>RDPX01000080.1:2519417-2568899 GCA_003991215.1 Morbakka virulenta | reverse complement strand
CTCTCTCTCCCCTCTCTCTCCCCTCTCTCTCCCCTCTCTCTCCCCTCTCCTTCCTGAATAGTCTCAAAAGTTCTTTGGAGACAGTAAACTATGGCTAGAGGTGTTCTCTAATATAACCTCAATGGGATGTTCTGCTACCTCAGAGCTCCGGTATACGAGTGAGAGTAGTTGTCGAGTTCTTCTCATTTGGGGTAAAGTAAGACCGGACAGTGCAGGAAGCATGTGGACAGAGGTAATTAAGGTGCATCCAGTGATTAGTTTCGTGATGGAGTTTAGCATAGTATCCAGCTTTTTAACATGAGTACTTCTTGTCCATACTGGTGAGCAGTATTCAGCAGCAGAGAGGCCCAAAGCAACACATGATGTTTTTAGCGTGGAGAAAGATGCACCCCAACATGTAAGTGTGCGTAGCGGAGAAATCCTGGCATTTGTCTTCTTGCCAGCCTTTTCTGGTTGTTTTTTATGTCAGGGTACGGTCCAGAGTCACACCAACCTATAAAGGGTTCTATCTGAATGGTGGGAGCTTGCCGTTGAGTCTAGCCTTGATTTTCAGAGGAGCCACCGAATGATTCAGATGAAATAGAGAAGCTGTCATTTTTGGTAAACCGATACCTTGTCGCCATTTGTTATAACACTGGGCTATTTTGAACAAACGCAATTCACTATGAAACTATTTTTACCGTAAGATGCACGTTACGGGTTTAAAATGACATAGAAGCTTATTCTCTGAAATTTTTAAGTGAGAAACAAGAGCATACCTATTATGAGGAGAGGTATGAAGCATGCTCAGACCTGGTTGTTGTGTTGCAGAAAAAATCTGCACTCTTACGGTTAGTGTTGGAGCATCTTGAACGGCGGTAATAGGAGGATGCTGAAATATCTGACTTGAGTAAACTGATGAGAGCGCTATCAAATGAGGAAATAGCGAGAAGACGTGGATTGGAAGAGGTAGATGTGATGTTGAGAAAATCCAAATCGGGATGGGGTTTTTCATGTTGACAAACGAGAGGAAGATGAAGCATTGGTAAGGGTTGGAAATGTTGTGGCACCAGGCAGATGCCGGCAAGACAGACCATAGAAAACATGAAAGAAAAGCATTGAAGATTAGATACCGAAATTATATTGAAGTAAAGAAGTGGCCTTGGATAGAAACAGAAGGAGAGTCATCATCGACCACTTCACCTTTGAAAAATAAAACAATATGACGTTAAAAGAATAAATAAGTAAATAAATAAAGATCGTTTCTGCAATAGGAACTAAAAGGTTAGATTAATGGTTTAGTAATGATAAACTGTTTATGATTAGACTAACATTCACCCCAAACAAGGCTGTAAATCATAGATCTCTACGAAAAGAAGAAATGATCGAAATAGTGAAGGGAGGACATGAGGAATAAAGAAGAAGAAAGGAAGATGATGATTGGGACGCTTTTTAATCTTGGTATTTTCTAATGATCAGGGAGACAAGAAGAAGGAAAAAGATTTCGAAAAAAGTGCGAAAACAAGCTATTGAGGGTCTTGTGGGAATAGACAATGTTAAGAGTAAATGGATGAGCAGTCGGCAGACAGTTGTGGTTTCAGGAAATGATAAAGAGAGGGGGTAACAACAATTGGCGGAACAGGTGTAATGCTGTAACATTTCGACAGGGACGCAGAGACTCTAGCCAAGAAATAAGGCCAAATAAGGGTATTCTGGATGACAAAGCAATAGACAAGTTGTTTATGACCATAGGGTAACATGGTAAATTAATATTCATTCTTCTAAGTGTGAAATAGTGGTATTAGAAAGTCAGATTTAAAACACTAACTCCGAAATATGGTACATGTTTTTTCGTTTACCAGTGGTACCCGCGCTGTATATGCTAATACAAACAGTTTTACAGAATTCTTGATTTTAAATGGATATCAAACAACTTGTCTTTGATTAGTTTAAATATATTACAATTTAAGCATTACATTTAAAAATTAATTGATTTTTTAAAACTTGTTTACATGGGGGAGAGGAAGTTTTGTGTTTTCTTTAGCTCTAAATTTATATATATATATATATATATATATATATATATATATATACTCAATCTGCAGATAGTACCGTTTCGCCCTTTGTGGGCTCATCAGTGCAGCACAGAGCGTCTGAGACATAACTCTCTGGCCGTGTTGCCGGAGCAAACACATCATCATCATCATCATCATCATCATCATCATCATTATCATCATATTCGGTTTAACGTCCGTTTTACATGCTAGCATGTGTTGGACGACACAACCTAAAGATATGTATTTTTTTTTAACGCTACTGCGTCAATAGGTAACCTATATATATATATATATATATATATACTCAATCTGCAGACAGGACTGTTTCGCCTTTTGTGGGCTCATCAGTGCAGCACAGAGCGTCTGAGACATAACTCTCTGGCCATGTTGCCGGAGCAAACACAGCCTAGAGAGTTACTGTGGGATCCTGTCAGAGTGCTCAAACTACGCAAGCGCAGTGAGCTCCGCATTACGCAAGCAAAAGGTCCCCGAATATATATATATATATATATATATATATATATATATATATATATATATATATTGTATAGTTTTTTCATTCAAAGCAAAGAGGCAAAATGTAGCAGTAACCTAAGATTTTATATTTCTTTAACAATTCTCTCTAACTCCAAACGACAATTGTTGAAGAAACGGGAAACTGTAAGTTACTTTAATTTGAGTTCAATTTTGTCCCTTTGTCTTGTTTTCCAATCAAAACTACAATCGCTTCGGAAATATTGAGCTGTCTCTATGGTAAAGTTTACAATCTATCATTTTGAATGCAATTATGTTTCAATAGAATAAAATGGAATAAGAAAGCAAAACCTTAAAAAGTATCTTGATGAAATCTGACATTTCCCAGTCCTCACAAAAGAATAAGATGTGGAAAATCTCGACCATGTCAACATCCATTTTGCCATATATGTAATGTTATGATGGTCACGAATAAAATGTATATTACCACTGGACGACTATTTTTTTCACATGGAGGAAACTGGACTTTATCCAATTCTTTGTGTTGTCAAATTCAGTAAATATAAGTTGGTTTTTTAGGTCTAGTACTCGTCAATTTCACTAAAGAATAAATTTTTATAAGTCTGAAATACGAAATGGCAACATTTTCTGTGAGCTAGTCGACACATCTGTACAAACAATTGGCAACTTAAAAGGGATGTCAAGGTATATATTTTTGAAACCGGAAATTAAAAGCAGTTTTGCTCTCTTTGAGCGTGCAGAACATAGTTGGATTGCCAGACTTCCTATCAGTCGTTCTTGCGGCCTTTACTCACCTCAACAAGTAGATATGGGTAAGTTTACTTTTCCTTGTTATAACTAATCCAGTATTCTAGTGTTAGAATAGGTTTTCTCTGTTAAAATGAAATATTTTGTTGTTTTGAACATTAATACCAGCCGTTTCACTTAATAAACAAAGTAGCAAATGGCAACGAACTATTTCAACGAAAGAAAACAATCAACATTACGATTTGTTTATTTGGTCTTTTCCTCATTAATTATATATATACTCCATCTGCAGACAGTACTGTTTCACCCTTTGTGGGCTCATCAGTGTAGCACAGAGCTTCTGAAACATACCTCTCAGGCCATGCTCTCAGGCCATGTTGCCGGAGCAAACACAGCTTAAAGAGTTATTGTGGGATCCTGTCAGAGTGCTCAAACCACGCATGCGTAGTGAGCATTCCATTACGCTAACAACAGGTCCCCAAACCTCAGACAGAGTGCTCAACCAAACTTTCGTAAGGGAGCGTAATATAATATATATGTATACATTTATACATATAAATACATAGATACATACATTACAAATATAGAAAATATATGTCTACAAACAAATCTTTCAAATAGAGGTCCGGAAGAGACTTCCGGGAAGGAAAAATTTATTGATTTTTTCTCGTTTTCTTTGGTGTGTAGTTTTGCTTTGTGTTGTTTGAAACTTAATTTGTTTCTCAAAACCACTTCGTGAAGATCATGATGTTACGGTTGTAAAAGAAATTAAGAATGGGAAGCACTTTTCAAGAAGTTAAAAGTTTTTGACCACCGCAAACTTTTTATAACATTTAAATATGTAATATTTTTAATGATTCACAAAATGAAATCAAAAGATTGTTTTAAAATGAAATAACAATAAGAGTTTCATAACCCAAGCTGATTGCACTTTGGATGAGAGGTGTTTTACGAAGTGTGTTACACTTGACATAAGAGTGCATTCGTTAGCAGGAAGTCATAAACATATGTTGTTGTTGTTAATATTGTTGTTGTTGTGTTTTTTGTTTGTGTTATGTTTGCTTCTTCAATTTTTCTTTTGCAACTTGATGAATGAAAGGAGTGTTAATCCCCATTGATTGATCTTTATCACTCATTTGTGATAATCCATATCAAATATGCCTTTGGAGGCTGGCTTATTTTGCCCACTGACTTTTTGGAATTCAGTAATGATAATGTCACCGAATGCGGAAGTCCGTTAGAAAACACTTGAAAAAAATTGAAGCAATCCTAAAAGTTGATAACCATTTTATTTTATGTTGATTCCCATGCCTCTCATGATAAACATGAAAAGACTTTTTAGTGAGGTATACATGTGCTTTTGGCACAGGCCTTTGAAAAGAAATGATATGGAATCCGCGTTTTTAGTGGGTTTTTTTAATGCAAGTGTCTTTACGTTAGCTTAATTCATCTTATTCTTGTTTAGAGACTCTTCGTTAATTGCCCTGTCAGACGATAGGCCCTCGTTTTCAGGTAGAGACAAAGCATATAATATGGCTTTTTCTCCCGTTTTTCACCGGTGATCACGTCATAAGGGCTCTTGTTGTATCTTTAAAATTGACAATACATTTGAATGTTTTCTAACTGGAAATACTGACTTATAACTCAGAAAAAAGTCTAGAAAATTCTCCACAGATCATTACTTTAATCCCAAAATATCATTCAGAATTTCTAAGATTCGAAGTAGTTTTTACAAGATATTGCGAGCGTATGTAAGCCCAATTGGAAATTACTACGAATCTTCGAGAAACTACTCTTATATTCTAAATCTTTCAAAAGCAGCTGGAAAGATTCCTCAGTCACAATCGTTCAGAAATTGCTTTCATTTTATAGCAAATGATGATGTCAGCTGATCTTTGCCTGACAGCTTACTGCCATAACAGTTGCTTGTATTGGGAGAACTTTTCTCTGCTACCTGAATAAGGTGGTTAAAAATTGTTCAAAATGATACCTTAAGTCAAAGAAATCAATAAGGTTGTTCTTATACATGGTATTCTGTTTTTTCGTTTAATTTATGACGGCTTATTGTCGCAGGTGAATTTCAAACTCAACTGGGTTGTTTTTCTTGCGATTGAATTTTTGTGGTGGCTGATGTTAACCATCGAAGGCTAGTGTCCAGTCTGCCTAACGTCATACTGTATATCCAATTTCATTAAAATGGCCTCCTCCCAAGTGAGAGTATAATAATTTTTGGGTTATCCGAAATTGCGCAAATTGCTTGTCAATACAAATATACATACAACAAAAACAAAAACTCACTATCTGAAAGAATTTGAATTTGAAGTTTTGAATTTAATGAATCAGAAAGGAGAATACAGACAGAGGCAACAATGGTCCAAATTATTTTGTTTTAAGTGAGAAGTGCGTGAGAAACATTTAAATCGGTTAGCTGCATGTAAGGACACACAAATGCAATTCAAGTTATTTGGGGTCACAAATTCGGACAAGGATAATTTTGTTTTGTATTCGCAAAAATATGACTGAAGTTCATTCATGCGATAGTACTGTTCTTTTGCTTGACGATCTATCTATATTGACATGCAAGCGTATCAATGCAACCAATGCTAGACTTTGATTCGTGCTTTACGTCTTGCTTTAGGTCTTCCGATGACGATGTAAACATGGTGTGCGTGGCTTTGGAGTTGGTGCAATTCGAATTTGCTTTTGTGGTAATACTTGACTGAGGCTGTTGTTAACAACCAGTGTAATGTGAAAACAGAATTTTTCTTTGTTTTCGTTGAAATGTCGCAGCAATTAGAACCTGCTGATCAAAATGCAAAGTGTTAATGTTCTTCCGCCAACTATTAGCAGATCTTAAGAAATATTTGAACAAAAGGCATGTTAATATTGTAACTGTCGACAAGTTGCTCACTTCTAGGCTCAGTTCTAGGCTCAGTTCCGGGCTCAATTCCTGGCTCAGTTCCGGGCTCAGTTCTGGGCTCAGTTCCGGGCTCAGTTCATTTTTTAACTTTGAAATCGAATAAGACTTTGTACCTATTCTGTGGTTTAAA
Source organism: Morbakka virulenta (assembly GCA_003991215.1). Taxonomy (NCBI): domain Eukaryota; kingdom Metazoa; phylum Cnidaria; class Cubozoa; order Carybdeida; family Carukiidae; genus Morbakka; species Morbakka virulenta. Next base: position 2,562,571 of record RDPX01000080.1, on the reverse strand, counting down.
TGGGTATTCAAGACTTTCAAAGAGTGTATTTCGGTTATTCCTTTTGTTAGCATCGGAGCACTCAAAAGAAGAGAGAGAGGCGGACAGACACACAGAGACACACACACACAGAGAGAGAGAGAGAGAGAGAGAGAGAGAGAGAGAGAGAGAGAGAGAGAGAGAGAGAAAGAGAGTGAGAAAGATATACAAAGAGATAAAGAAAGATGGAGAGTGAACGAAATAATGACAATAAGAACAGAACANATTTTATGTATCATTCTTGACACCAGAGGTTTCATTGCAATCCAGTTAATTTCAGTTTTATGTTCTGCAAGTCACAATAATTGTTAAACGAGAGAGAGAGAGAGAGAGAGAGAGAGAGAGAGAGAGAGAAGAGAGAGAGGGGGAGACAGAGATAGATAGAGAGATAGCTAGATAGATAGAGAGAGAGAGAGAGAGAGACAGACAGACAGAGGGAGAGAAATAGAGAGAGAGAGAGAGAGAGAGAGAGAGAGAGAGAGAGAGAGAGAGAGAGAGAGAGAGAGAGAGAGAGAGAGAGAGAGAGAGAGCGAGCGAAAAATATGGATTACATCTAAATGCTAAGGAAATAAGTATTGTTGTAACGTCAGGTTCAGTAATAGCAGTTTACAATCTCAAAGTAAATGACTATTATATACAAAATTTGACAAATTTTGTTACCTTAGTTCATATTTGGAACCTGATAGACGTTTCCACATATGATTTAAGATCTGAGCAATCACAATACCCGAATAAAACCTAGGTACGCGTGAACACATACACATATACATATGTATATATAAAAATCGAGTATAGTATACAGAATAACTAGACAAATTTAGCCTAACTAGAACAAAATAACTGGACAAATTTAGGCTAAATTTGTCTAGTTATTTTGTATCCTATACTCGATTTATAAACGCTCTGGAAACATTGAGCACTCTTAGTGAACATTGGTATACTTTACTACTATTACTATATATATATATTGTGTACAGCTGAAGATTGTGAAAGACATGAAACTCTGAGTACTGTAAAGTTAGAGTTTTCTTACTCATACATCTGATTATATGATAGCTCCTACGTTTTAATGTGGTAGAGTACTGTTGTTGATGAGATTTCATATGCATTTGTTAATATATATATATATATATTATATATATGTGTGTGTGTGTGTGTGTAATTTTGTGTATTCTATCAAAAAGTGCTCAATGCATATAGCAGAGCAATATAGGTAGCAATATAATATGTCTGATGATCGAAATATCGTGAATCTCTATGAACTCAATTAAGTGAATTTCTTCCTGTCAACCTAAATTTTTGAAACAAATACAAGTGAATTAATTGTTAAAACCCAACGAAGTTGAATTAAAAGTTGAACATTTATTGAAAATTTTTTAAATCGTAAATGGTCGTGGCACTACCATACCAATTGTTTTCAAACTAACTAGAATGTTGTAAAAGCATTTGTTATCAACATAAATACCAACTGCTAAATACGCAAGGGACTGAAATAATTAGAAAACAAACATTACTAACAGAAGGTGAACAAATACTGCTAGGAAAGTTGTGATTACTCCTAAAAGAAAAGAAAAGAAAAGCTGCTCCTGCTTAAACCAAAAAACAATGTTTTTGTTGTTCTCTGCGGGATTTTTTTTCGTTTTTGTCATTTGATCCTTTCAATCTTTTTTGCTGAGCCACCAAAGTGTTTTCATTCACCACTATGAATATCGCTTTCATCGAACAATTCAGTATTACTTATTGTATCCACAGTTATAAATCTTAGATTGCAAAATGCCTCATCATAAAAGTCGTGAACAGAATGTCAACAGTTTATTCTTAATATTTTTTTAGTTTTAGCGTCATTTCCCCCTGTATCTGGGGCTCAGACGGTGCCCTTCATAGGGACTTTTGTTTTAGTAGCGAGGAATTTCTTGGCCGGATGCCCTTCCTGACGCCAACCAATGGCTTTTTCTTTTGTAATGTTCCAAATTCTCCTCGCCCCCTCGGGGAATCGAACCCGGAACAACTTGGTTACAGTGCAGCTGCACTAATCATTCAGCCACGGCTCCTGTTAACAGGGGTTTTTTTTCTCAATATAAGCTTTAATTAGCAAGCCTAGGTTTTCTAGAAGACTGACAGCATGCTAACTACATCACATTCTTTGACACACAAGCTGGATTAAGCGGATTAAGCTATATTTTGAATATTCTACCCGTGGCATATGACGTAATGAACGATATTTCTATTCTGATCGTTTTTCAAGAGCTTCAACTTTGTAGACACTTTGAGCACGAGTATCTGCTCTGGTTAGCTATCTTTTTAATAATTTTTATGGACCATTACGTAACATTAAATCGCAAGGGTTGTTTACGTGTTTAATTGCAACGATATTTGAATTGAATCGTACGCAAGAAACATAAAAAGCTTAAAATTGGTGTCAGGGTACTTTGAAGCCTTGCACTGAGCATGCTAATGTTTTTTTGTATGACTGTAGAAGTGTCTCACTTGACTTGTTTTTATAAGATTACAAAGTTGCCTGACACCAAATTTTTTTATCTGCGTTTCTTGGTTGAAATTCATTTTTCGATTTTTGGTCTCTATCCAAATATTGCTCAGACGTAACCACCTTGTTGCCTTAACTGTAGTGCCATGGTACTTTGCAATCCTACGCTGAGCATTGGCTGTGCTGTTTTTCAATATGACCGATGTGGTAGACACAAGGGGTGAAAGGGAGGTCATGTCGATCCGTTGTCAAGGATAGAGATCTGCTATCAAAAAGTTAATTCAAACAGACAAGTGAAAACGCTCGTATTTGGTGTCGGGGTACTTTGGGATGCTGCGCAGAACATTAGGACTGAAATTTTCAGATAGGAGCGCTGGGGCCGTTTTCAGGGCCGAAAAGATGGTCACGTGAGCATACTGTCAAGGATATAGCGTTAAAATCAATTTTTCCAGGCAACCTAAAAGGACTTAATTTGGGTGTAAGGCTATTTTGGAAACTTGCGAGGAAGACGATCATGTAGAACATTGTTCAAAGATAGAGGTTTACAACCTGAAAATGAATTTAAGAAAAGATGCGCAGCGACAACAAAAATTTGGGACAAATCCAATCAGTTTGTAATTTCACTTTCACATATTAATTGTTACGGAATGATTTAGTGTTACATTGATCCCTCTTACTCTTGCGCTGCTTTCCTCTAGCCATGTTTTATTGATATGCTTGATGTACACTTACAACGTTTCATAATAAGCTCTTCCAAACAAAGTAAGCTTAAGGGTATCAATTTTAGAAAGACATTGGTGAAAATATGTTTTCTAATGATTTTCAAAGACAGAAGTGCTTTAAGTAGATCTAACTCTCCGTAAGGTAACATGACAAATATCACACTCTTGTCATAGTCTCTGTCCATCTGATATTCCTACTGTTATTATTAACTGAGCATATAAACATTTACAATATTGAAATGAAAGTTCTCTGACATGCCCACACAAGTATTTTTTTTGAGTATTACATCCCGGTGTGTGTGTGTGGGGGGGGGGGAGGTATTCTTTATATTTCTAGTCTTTTGCAGACTATCCTTATTACGGTTTGAAAAGAAACGAGTGGGCAACATTACCTAGTGATTTCAATCATACCAACATCATTAGCGTTGTGTTCAAATTAAATATCTTTTTCTCATTCTTGTAATGTTTTAATAGCTCTCCAACTTCATTCTTTTTTCTTTTTGAAGTTTTTCGTTTGCTCCTTCCTATGTTTTCATTGACTTAAAAATCTTATTCTTAACGTATATGTTTTATTTTTTATATATAGTTTAAGGGGAAAAGGACTTGGCATTGATAATCTTGTTGTATATTTGATTCTGAAGTATTTTGTTCTCTTTGATTATTATTAAATGAATAAATAAATAAATAAATCAATCAAGGAAATGTTATTATTATTTCTTTTCTCGACAGCTCTGTGTCACATCTCTATTAATTTTCATTCCAAACAAATTGTGTTTAATTGTGTTTTTCTTTAATACGCTAGCCATACTTATAGTGCCTATGCTTAAAGGTTTAATTGACTTTAGCAAAGCTGCGGGCAAAATTTGCTACTGTTTATCATAGAAACGAAGCCATGTAAACTTTTTGGCCCAGGGCATTGTTAGATAATATCTTGAACCTTTAAGTATTATGTCAAGATTTTGAAAATATCTTTGAGATATAAATGGAAGATTAGAGTATGTTTTCTTTTTTTGTCGAAACAATTGAACAAATAAACACACCAACGCCAAATGACTGAAGGATATGTTTCACCTATTTTCAAACAAACCTTTTCGTAGAAGAGCGAGTTTGGCTGTAGTAACTAATTGAATCGCTTCTCGGCCTTTTGGCTAAGATCAAGTGTAGTAGTGCTCTCGTCTCTCCTTGGTCGGGTCTACGGCTATAGGGCCCAACACAGGATAGGTGGCCTTGAGGTGCTTGAGCTTTGGCTGATGACCAACCAAAGAGGTAGGACCTTCCCACGGAGGGTCCTGGAGGGGCGATCCGTATGTCTTGCATTTTATGGTGTCTTGCACGCTTTCTGGCCCACTTTTTCTTGATCTGCTCCTTTCGTTCGGATCTTTCATAGATGGATATCTATGAAAGACAAAAATGGGCCCACTGTTTACAAGGGATTCCATCAGTGAAAGACCCAGTAACTAATTGAATATGCAAGCATTTCATTATACACCTGTCTGCACATTTAACTGCATTCTTCCAATTTTTCTGTGACAAATATTATTTTGTTCTGTCACATATGTTTTATATTAGAGGCGAAACTCAAACATGTCATAAATATTGCACCGGTTCTGTGTTAAGGCTTATTTTTTCNTCTTGATCTGCTCCTTTCGTTCGGGTCTTTCATAGATGGATATCTATGAAAGACCCGATATCTTTTGTCTTTCATAGATGGATATCTATGAAAGACAAAAATGGGCCCACTGTTTACAAGGGATTCCATCAGTGAAAGACCCAGTAACTAATTGAATATGCAAGCATTTCATTATACACCTGTCTGCACATTTAACTGCATTCTTTCAATTTTTCTGTGACAAATATTATTTTGTTCTGTCACATATGTTTTATATTAGAGGCGAAACTCAAACATGTCATAAATATTGCACCGGTTCTGTGTTAAGGCTTATTTTTTCAATGCCCCTCAATATTTTTTGGCGCTATAGTTCTGAAATTGTACAAACGAGAGTGTTACTTCCTATGTATACGACGATGCATGTTTTAATACAATCAGCAGATAGTGTACTTATTGAAAATACGTTACTAAAATTAGTATTGCTATTTTGTATCAGTTTATATGGGGTTGAAATCTTTTGCTATCCTCTTCTTGTAACTGATTCTAAAAGAGGAAGATCTAAATACTGAACACTTATTTATCGACGGGGCAGACAAAGTGTAGTGGCCATAATTGCTTTAAAGGATTGATATTATTAGTTAACAGGAAGAGGTAAATCTATTATTAGACCTTTAGTACATTATATCATCAGTATTCTCGATATGTTCATAATTCATAACTCAGATTCAATCAATAAGATCATTTAATTTAAATAATTAAAATGGGGCCAGATAATACAGTTTGCTACTGTATTTTTTGTTTAGACTGTTGTTCATTTTACAGTTAGAAAGATTTTCCAGGTTGGTTTTAGTGATAGATAAGTGTTCTGAATTTTGCACACCAGCGTCGAGAAAGAGGAGACAGAGACAGAGAGAGAGAGAGAGAGAGAAAGAGAGAGAGAGAGAGAGAGAGAGAGAGAGAGACAGACAGACAGACAGACAGACAGACAGAGGTTATAAGCACCCTTTTTTTACTTTATCTGTCATTGTTTGCTCCAATCACTCGCACAGGAACACTTCCTGGAATCCTCATTATCGATGTACCTCGTGTTTGATGGTAGAGTAGTTATCCTTTCACGCTATGTACACTCTTTAAGCTCTGCATTGCATTTGCATTTGCATTTGTGGGGTGTTAGTGATCAGCTGGCTCATAAGACCGAACGGCCGAACGACATTTCATCGCTACGAGGTTGTGGACCACTGTGTCATAGCTTAATAAGCGTTGCAGAATAACGAGTCCTTTGCAGTAATTTTTGCAGGGTTTCAATGCTTGTTTGATGGGATCATCAACTCTATTATGCGGTTTGTCACATTTAACAATCAACATTGGTAACTCGAAACTAACCACTTCTTTGCCTCGTCGAGAGAAATCGAAGTCTTGCATGTCGGAGTTTTCACACAGCCATGTTTTATAAAACAAGGCTGTGTGAAAACTGTTGAGAAAAGGCAAAGCCTTAGTTAGCTTGGTTGACATGCTTTGTTTTCGAATGTGCATCAGTTTCACGGCGTTTCTGGAATTATTGCATTTAATTTTGTTCGCAAAATAGATAAAACGGGAGTTCGTAAGAAGGAATAGGACCAAATTGTGAACTTTTTTTCACGAGTACCCAGAAGAATCGATTATTTAATTTGTTTCTTCTGACAGTGTTGATTCAAATGGTTCCAATTTCTGAAGAAAGTTTCGATTTCAATGCACATCGACATTGTTGATTGTTGACGTTTGATCTTTTTAGCAAGATAATTAATCTTTATTTATGCTACTAGAACTATTATATATTGTAGTGTATTAACAAACAACCAATTTTAATATTTATTGAAAATACCCCTTAATTAATTTTAATCCTAAAGAATAACACTATGAACCGCAAAATAGGTTTCCATTGCAGAGAGTGCAGTTATGACGTTGGTAAGGCAAAGATTATATTGGCTTGAAAATGCCACAGTGCACCATAGTTCAATCAGTAAATATAGTAAATTTCCATTCTAACAATTCGACAATGTAATACACAACAGCCGTTTTTCACCATTTAATCCGGTTGTTTTAATTAAATTATTAATATAATTATTATATTATAATTATATTATTTTTATGATTTTTAATTATTATAATTAATAATTAAATTATTAATATAATTATTAGATTATTATTTTATGATTTTTAATTATTATAATTAATAATTAAATTANCAAAATAGGTTTCCATTGCAGAGAGTGCAGTTATGACGTTGGTAAGGCAAAGATTATATTGGCTTGAAAATGCCACAGTGCACCATAGTTCAATCAGTAAATATAGTAAATTTCCATTCTAACAATTCGACAATGTAATACACAACAGCCGTTTTTCACCATTTAATCCGGTTGTTTTAATTAAATTATTAATATAATTATTATATTATAATTATATTATTTTTATGATTTTTAATTATTATAATTAATAATTAAATTATTAATATAATTATTAGATTATTATTTTATGATTTTTAATTATTATAATTAATAATTAAATTATTTTTGGAATAGCTTTTAGTAGAAAAGTTCTTTTTCCTGCTTAAAACATTTAATTTGATCTTTTTTGTTTCTGAGCTAAACTTTCTTCTGGCTTGATTGCATCCGAGTGCTGGAAAATCTAAGAAATATTTTAAAATTATTTATTATTTTCCAAATAAGTCGCCTCTGCTCACAAAACTGATGTTATAGCAATAATGTAATCCTTGAGAAGCCCAGTTCTTTAAAACCTAGGTTTCTTATCCTTGTAAGCTGAGGCTTTAGGCAAGAGTATTAGAGAATGGATGGTGCGACTTAGACTATTCCAAGTTTGCTCATTTGAAATATGGAATAGCTGAAGCTCCTCTAGTATTTACCACTTGATCACACGCACAGCTGACAGATAGACAGACAGACACATAGACTACATCCACATTCAGCTGGATATTTCTTGAGTGTGGCAGATGATGTGTAAAAGAAGAATTGTTGTATTTGTAATGAATACATATCAAGGTAGCAAATAGAACAGTAGCAAATCTGGCGAGTAACGTCGGAAAAATAAAATCAATTGGGTTTATGCACTAGAAAAAATCAATCTAAACTGAGACAGACTGAGAGACAGATACACACGTGTATAATAATGTAGATAGCAAGTAAGAATAAATAAGTACATTTTAGACTCATCAAGAAACCTAGTTTTTTTTTGTTTGAATTATGAAATATGACTGTTAAATATTAGCACACCACACCCCCCACTTGTGAACACACGCAGACACACAAACACCCCTTATACTTATTAAACTGCTGTCACAACTAATCCCCCTTTCACACTTTTGAAGCACAATTAGCAAAGAGAATGTTTGTCCAGATAGCAGACAAAGTGATAAGAGTGGTTCTTGGACATTTTACCGACTGGGCACTTTACGACGGATACTTTTTTGAAGACATATCCCTAATTGACAGACCTCTACAGATATATTGCCGACGGACAAGGATCTGGAAATTCCCCTGACCTTAGAGTTGGCCATTAAACAAATTCTCTCTTCGTAAACAATTTCATAAGTTCGTTTATCGTTTTCATCAAGCCACCACAGAGGGCTCCAATTACTATTGGTACCACCATTACCATGTATCCAGGCCGTCTCTCCCTTATCTCAAACGCTAGTTGTCGGTATTTCGTTATCTTCTCTAGCCTTTTTGTTTCCAGATTCTGTTGTTGAAGGCAGGGCATATCAGATATTCAGATGATTTTTCTTTCCATGTCCTTAAGAGTTAAACCTGGTTTCCTCGCAGTCGGTATTTTTCGAAGGTGGAATTCGAAGTCCCAGTCACGTTTGGCTTTCTCCTTCTCTAGCACCGTTCCTCGTTTCTCGTTCCCACCTCTCCCTTTCCACATCACTTCCTGCCAGATGAAATTGTACTCTTTCGCCCAAACAACTGCCAATTTCATCAAGCTCGGTTGTGTTTTGGCAGATATTCACTGTTTGCTAAAACCTTTCAACCTGGAGCTAAGTGTTCCACCGTTTCATTCTGTTCGTAATACACTCGATATCTTCCGTCTTCCATCATACCTCTTGCCACTTTCCATGACCGCGTCCCTACCATTTGTTCCAACATATCCATTATTGCGGATGCCCTGCGTGAGTGTGATTCTGTGTAAGCCACAGGTGGCATTCTCGTTCTTGGCCCCCAAACATCGTACGTTGTTGTTCTTTCGTCTTACAGTGTTCGATTCGCCTTCTTTCGATTCGCCATCTTTCTACACTTTTCTTCAACGTTTCTTTGACTCTTTTTCATGTTGGTTTCCATTCTGCCTCGACTAATTCATTGTCAAACCATGTATTTTTATCTTTAGATCTCAACCTCACTCCAACGTCTTTCATAGTGGTCAAGAACTCTCCATTTTATTCTTTCAGCTGTTCCCTTCTCCAGGCTGCCTTTATCCATTGGTTCTTTGACTTAACATATAGCACGCTACACGCAATCTCGTCTCTTTGTACACATTCTTCTTTGACTTAAGTCCTCTTTCACCTTCTTCTCTTTTCAGATAAAGTCTCTCGTCACTTGCCTGTCTTCGCAACATGTTCTTTGCACGTAATTATTTCTTTATCACCTGATCAAGTTGGTTGAATTCCCCATTGTTGAATTTGCAGACATTCATTGGATATGCTGCGACTGGCATTACTTTAGCATTTATTGCAGCCATCACGTTTGCATCGTTCAATTCTGTGTTCACCAATATTTTGACTCTTTTGGTTACTTCCTTCCTGACTGTTTCAAATACTGCCTTTGTCTTTATTCCGTCTGTTTGCTCAACCTCAAGAAATCTGTAACTCTGATTTTCATCTGGGTACATCGTTTTCATTCTTTTTCCAGTATTTGCAATCCTTCGCCCTTTACCATCTGGCCATGATCAAAGACTATCTCCGCACATTTCGACACCCCGTAACAAGCTCCGGTATCATGAATTGCTTGCAGGATTATTTAATTGACATCTTTCAGGATTTTATGACTCTTTTGCTACTGTTTCAGATTATCAACAAACATGTTGTGTGTTCTATGTACTCTCCTGTTTCCTGGTTCACCAGTTCTGTAACCTTTACTCTGTCGTAGTAGTTTGCATCCTGGTATTTCGGTAATGGAAAGTCCCACTAATGAGTAACTGTCACCTTGAAGAAAACCGCACGAACTCTTTATGGCCTACTCTGTCGTGGCGATTTTTGTACTCATTCGGTGTTAATATTGAGCAAGCAGACACGAGGTGATCAATTGTCTCAATATTGTCTTCACAAAACCTGCACTTTGGGTCAGCACCATTATGCAAGATGCTAGTTAATAATTTCTGCTGAATAAACTTTGATCTTGGGCTGCAAGAATAAATCCCTCTGTTTCCCCTCCGGAGCTTATTAGCCACTGATGGGTTGCGGTTTCATCTACATCAGCTTGTTTGCTTCGAGCTGCAAACTGTCCGTGGAGAGGTTTTTCATGCCACCTAGATTCGAGTTTATCTTGTCCAATTTTCTTAGCTTTTTGCTTTCTACGCTTTGTGGCTACTGTTGTTGATACATGTTCGATGTTTTCGTTTTCGATACCTAATTCGTGCGAGAATTTATCTGATTCTTTCACTACAGAGTGTAATCTTTTGGAGTTTTCATGTACTCTAACTAATTGAAGCATCCAATCATTGCTTAGATCTAGATACTGCAAGAGACCAATCGTTGATGTTTTATGCGATAGTTCCAAATGAATCACCCCCCTACCTCGTTTACTTCTAGGGACGTTCAGGCGCTCTACGTCTGACTTCGGCTGATACAGTCTATTGGATGTCAATTGTTTTCTAATTTTGGTGTCAATATTTTTTAGTTCACTTAGGTTCCATTCTATCACATTAAAACTATAAGTAACAACAGGTATCGCAAGAGTGTTGATTGCTGTTAATTTGTTTTTAGAATTTTATTCGGTTTTCAGGACTGACCTTTTTCTGCGGATGCATTCTTTTCGTTTTTTCTCCTTCATTTTTGAGTGTTGTACACCATCGCCTTCATATATACCTCGATATTTATAAGTTCCTTCTTGATCTAATTGTTTTATTACGGTTTCATCATCTAACTCTATATTTTCAGACGTAATTAGTTTTCCTCGCTTAAAAGTTGCCTTGGCACACTTATCTAGACCAAACTCCATACCTATGTCATCGCTGAACGATTTTACGGTTTTCAACAACCCTTCCAGTTCACCATCATTATGAGCGTAAAGTTTTAAGTCATCCATATAAAACAGATGATTGATAATCTTGTCCATGATCTTATATCCATATCCTGTATTATTAAGAAGTTGCGAGAGTGGGATAAGTGCAATACAAAATANTGGATGTCAATTGTTTTCTAATTTTGGTGTCAATATTTTTTAGTTCACTTAGGTTCCATTCTATCACATTAAAACTATAAGTAACAACAGGTATCGCAAGAGTGTTGATTGCTGTTAATTTGTTTTTAGAATTTTATTCGGTTTTCAGGACTGACCTTTTTCTGCGGATGCATTCTTTTCGTTTTTTCTCCTTCATTTTTGAGTGTTGTACACCATCGCCTTCATATATACCTCGATATTTATAAGTTCCTTCTTGATCTAATTGTTTTATTACGGTTTCATCATCTAACTCTGTATTTTCAGACGTAATTAGTTTTCCTCGCTTAACAGTAGCCTTGGCACACTTATCTAGACCAAACTCCATACCTATGTCATCACTAAACGCTTTTACGGTTTTCAACAACCCTTCCAGTTCACCATCATTATGAGCATAAAGTTTTAAGTCACCCATATAAAAATATGATTGATCATCTTGTCCATGATCTTATATCCATATCCTGTATTATTAAGAACTTGAGAGAGTGGGATAAGTAAGTGCCATACAAAATAAAAGAGGGGAAAGAGAGTCACCTTGGAATATTCCACATCGGATTCGCATACCGTTTGAAATAAGAGTACCATTCCCGTAACTCAGAGTAAGATTTGTTTCCCATAATGACATGCTGGTTCGGAGAAAAATTATTAATACAGGAGAGATTTAAACATTTCTAAAGATTTTAGATCCAAGTGTGCGGGACGCTGTCAAAAGGCTTTTTATAATCTATCCAGGCAGTACTTAAATTTCTGTGTTTAGTGTTTATGAGCAGTTAATCTTCACATCTATATGATTCTCTGCGACACCCTTTCTGCTACTTGGGGAAAATATTAAATTCTTCCATGTGAACGTAGGTTTTTTCAGTTAAGATTGAGGTAAGTAATTTATAGGAAGTTGATAACCATGTAATGGGTCTGTAGTTTTTAGAATTTTCTGTTTCATTTGTTTTGGCTAAAAGAAAAGTAGTTCCTTGACAGAACCATTTTGATGTTAAGTTAAGTTCTATCATAATTGAAATAAAATTAGATGCTAATTTGGCATGCGCCGAAGAGAAAGTACTAAGCCAAAAGCTTGGAATCTGGTCAATTCCATGCAATTTCCATTTATGAGCCTTTTTTAATGCGCTTTGGATTTCTTCGGTAGTAAGATTTTCCTATTCTTGTTCGGGGATATCTCTGGTGCTATTTTCAAGGTCACGTACCCATTCTGTGTTTTCATTAAATTGTTTCTTTTTTTCCTAGATGTTGTTTTAAAATTCCTTTACCTGTTCGTCAGATGGTATGGCTTCTGCAGAAATCAATTCTTTTCCAATTTCACGGTAAAACTTTTTCCTGTCAGTCTCGAAAATTTTATTCTGCCTGAAAAACTTTTGTCGTTTATCGAATCTACGTAACCTTTGCGCCTTAACCTGGAGCTTTTGTTTTAGCTCGTATTTATTTATTTATTTATTTACGAATATTTGTACAGGATAAAAACGTTTCAATAAATGTATAATCAAAACGTAATATATACAAATACTGTTATCAACACGTGTCCTGTTAAAAAAAATCTGTAAAACAATAAGAACCTGATAAAAACTAGAGCCTATGATCTTTTAAAATATCTTTAAAATTCATTTCTGTATATTTACTTCCAAGTTCAAGTGGGGGATCATTAAAAACTTTTGCACTGATGTAAGGAGCCGACTGTCTCCCATATTCCAATGTGACTCTTGGGACGTAGACAAATAGATTTTTGTTTCTCGTGTTCACTTTTTCTTCTTTAATCGTTGGTATTTGTTCTTTAGAGAGTACTTTATATTTTCTGATTACCTTTCTAGCTTTCCCCGATTTTTTCCCATTATCTTTTTGCAGTTCTTGTGCTATAGAAATTTCCCTTTTAAAACGTTCTATTTCTTTCTCTGATTTTACTTGCCACTTTGGTTTGCTATGTTACTTTTTCCTTGTCTTTTTTCTTGATTTGATACCACATTTTGCCTGAAGAACTCTTCCTGTTGCATAACTCTTACATCAGCATTATTTTGTATTACAAGTTCTTGTTCATCTAAATTTCATTCAACTTCATTATTTTCCATCTGTACCTCTCTAGTATAATTTTTTACCCGGTCTTTATTTATCGAGATTTCTGTATCGGTCAATTTTTTGCTACAAACGATGTATCTTCTAACATTAGCTAGCATGTTTGGGTCAAGTATATCCATTTTTCACTATTACTATTTCTGAAACACCACGAAGTATATGTATCATCATATTATTCGTTTCTGGCAATACATCACCTCAGCAATACATCACCTCAGCATATTCTTCCCTTGCCAATTTTAGTCTAGGTTTCTTTTGATTGTTAGTACCAGCTTGTTGAACCACAGGGCCAGGGACCTAGTAGCAGACTTTTCGAAATCCTCAGCCTGGTCACGCACTAAGGCATATACGCGATACGGTATGATTTATTTTTGCTTCTAGTTTTCATTTGATAAAAGAGTTGGATATTCCACGCCAGTAGCAACCTCGTATTTGTAGTCCACGTGATTAAAGAGACAGACTTAACTCCTCCGGACGTCAACCCGGTATTTCAAGGACTCAGAGTAGGCTTACAGGTGCTACTAACCTGGAGGTAGTTGTGGCAAAGGCTAACCTCATTCGCCCACGTCGAAACTCCACAACCGGATGTAGTTTATTGTCATACGCGATTTTCAGATGGATGCGATTCGAATATCGCCGGAAAACGTCAAATCTCACCACCACTACCACTATATCAGTTGCCAAACACTATCTGAACAACAGAGTCGTGAAGAAACACTCTTTGTCTCAGATAAATTAACGGTACAAAATGATGCTGCTTTTCAAAGTTGTTCATGTATTGGAAAATCTGGGCGAGGTTGATAAAACACGGATAATTTGGAACCAGTTGTGACAAAATTAACATGGCGAGAAAAACATTGCTATAGCCTTTTGACTTATTGCAAAAACGGAGTTTGGCGTAGCATCGCTTACAATTTGATTTTGACTTGGAAAGACCATTAATCTTCAAAGTTTGTTCAAGGTTCATACGTCTAGTTCAAATTTGGTTTCGTTTGGGCATGAGTGTGGGGTTTTTTTGTTTTATTATTGTGGAAACTCCTTTTCAAATCTGTTAAAAATAGAGTAAATCTCTTTCAGCAAGCTGGACAGCTCGCTGTGGTGTCTGTTTAGATTCGAAATCCTGCAGTTACTGCCTGCGGAGCAAGGGTCGTGAAGCTTTTCAATGGAGCAAGTTTGCCAAAGTGTAATTACTCACGTTCAGAACTCCTGTTGGTTTCCACCTTTTAGAGGAAAAACTTTGTTTATGTTTACCTATCAGCAACAGATGGATGAGAAAGTTTATTAGATAAATAATTACCACACGGATATATTCAATAAGGCTGTGGTTCTAACACAGCGCTGGGCAACCTTATTCTTTTCTCCTCACTCAATTATTTCTTGAGGGACAAAGGTGGAAAACGATAGCAAATGTGTGTATTGAATAAACAGCAATTATCACATATGTACTGGAGCAGGTGCAACTTTTATCTTACACTTACCTAAAATTGAAAACAAAATGCCGGGAACTTCCTTTTTTATGGCATAAAATGGTCGGATAGCACGAGTCGCTGAAAAATGAGTATTACTGGTAAGTTTTTGATGCCGTGCTATTTTATCTTGTAGAATCTTCTACATTAATCACCTCGTACGTTTTGCAGTGAGTAGTATTTTTGCATATAATATATACATGTTACATTGATTTTGATATCGGAGCACCAGTGACCAGGGGTTTTCTTCTCGTTGGTTGATCAATATCGCTACGTATTTCTGCAGAAGATTAATTGAATTAATTAAACGGTTAACTGCAACAAAAAATATAGGTTGAGTATATATCAATATTTTTTAGCCTTGAAACACAAGATCAGAACCAGCAATGGCCAATTGTGTATATTATGATAAGGTCTTGCGAGTTTTGCCTCAGGTAAATGCAAGATTTACTTAAATGAAATGTGAACTAAGGATATAACTAAAACAAAGACTGATTACAATTTATCTGAAACAGGGAAAACTGAATCCCGTTATACGATGGTGGATGTGCATCCAGTTCTTTTAGAAACTATTAAGAGAAATATTGATTTTTTTGTCACATAAGTGTTACAAAATTTGAAGAGGTTTCTTATGCAGTGAAAAAGGTGAAGTATATTAACAGGACACACTCATATTTATAGATGTTGAAATGCTTCAAGTTGAGTATTCAGAAAATGCTTAGTAATGGATTTTGAGGATTACAAGCAGACAGCATACATTACCATTTCAGGATATGATTCACTTATACTTATACATTAGTATTGCCATAAACTAATCATATATTATATTTTACCGCATTAGTGTACGTTTGTAGAAATATATATATATATACTCAATCTGCAGACAGTACTGTTTCGCCCTTTGTGGGCTCATCAGTGCAGCACAGAGCTTCTGAGGAATAACTCTCTGGCCATGTTGCCGGAGCAAACACAGCTTAAAGAGTTATTGTGGGATCCTGCCAGCGTGCTCGTACTACGCATGCGCAGTGAGCATTGCATTACGCTAACAACAGGTTCCCATCTCTCTCTCTCTCTCTCTCTCTCTCTCTCTCTCTCTCTTTATATATATATATATGTGTGTATGTATATATTTAATTCTAGGAATAGGTTCACAGTCCTTCTTCAGTTCTCCCATTCTCTTTCTAAAGCTGTCTTTCTTCGGGTCATTTTCTCCAGTTCTGTGGTCCAGAACTCGTATTCCAGCTTTCTTGCTTTAACTTTTTGTGTTAACCGTTTCTACCGCACGCTACAAAACATCTAAACAATCCTTACTACGGTGGTCTTATTATTTAGAACTACCTTTAGCATACCTCAGAAACCATATGCTATGTATACGATTTTACATATCTGTTGTCACAGGAACAATGAGGAACATGTTACTTTGACCACTTAATTAGATGCCTTGAGCAGCACTTGGTACTAGCACAGGACTGAAAATTCTCTGACACCAATTTTAGGCTTTCACCATTGCCTGGTTACATTTCATTTTTGGCTACGGGTTTCTGTATTCGATAAAGAGGCAGCAAAGCCTCCTTTTTGGGCTTGACAGCAACCTCGATTGTTAAATGGAGAAACCATTCCCTACATTCACCGCAGAGCTCCAGAATACTGTGACACCTATTTGAGCTTTCTACGTTGCCTGTTTAAAATTTTGTTGTTTTGATTTGTCCAACATATGCTAGCATGTAAAACGGACGTTAAACCGAAAATGATGATGATGATGATGATGATGATGATGATGATGATGATGATGATGATGATGATGATTTGAAGTCCTTTCAGAGAACAGGCCTGCATGACCACCTTTTTTTAATCCCTGTGGACGCTTCAAAAGCTATGTAAATGTATCCAATGCATCTTCAACGCACTGCTGCAAAGTAACCCGATTCCATTCGGACTCACCCCGCACACAGACGTCGAATTTTTGAAATTTACCTCTGAAGGCTGCTGATATAGCTCTTTCTGTTCGCAGTAAATGTCCGACATACTCGGAATGGTTTTTTACTATTGCAAGCTTTAACCGAACGCTTCGGTTTAGCTCGTTGCAAGACTTATCAAGATATGTCCAGATATCAAGGGAAAGAGATCGTCTGTTAGATGAAGTAATAATAAGTAATAATAATGATGATAATAATCATCATCATAATCATCATCATCATCGTCGTCGTCGTCGTTGTCGTCATCGTCGTCTTCATCATAAAAAGATCTTATTTTTTCCTTCGATTGTAAGATGGAAATTTTTGTAGAGACATATCAAGGTATTAATGCTACAATGGGAAGAGAACGCCTGTTGGATTTAAGTTGATAATGATAATAATAACAATAGCAATAATAATGATAATAATAATAATAATAATTGATTGGTGGGGTACACGAACTAGTTTTGCCTGGTAATTATGAATGGGCTAGATCAAACATTCCCGCTCAAACCGCAGACTTGCCAGTCAGTTGCCTGACCTTAACCGGTTGTGCATGTCCCAAAAGGGCTGACACATCATGCATTTCTGTTTAACGGGCGGGAGTAGTGGGGGAGCATCATATCTAGGTGTCGTGAGCGTGGATCTCTTGTTCTGAAGGGCTGAGTACCGAGTTCTTACTTTGTTACTTAGTCCTAAGGTCTTGGGTGAAGCCTCGCTACGGAGACCGTTTTAAGCAGAATGGGTCACCTAAACTGGGAAACCTAAACAGGCCCCAACTGCAAGGTCATGTGCTGTTTTTTTTTTTTTACATCAATATCGCACACACTTGGGTGTGATGCATGCACCCAGTTTGCCCTTATCGGGCTGGTAGTCGGATGGGTTTGCTGGGGTTTCTACCCCTGAGTCCCCCATGGGCTCGTATTGCTCCACCACTCAATAATAATAATAATAGTAGTAGTAGTAGTAGTAGTAGTAGTATGGATGTAAATATCAAGTACCAGTTGATAAAATGGTTTTGGAGTATTCGCTTAAAGTAAAAACTTAAATACTGCGTAGGTTGATTACAAGAAGGCATTTGACGTTGTACCACACTCCTGAATTTTACGTATTCCGAAACTTTACAAACTTTCCCCTGTGGTCATTGTTTTCTCCAAGCAAGTATGAAACTGTGGGAAACTTACCTTACCCTCTCACGCGCTAATGGAACTCTCTTTTGTAACGGAATGAGAATAAAATTTGGAAATTTTTAGTATGACTCTCTCTTTTCGTTTATTTTGCCTAGCTTTCTTCCCATAATAAAACAGGTTATGGATATAAGATCAACAGTAGAAAAGTACATCGTATGTTACATGAATGATTTAAAGCTACATGCTTAAAATGAGGAAGAGCTGGTTGGTCTCTTAAAGACTGTCGAAGCTTTTAGTGATGAGATATTGGGATGGTATTTGGTCTTGATAAATGTACTTTTAAACGGAGGAAGTTATATCTGAATGCTTCGGAGAATTAAGCCAGGACCACAATATGTTGATTTAAGAATTAGAACAAGAAGGTGCGTTTAAATATCTAGGTATTACTGAATGTAATCCAACACGCTAAAATAAAAGAAAAAATTAGGAAAGAATGTGGCCTGAGAGTAAGGTCAATCCTAGACTTGGCTGAATTTAAAGAATAGGACAACTGCAATGAACACGCCTGTGATTTTGGTTGTTACTTTAAGGGTCAACTTTGTCAACTGGAATGAAAACGAATTAAAAAGAGACAATTCATGTGACCTATAATTATACTATCGACGTTTCGATCGTCACTTCGACCGTTAACTAGAACTAACATTTCATAACCTTTAATACAAATTTCTATAAGAATGTACACAACTTACAAAGCTACAATCTTAAAGCAACAAACGACCAACCAGGAGAAAAGGAAAACAATAAACCTTTTTTCTCATTTCTCATTGCAATCGTACATGAATAGTAGATATCCTAATATTTCATTTACGTCAGAGAACGAGGTTAATGGCAGTCATCTATTCTTAGACCTACAAGTTAACCAAGAAGGGGGTAAATTTACAACTATTATTTATTTGTCAACTTTTAGTGGTGTTTACAATAATTTTTGTTGTTTTGTTCCTATAAAATACAAAAATGGGCTACTACACACGTTATTATATAGCACATTTTTCGGTTTTTAGCAAATTTTGCCTTGATGTGCGGAATCTCTACTATACTTTATTTAAAAACGGTTATTCAACTTAAATGTTTGTTGGATGTGTCAAGTCATTTTTTTAATAATATGTATGCTACCAAGGATATCATTAGTATTGTCAAAGAACGTAAAGTTTTAATTATATTGCCTTATCTGGAAGAGTTTTTCCACAAATTAAAAATTCGCTTGTTAAAAACTTTCAGTAATTACTTTGATTGTTTTAAATTCCTCATTATTTTTGGATCCCTAACGCGATTAAATAATATCTCTCCTTTTAAAGATTGTATTCCTAAAGCTTTGCGTTCAAATGTTGTATATAAGTTTACGTGTGACAGCTGCAATGCTGTCTATTATGGTAAAAGCATACGTCACTTGAACGCCAGAGCGTCGGAACACTTAAAAATTTCCCTTTTAACAGGAAAATGTGTCAATAACAAACCTTCTGCCGTTTCACAACAATTCACATGCTGTAAATGTTCATATCCATTCCTAGGGAATTTCTCCATTATGACCTCAGCTGCCTCAAATTTTGAACTCGAATGAAAGGAGAGTTTATTGATCCATCGTGACTATCCTAATTTGTATTGGAACAATCCATCAAGATCTATGTATTTATTTAGCAATGATTGACTAAACAGAAAAAAAAATTATTGTCTACTTTTTCTAGTTGGTCGTTTGTTGCTTTGATATTGTAGCTTTGTAACTTGACTGTTATGAAATCTTAGTTCCAGTAAACGGTCAAAGTGACGATCGAAACGTCGAGATATAATTATATGTTACGCGAATTGTCTCTTTTTTTAGTACCAGTGAGTTCATGGAATAAAAAAAACGACACAAAAATCAGAAAACATTGACTTTTAACAGGATGCACCACCCTGTACATTTCCAGAAAGAATGGAGAAAGTAGGGGTTGATCCAATTGAAACTTCCTTGTAAAACGTTAACAATCTATATTGCCCATTATTTAACAAATGCTCAAGATTGTACACCTGAATTTGTTAATACCCATAAGAACAATAGGTTACTCTCTGTGACTAATGGATCTTTTAAGTTTCAACAAAATCTAGAATTAAAAATAGACGATGAAAACGAGCTTGGATCAAGTGTAATTGCTAAGAAGATCAAGGGAAAAAGCAAAGAATATAGGCCTTGAGAAATATTAAGAAAAGGTGACAAGAAAAACCTCGGGAAAGTTTGACTCCTAAAACCTAAGACTGTTCTGGTTGTTGTTGGCACTCTTGGATTTCTAGGAAGGGAAACACCTTAATTATGTTAATAGAATACCTGGTAAACCAGCCTTTAATGAAGTACGAAAGATACCCTTATAAAGTACAGCACATATTTTAAGAAGAGTATTTTCCAATTAATTATTTATTGTCACCTTTAAAAGTTTGCAAATTCTAACCACTGACGTGTGGTGGTTGCTTCCTATATATTTTAATGTGAAATGCTTATTAGTTTGTGAAGTAATTTTTCTTATCGTGGTTAGTTTTTCTTGTCTGTTTACGTGTAGTTATGGGTAAATTTAGATGTTATCACAAGTGCATAGTACTTATTCATATACCCTAGGCTACTTGTAGTATCCCATTGTATGATTGTTAAAACGCAAAACTAAAATAATGCAGGTAATAGTAATAATAATGTTTTTTTAACTTCATGGTGATTTTTTTAAAATCCTAAAAAAAAATAATGCAATATCCACAACACTGAAATATATATCAGTTTATCTAAGACAGTAAAGTTTGTTTTGCAGTCCTGGTACATAGTGAATTGCTAACGAAGCTTTGTAAAATTTTAAAATTACTTTTCATAGCCATGTTTTATTTCTTTGTGTATATAGATAGTACGAACAGCGTAAGACCGTTTCACTAAATTTATTGATCAGTCTTTGAGTGTTTATGACTTTTTAGAAAGGAAAAGAACAAGTCATTTTGCTTTGACATAAATCCCAGTGAAGTAACTTCGACTTAAAATTTGGCTAAGTTTATGTTAATATTTAAATCGCTTTCGAGATGAGAATATCTATTTTTCTTGTAATTGTTTGACTCCTCTATATTTGAGTCGAGACAACATCTAAGTTCGATTGAGTAGATATCATTGCCCTTTTTGAAATACTATATTAGCCCTAAGCCTTTTGAAGATTTCATTTGGATCATGATAACCTGGTGAATCAGCTTATATTTCGAACCCCCTTTCTGCTAACTGTTTTACGAAATGAATAACGGTATACAACACCGANCTTCCTATATATTTTAATGTGAAATGCTTATTAGTTTGTGAAGTAATTTTTCTTATCGTGGTTAGTTTTTCTTGTCTGTTTACGTGTAGTTATGGGTAAATTTAGATGTTATCACAAGTGCATAGTACTTATTCATATACCCTAGGCTACTGGTAGTATCCCATTGTATGATTGTTAAAACGCAAAACTAAAATAATGCAGGTAATAGTAATAATAATGTTTTTTTAACTTCATGGTGATTTTTTTAAAATCCTAAAAAAAAATAATGCAATATCCACAACACTGAAATATATATCAGTTTATCTAAGACAGTAAAGTTTGTTTTGCAGTCCTGGTACATAGTGAATTGCTAACGAAGCTTTGTAAAATTTTAAAATTACTTTTCATAGCCATGTTTTATTTCTTTGTGTATATAGATAGTACGAACAGCGTAAGACCGTTTCACTAAATTTATTGATCAGTCTTTGAGTGTTTATGACTTTTTAGAAAGGAAAAGAACAAGTCATTTTGCTTTGACATAAATCCCAGTGAAGTAACTTCGACTTAAAATTTGGCTAAGTTTATGTTAATATTTAAATCGCTTTCGAGATGAGAATATCTATTTTTCTTGTAATTGTTTGACTCCTCTATATTTGAGTCGAGACAACATCTAAGTTCGATTGAGTAGATATCATTGCCCTTTTTGAAATACTATATTAGCCCTAAGCCTTTTTAAGATTTCATTTGGATCATGATAACCTGGTGAATCAGCTTATATTTCGAACCCCCTTTCTGCTAACTGTTTTACGAAATGAATAACGGTATACAACACCGAATCATGACGCCATGTAAATCTTCCATCATTTATGGCTGTGGAGCATTGATTAAGAATGTGAAGCTGCGTTTGTTTTTGATTGCAGAATGGACGTAGCTCTGAATTTAATAATAATAAAAATATTAATAATAATAATAATAATAATAATAATAATTTTTTTTAAACTTCAGATGATTTTATTTATAAATTAACGACCTGTAAAATTTACAATGAAACTGATCTACTCAATACAGGTTGAAACACAACTGAGCTGTCACTGGATGCACAGGACTGGAAACAGAAAGACCAGAAATAGCACAGTGAAGCCTAGTTGTGGTACATCCTCTATAGTGGTACTCTCTATTTGGGCATATCACTTAGAGACGATGTATTTGCTGGTTACCAGATTAATAATTATGGGCTTGTCCATTCTTTGTTTCTCATATAGAAAATAAAGTAAAAAACTGTCCGTATACAAACGTTTATCGATATTTTGATGATAAATTTAACAGTTTCGTCATTAAGATCGAGGAACTTTCGCTTTGAAACAATCAAGCTATTTTTACCTAACACACCTAGATTTCCGAGGCGCACGTTTACATAATACACTCTAAATCGTCTTGATAAATCGGATAACAACTGTTCGTAGCGTTGATTTTTACGGTCGAAGTTACTTTCTATATTGGTTTCAAACCCAGCTGTAAGTTCTAATATTAGTAACTTGTCACCTTTCACTATAACAAGATCTGGCCTTTGGGCCTCACCCGTTATTATAGACGGGTTGGGATAACCTTAGATATTAACATACGCTTCTAAACCTTGAGATACAACGGTTTTGTAAATGTGGAGAAGGATTGAGTTGTGTCTCCAGTTGTATCTAAGCTCGTCTAATGCAGATTGGCATCCACCGATGACGTGGCCAAGGGTTTGCTCGCGATCACAAAATCTGCAGGGGGAATCGTTGGTTATTCCCCACTTAACTGCATTAGTAGCATTTGCAAGCGTATTGTTTACGTAATGGACGACAATACTGAAGATGTTCCTTGGGAGGTGACTAATGACGTTGGACCATTGATTGATGAATTTATTGGCGGCATACTTCCATATAGATTTAATCACTAAACTTTGTGTGATTAAGTAAGTCACTGATTAAGTGGTGATCGTCCGACAGGCGAATTTGCGTCAAAGCTTCACGACTTTTGTTGAATTGATCATATTGAACATTTACCGCAGCTGTGGATTTGTAGATTTTACGAATATAATACTAATGATAACAATAATAATAATATTGATAATAGCAATTGGGGTAGTTTGCAAACATAAAAACATTTGGGGACTTACTGATATCACTATCCCTGCAGACCAAAACGTAGTAACTACAGAGGCTTGGAAGATCGAAAAATATCAAGACCTTGCCTTTGAAATTGAAAGAATTCACAGAGTTTGTCTTATGTTTGTATCTATTGTTGTCGGATGCTTGGGCATAGTCTCAAAGAACGTTGTACGTTAACACGAGATACGGGAAATCCCTAACATCTTGGGGAACACAAGTAACAACACTCATGGAAATCATGCCCATTTTGAGGAAAGTGCTACGTCTGTGAGCCGGGGGAAGGGGCTGAGATGTGCCAGTATCTACTACCCGGTATTCTTAGTAAATAGTAATAAAAATGATCATTTGAGGGTCGAAGAGTCAGTTGATCCAGCTGTATTTAAAAGGGAGAAGAAGAAAGAACTGATACAGAATTGGCATGATAAAAGGCTTCATGGTCAATGTGTAAGGAATATGGTTATGGCTGAGAAAAGGAGACCTCAAAAGTTTCACATAAGCTTTAGGTTGCAGTGCTCAGGAACAATCCTTAAGCATCAATTACTTGAAATTCTATATTGATAAATGGCTGAATCATTTCTGTGTAGAATGTGTCAAGAAAAAGGCGAGGATGTATATTGTCACTGAATGTAGCTAATTAGCTCAACGAAAATGTAAAGGTGGACATGACAATGTAGCAAGTTATATTCACTTGGCATTATGTGGCAGAGCTGACTTACAAAGAGGGAATACGTTGTACAATAAAACGCCTGAAGGAGTTAGTACAAATGCCAAGTAGGAGATCTTGTAGGATTTTATGATCCTATGTGACCAGAATGTTGTTGAGAGAAAGCCAGAGATAGTGTTTGTCGATAAAAGAAAGAAGGAAGCAGTAATAATAGACATGCAGTCTGGGTGATAAAGATGTGAAGAAGAAAGAAACAACGAAAATGGAGAAATTCCAAAGTCTAAAAGACGAGGTTACAAGGCTTTAGAATTTGAAGAAACCTGACGCTATTCCAGTAGTGATTGGGGGCACAAGTAGCCGTGTCTAAGGACCACACAAATCATCATGAAAAGTTATCGGTTGATGCAAAACTAGCAATAATGCAAAAACAGCACTGTTGGGGACTGCAAGGGTTCTGAGAAAGGTCCTCTTAATCTGAGAACAAATAAGCAGGAAATCTACAACCTTTGAAAGTTGTTGTTGTTTGCTTTTAGATGAAGTCCGGTTGAAATATCTACCGTGTTAATAGAGAAAAAAATAATAATAGTAATAGCTAAAATCACTTGAAGACTGTAGAATCAGAGTTGCATGATTGTGAAACATTTATCAAGGGGTTTTAACAAATTTCTCAATATTTCATTGTTCTCCCTGGTGTTTTTCTTTGGTGACAGGTGTTACACGATTAATATGGCTATTGAAAAACAGCCTGCAAAGTTTGATTGCTACCTAATTTAAATCATCCGTAAAATTTCCCATGCTTAATCCAGCATCTGGATAAAGCAGAGAACAGCTGATAACAAAACTGAATGGAATAAGCGAAGTTTCGTCCTCGATTGACAGTTTGGTTTAGTTAACTAGACTGATGTTTTGAATTTACGTTTCACTGATGAATAAGAACCAAACGTTACTTGGGTAAAGCTTCGGGCAATGTATTTATTGTGGGAAAGCCTTAAAATCAAAGAAGTTATAGTATTTTAAGTACCTTTGCTGATAGGAAGGAGTTTTGAATATTTTTTTTAATTTGTTTTTTCCAGAAGTGTGTTTTTAACAAATTAGTGGTGTGGCAAAGGCTTTTATGTGTTGTTTGTTTGGAGTGGATGGCTTTGAAAACAAGAACATAAAATCCAAATCCTAATGAACGTGTTGCGTTTGTCCGTTACACCTTGATGAGGGTTTAACATAATATTTCCGGAAAGCGATGAGATGATATGATGAATGAAAAAGAATTTACTGACTGGTCATAGTAAGCTTATAACAGGGGCATTCACAACATGGGAACGTAGGTATGCAGACAAATGAGTACGTAGGAGCTATTAGGGTATTTTCATGCATCATACTATTTACTGTGATAGTAAGTACGATCGTGGGTTGACTTAAGGGTTTTTTTTATTAATTCATC
The DNA here is from genome assembly GCA_003991215.1 of Morbakka virulenta. Taxonomy (NCBI): domain Eukaryota; kingdom Metazoa; phylum Cnidaria; class Cubozoa; order Carybdeida; family Carukiidae; genus Morbakka; species Morbakka virulenta. The sequence goes on along the minus strand of RDPX01000080.1, from coordinate 2,537,143 downwards.
GCTCTGATGATAGTTGTTACGTTCGTAAGTAAAATGCTAAAAAGGTTATCAATATGTATATCTTATAACTGATAAATATTAGCAATCATTTCTAAATATGATCGATGTATTGATGGAAGCAAACGTTTTGGTGGTACAGTAAAAGCCTGGTTTAATGATTGATAACAATTAGGAACATACATGGAGGAGCCGTGGCTTAATGGTTAGTGCAACTGCACAGTAACCAAGAGTTTCGGGTTCGATTCCCCGAGCTGTCGAGGGGAATTTGGAACTTTGCAAAGTAAAAAAAAGCCATTGGTTGGCGTCAGGAAGGGGATCCGGCCAAGAAATTCCTCACTGCCAAATCAAAGTCCATCTGAAGGGCACCGTCTGAGCCCCAATTGCTGGGGAAAGTGACTTTAAAAAACTAACCCCCCCAAAAAAAAAACATGATATATTTTTTAAAAGCATTCTGACAAAATAAAAAATTTATTTTCGGTCCATTATCTCACCATTTAATCTTTCAAGTCCCAGCCATTCCCAAATGAAGCAAATAATGCTTTCTGGAAGCGATACATGCTTGTATCTGAAAGCATCAACTTTGGTCAAATGGGGAGGATTCACCTTCGAAGGTGGGTTGTTAAAAACTGAGAATAACCCTGTAATTACTGACGCCCTTGATATGTTTTCATGTGTTTCATAAAAAGGACAAAACAGGGAGCTTGATTGATAGGAACGTATTATTAAAAATCATACACCATGAATTATTTGGGGGTTGAAATAGCGGCTTAACGTTTAACATTTTCTATAGAAATAGTAAAAGTGCGGACAGGTGCGGATTTGTGAAAACCTCCAAACCCTAGCTGGATTCCAGCCAGAAAGTGGAAAAATAGCAAATGTCGACTGCTGAAATACGACTTGAGTAAAAGTAAAATGAAAGCACCAGGAATCGTTCAACTCTTGATGTGAGCATCAACGGAACTCGGCGTTTTCACAAACATGATCCTGTAGGATAGCTACTGACTTTTTCACTGTTCTTTTGAATCCCGCTACAGTTGTTATAATGGATAGCGTGAATTGGTAAATTTTGCATTTTATTAAACTTTCGCCATGGTTGGCAGACTGTCAAGCATTCTCTGTTTGATGCTACTTTTCTTCCTAGCAAAACCTACCTGAAATCACAAGACGGCAAACGTTTTAGAGCCTTACGATAAGCGGTATATCTTTTGCACCCATCGAGACACAAAGCGTGCCACGTAACACTCTGATTTCCAGGGTGATTTTAGTCCTTTGACAGGGAGCTTTAAAACCACAGGTTGTTTTGTAATTTCGGCATCATGCTTATGCAACATTCCACGTGGTTATAGATATAGGAGGTTTGTCATGTCTTGAGTTGTAAGATTTTTCTGAGCTATGTTTCGAGATCTACTTCTCCCATCGTCTGCAGATGGGAGGAGTATCTCGCGAAACGTAGCTTAGAAAAAGCTTACAACTCATTAGATGATAAATCTCCTGCATTTGTGGCTTTCTCTGAGTTTATAAAGTTAAGAATTTTCAAGATGCCACGTGGTATTTAACAATCAGTGTTTTGATAAATTTAGCGTTACGGGTTTCATTATGCGACCACTAAAAAGTGCCGACGCGACTCAATTCAATAGCTGAAGTTTTCAATTGTAACTTCCCTTCATTCATTCATTATTTTCTCTCACCATTGGTCAACACTGAATTGTTAGCAAGGCATTGTTTGCTTTGTCGAATCATTTCCATATTCATTGGTAACTGAGTATCACTACTGTTTTGCCCAATAATCACTCAATACCCTTACTTTTGTCGTAACGTTTGTGTTAATCCAACAAGATATGAAGAATTTTTGTTTTGTTAAGAGCTAGATTAGGTCAGCAACCAGTGATTAGCGTAAGTTTTCCATAACATTAAAATGAAATGCTACTTGTGCTGAATTCTGATAGAGACTTGAGAAAAAGATATTTTTGCAGTCTTGATATTGAAAAGCAATTAAGTCAAGAAAATTATTCTTCAAAATCTATCTTACATTGATAATAATAAATTACCACACAATTTTACTCAAACTCATGAATGATTAATTACGCAGCAAAATAACTTAGGTCGTTTCGACCTGCTAGTAGTTTGTTCATTGTCTTTTTAGAGGTTGTACACAAAACACCCAGCAAGAGTAGAGTCTAGTCTGTAGGTAGTTTTTGTACCAACAGAATAAAAATGTAGGGAGGATGATCAAAAGTGACTAGTATTTATGGATATACTTTATGCTTGAAATCGCTTGATCACTTTCTGGATAGTAGAATCTGGGACAAATCGATAAAACATTCTGACAAATTTGGACTCGTGGGTGTTGTTTGCCCATTTCTATGAATTTGGAGTGGACTGTTACCCTCTGATCAAGGGTTAAAGTTAGGGCACCCCTTCAGTCGAACCCATTTCGAGATACCTTTAATTCCAATGGATAGCTGAGAAATTGGTGTTTATCACGATCTGGTTCAATTTGGAAGGAAAATAAACAGTGAATACCACGTTTTGAAACAATAGCTTGGATGACTTACCTATTAAAACCAAACAAAGTGATAATCACAACATGTGAGTAACATTTTACTGGTGCTCCATCTTTTAGCAATAATGTCATTTGTTGCTTTATCGTTGCAGTAGTTAAGAAACCAAACCTTCGAAATGCTCGTCATTTACTTGCCAAAGTCGCGAAGGTGTTAAAAACAAGTGTTTTTATTAATATACATATTAAAAAGTCATGCATGTCTTTTTGAAAAATGTCTTGTTAGACATTCACAGTCGATACACTGAAGAAAATAATTAGATTTGTTTGCCGTTTATCATTCTGAAACGTGCAATACCTATCAAGGCGCCATCTTTGATTTGTTTTGTTTTGTGATGTGTTCCATACCACCAGATCCTCGGTATTGCTTGTGATTTAACAATGAAAAAACAACACATGAACTGTTTTTAACGAAAGAAAGCCACTCGATTGCTAAGGTGTTGAAAAACATGACACTGTTTGACTTTGTTTACCTGTGTCAATTAGAACTTAATTGAACGTGGGAAAAAGAGAAATAAAATGAACAAACAATATGTTTACCACTGTTTTTACGGCGCATTTTTTCAAGGCTTTGTCTTAAATTGTACATAAATCGTGATTGTCGGAGTTTTCAAACAAATATATTGTTTGCGTTCGAAAAACGGCAAAATGCCAGGTGCTAAAAATGGATGAAAAATTATTATTTTTTTGTTGAAGTATTAATATGGTGTGTTAATTGAAATCGTTACCCATTTCGTATTGTTTCAAAAGAAAGCAAATCTTGATCTATATTTTTCACACGTTTGTTTTGTATTCAAGTTGTTAAACTTATTATTTTGATGGGTTTGTGGACGCTAGGAGTACATATTTTGACTTTGAAGAGCCATTTTCCATATTGAAGTCCTTTCGCATGGTAGCAAAAGACAATTTATTCCGTTAATAGCCAGCTGTGACACAATTTGCGTGGCTGATTAAAAAGAGACTACATGATTCACTTTTCCTTGCACGTGCTTTAGCTCACCTGGCCCAGTATATTCATCAAAACAAATGACTATAAATTTTGTTGAAGATTCTATAAACGGGCATTAACTATGAACGAGAATCTAGAACTATCACTTCAATTTGAAAAAGTAAATTATTCAAGTAAAGGAGTTGTCTTGCTAACTCCAGTTATTATTGCAAGGGTGTGTCCATCAGAACAATTTGAAATTGACTACACTTCTATCATTTAAGTCATGCAAATGCAGGTCAGTCCGATCACTTGGACATAGGATGACTACAGCTCCAAGCTTACCAGGATCTGTTATAAAAATTCATTAAAACTTAAACCAAGAGAAAGAGCAGAGGGTGTACATTTGCTGATTAACCAGCAAACATGCGATTTGTTTCCCCTAACAGCAATCATTATTTAGTTGAACTGTTTCTACTTAAACTAAGCTAGAGAGATTAATGCTAAAACGAATTCATGTGAAACTTTACTATGTTAAATCGAAAGGGCATTTGTTTCTTGGATTTAGAATTCGAAACCGCATTTTCTTGGCATAATTGTCTCTGATGTTGATCGCGTGAACTCGCGCCAGTAAAGTTGCTCATCAAAAATACTGCGTGAACTAGCAGGTGTGCCATGGAGCATAAATTGCACATTTTTTTATCACTTACTTATTGAAAAATAATTTTTCATGTGACCGGGTTTTCATACCGTGAGCCTGAATACTGCCATTTTCTGCCTGCCCCTTTCTGCCTCTGTCTACATCTTTTAGAGTATGCGTGTCTTCATTTATGGGTATGTATAGGTATGGGTGAGGTTTTTTTGAGTTTAAATATTTCAGCTACATATAAGAGTTTGTTACATTGTGTACGAAAGAAAGGCAGATGAAAATACAAACTTATCTTTAAAAATAAGCTTCAAAAATATCTCGTGAAAAAACAACACGGCTCTATAGGAGTAATCATTTGGGACAGAGATTGTTTCTATTGATATACTTTAAAAAGAGCAATCTCTCTAGACAGAAATAAAAACTGTAATTCATATCTCATAGTTTGTTCGTTTGAGGTCACAGTGAGGGGGAAATAGGAGGTAAAGAATTTAGGGCGTGATTGCCTTAATTAAGTTATTTTGATTATTTATTTACCACAAACAACAAGATCAATACTATATTGATCTTGTTGTTTGCATCAGCATCAAACAGGGCCTTGGAACATGCCAGCGATATTTTTCTGGTAGTAATCAATGCTCTGGGTACAACATTAAAAATCTTGCCGCATGGACCAGCAGAAAATGAAAGAACAACCAAGGCCGCCAAATTTTAGAAAATGTAATAAAATGTGTTGGCAATTTTTTTTTTTTTTTGTACATGTGCAGAAAATCCTTTTTGACCCGTTTTTGTTGTAGCAAACGGTAGAAGAATTTTCAGTGCAAATAATTCCCTTTTCTGTAATTTGTTTTTGAACATTTTAATCCAAAATGGAACTGTACTTGTTTCTAGAAAAAGATCACCGGCAAAGGAATAATTTGTACTCAATCAGATTCGACTGGTGTTAAGTGTTATATTTTAATTAGCAATTTCAGAGGAGAAAGGCTTCACGATTAAACAGTTTTACATCTAAGAGATGTTACACAATGGCTTTCTTAACATGGTGGATGGCAGAAGAAGAGTTGTTTTATAAATGAGAAAGTCTGTCAAATGACGACAAATGACCGGTTTGTTTTGGAAATCTAGATATCGATGTCATTTGTGAATGTATTCTAGATGATGATTCCTGATTTTCACGCGATTTGTGTTGAGTCGTTAAAGTTTAAAATAAAAGATGTTTGTTTAGTTGGAAATATCTACTAGATAAGCAAGTCTGAAACACTAAAGGGCATCATTGCATTGACTCGCAAGTGCCTTTTTCTTGTGAGTATCAAGATATAGCAGTCTCCTCGTTTAATTCAAATACACGACGAAGAAGGTTTCCTGTTGAGAACCACCTGACCGGTGTAGTAAAGCGGTGTTTCGTGCTCTGTTTTCATTTCCTGACACAGCTGTTTGTCTGGTTTTAAGTGCACTCCTTTTCACAAAGCTCACAGCCTTTAGCACAACATTCAGAGGATCTTAAAATATAAGGAAAGGAGTGCAGTCGGCCTGTTTGTACCTGTGTATCACACATTGGACGCCGATTGTCTCGGGAGGGTTTTCTCTGAATTTCGCCTAAAATCCTGACTTGTGTCCAAGCATTGCAGGAGCACCGTCTGTACTCACCCTACAGGCCTTTTCCCAGCTGATTGAAGTACTTTCAAGGAAAAAATATACTTTGTTAGTCATGTCTTGGATATGCGTAGTTGTTTTTGTAGGTTGGATCAAAATAGAAACTCTTCCTTTATGTGTTCTTGGGTAAGGTGCCTTGCAAAAACCAACCATTGAAAACATAATGCCAAATCAGTATTGTTATTGAGAGGTAAAACAATACAGGAGCTTTTTTAATTTTTGAAATGACAGTAGCCTTGGGATGCTCACGCACGGGTGCTCTTCTGCCCTTTGGAAGTGAAATCTTATCAACCTCTTTGTTCCTATTCTCACTGAGAATTCAATTTACTGCTTTTTTGGTGTACCTTCATGAACCTGTTGTTTGTAATGCTGTCTTGTGTAATTTTCCATTTATTTTTACTGTTACCTGTCGAAGCAGACTGCACTCTCTTTTTCACAGCCGTATCACAGTCGCCATTGCTTTGCACAATAGAACTTTACAAAAAGATTAGGCAACTGGTTGACCTCAGGAAGAGCACCCGGCCAATAAATTCATCACTGCCACAATAAAGTCCCTCTGAAGGGCACCGGGTGATACCAGGATCTGGGAAAGTGACGTTAACAGCAAATTAAAGAAAACAAAACTCTGTATTGTACAACGGACGAAGCGATTATTACTGTCATTCATGTCGGCTTTTTGTTAATGCATTCAGACCAGCCCACAAGGATTCTATAATTATGAAAGGGTACAGATTCAGCTGAATTTTTATTTATTAATAATTGCGATATATTTTAATGTATTTGACTATAAGCATTGCATATATCATATCAGTTGCTAATACTGCGTGCTAGCTGTATAGACTATGATTGCCTATTTTATTTCGAATATTGTTATAGTAGAAAAGTGATACGTGTTTGCACGGAACTGAATCGAACCAGTACTTATGATAGCCATCACCACTGGTTTGTATCCAGTTCCGTGTGAAGACATTTTAATTTTTCTGCAATTCCAAGTCTTCTCTATCGGTATTATATCATTTTCACAACATTGTTATGGCAAACTGTGATTGGCTACGGATGCACGCCTATTCCTTACAGCATTACCTAGAATGAAAATACTTGTTTAGTTTTGTGGATTGCATTGCAATAGGCTAATTTATGCTGCGGTACATGAATGCTGTTAATACCAGGTCAGTGTGACTGCAGTAACTCACAATAAACGGATCAGTGTTTCCCATTACGGCAAACACACCTGAGTCAATGTTCTTCATAAATAGAAGTGCAGTCACTTTCGCCATACATAGGCCTATATTAAAACTCGAGATGAATGAACCTGCCGTCACTTTTACTATTGAAATATTCGTAGTAGTTCATCATAAATTGGGCTGTAAAAACGTTCATAATTAAAAGGCATATAATAATTCACGAAAGACCTATAGCGACGTTCACGGCAAATAGAGGGAGAATAATGATTACAGTAAATTGACTTGTAATCACGTTTACCCAAAATGTAACTGTGGAAACTTTCACTATAATTAGAGCTATAATAATTATAAAGAGACCTAATCTAACACCTATGATAAATGACTGCATTTATTTTCGAATGCTTGGCGTCTGTGAATTGTGTTCTGTAGCAATAGTACAGATTTTTAGTATACCAAACTTAAGCTGAATTGTGCACAGGTTGGCATTTGAGTTTTTGCAAATTGTTGAGCAGTGTGTAAGTTGAAAAGTCCAAAAATTTGGAGATGTGCACTTGGTCATTTTGTGATTGGTAGGAATTATTTTGATTTGTTTGTAGATATTAAAAAGAAATTATTTTTATAACCTGCACTTTTCGGTTTTTGTATGAATTGTTAGTAGTCTTAACACTCAAATTAGCATGTTCTTTGAACAGGTAATTAATCTGTATTTTCAATGGATATTACGTTGCCATTGAGAGTATTTTTAATGTGGTTTTTCGGCAAAGGTGTGACCAATCGTCTGCATTGCATAAAATCAGTGTTTACATTGTAGGCAGAGGAGCACGAACAGATCAAGATTATCAGTGTGTCATGGTTCTCCATTTTATTTAGAATTAAGCTTATTTTATTCAACAGATTTTAATCTTATTTGAAAGAATTTTCTGTTTTGCGTGGTGACATTGAACGACGAACAACGTCGTTTCTTTCCAACATCTAACAGCTTTGCATCAACACATTTATTTATTTCAAACAATTAATTGATTCTTCATGGGCAAATTGAGTTTTAAATACTGCTATTCATATTGGAAAGGTGGAATACACAGATGCAAAGGTTTGTCATGGTTTGAAACTTGTTTCATGCTTGAACCTCCAAATTACCTTTCAAATAGATCTCATTTCTTTGCTTAGTTCCTGCCTTCGACAAATAAACTTAATTTTGCATCGATAACTTTGTTTATAGCCTCTTTTTAATTTCTTTGTTAGATCTAGAGGCAAGTAACCATTGATTTGAAAAATTTGAATTTTATTTTCTTAAGTGTATATACTTGTAAAGGATATTGGAGAATGATACAGATGTTGTGAAGAGATTTGTGCTCCATTTCGTTAACATCTTTTTACTTTCTTTTAAATACCTCTAACAGCATATTTGGATTGTATATAACACATGGAAGATATTGCAGTAAAGATTAATTCATTACCCTAGTGTTTTGGTTAAAAATAATATTAATAGCATTTTTGACCGTTGTGTCTCCGATACTGCCTGCCTACTTGTTTTTGCTAGCGAGGGGAAAAAGAACGCTCCTGGCTATATATATGTTGCTCACATACGTTTGCAACACAATAATGCCCTTACCAAACAAAATACTTTTGATGGAGCAGAGCAATAGAAATGATACACAAATTTTGAAGTAAAAAAGGGATGCAGACAAAACTTTTAATTGAGAAAAGAAACGGTCAGAAAAAATCTCTTAAAAATTCTATCAATCCATGATCATTGCATCAATGACTTTTCTCTGATAAATTTCATCTTTGTGACTAAGATGAGTATCTTAACCTTAAAAAATTATATTTATCCAAGAGAAAAAGTGATATTGGTGTTAAAAATAATACTGTCTATTGTTTTTGTGACATTTAATGGCTTTACGATGCCACCAATTCAACAGGCACTTTGATTTTGGTTTTCTTATAATTACAATATGAAATCAAGCAAGTTTTTTATGTAAAGGTGAATTTGATTTGCAAAAACATTTTTTTTATTTTGGACCCTTGCTTTGTGAGTAAACAGTCTTAGAGTAATCATCATGTAATATTCTCTACATATTATAGAAAGCTCAAGATTTGTTTTAGATTTGCGAAGAGTGCAGATAACATCTTGGGATTTGGAAGAATGAAAAATAATAAATCATTTAGGTTAGCAGTTCTGTTAAATTTGCTGTACTCAAATATTTTTTGAAATTTATTGAATGTCTCGGGTCTGTATTAAATTGTGGATCTCTGGTGGATCATAAATTGGAGCAAGTAAAATCGATGACACAATAGTGGAAAATACAGGCATTTTAATCCAACTTGATATATCATCAAGTTAGCCATACTATATTTATGATTTGGCCTGTTATTGTATGTACATTATATTATTTATAATTTATTGGAAATAACTGATTTCTAACTTCAGGGAGGTGTAAGAGGCTTCATTGATTTTAGTAGATTACACAGCAAATATTTCCCAGAGGAAGCTTTAATCATCTGAAGGATTCTAATTGGATCTGTTTGCACTTCGTTGATGGAATATGAAAACTGATTGTGGGCAGATATTATTTGATGTATTTCAACCATTTTGCTTCCCAACATGTTAGTCGATATTACGCCGTTTGATGGTAACGATTGGTAAACTCTGTTTTTCTTAAAGAGGCTTCGTATCATACTAAGAATGACAATACATCTATCTTAACGAAGAAGGAATAGTCTTTCGGTGATAAAGCTGTAAACCATTTTGTATTAGATTTGGTAGATGTAACGATCGCATAGTGTAGAAACATCTTATGCATTGACGTTTTGAGGTATACTAAATTTACCATATTCCTTGCTTTACTGCAAACCTACACATGATCTTCAAGCACAACTTCTGCTCCTAAATATTTTAATGCGTCTTTATCAACTACTATTGTTCCATTCTTAAGGTGATATTTTTGTTTTTCCTGACGTTGCTAGAGTTTTACATGGTACGGTGAGACGATTTATGAGTACACCAAAATAGCTGTTTCAGTGAAATGCCACTGACCAGTGGTTTCATGAGGTTTGTTGAGTATGTAGGAGTGGTTTAGTGAGGTATGGATTAATAAGGAGTGGTTTATCTGACAGTGATTTGAGTGGCGAGTAGTTTGTTTGCTCAGCCACCGGTCTTAATGTACGATCTGCGCCGTGTATCTGTTACAAGAACTTAAATTGTATTTTCGACAAGGAGAGAGAGATGTTTTATATTTCTCAATGGCTTTTCTTAATACTTGAAATTTGGATGTTTTGAGGGTAGCATCAAACTTTACCATATAGATTTAGGTTTACTTTGAGCTACTTTTAGCATCTGGTTTCCGTGCACATGAAGCAAGACCGGATTTATATCGTCGTCATCATCATCATCATCATCATCATCATCATCTTTATCATCATCATCATCATCTTTATCATCATTATCATTATCACCAGCATCACCATTGTTGCCTTTACGAGGAGGTTCTTTCTTCTCTTTACGTTTCTGTTACATCGTTTCATAATTCGTTGAGCAATAGTATGAAATCGTACCGATCCATCATTTTTCCTCAATGATCTTGTTTATCTCTTTGATAATTCATTGTCAGTTTCTTCCATGGATCAGGTACTGATAAACAGGATAAGATCTCTTTCTGCTAACTCTCATTATTATACAGACGGGCAGTGGTTGGGTGTCAATCGTTCTTTCTCCGCAAAATGTATTTTGTTCACCTTACTGTGATATACAGTGGTAACTTTTGAAAGGATATTATTTTCTTAAAGGTCGTAGTGCAATTTGACTTTCTTTGAGGTCACATGCCTTTTTTAACTTTGTTATTAATTGTTGTCAGTATTTTAAAAGATGGTATCTTATGTAATGGATATCATACCCTTCGTAGTTTCCTTTTGTTTTTGAATCATTTCTCATTTCATGCTTAAGAAAAATAGGACAGTTTACACAAATAATCATTTACTTTAATACATAAAAATAATTAAACGATTCGCGGTACAAAACGTAAATATTGCAATTAAAATTACGTTCCTCTTAGTCAAAAGCTTTTTTTGCTGGGACTGTTGAGTTAGTCGAGTACCAAAAAAACAGCTTGCAACCAAAATGAATGTAATTACGTAATAATTAAAATACTTAACATGAAGAGAATAATTGACAGAAGCAAACACATACTTTATTGCTTTCTAACTTTGTAAGGAATTCCACATGTAGGTTGTTATTTCCGTCAGCGTGACGGCTCATTTATCTTTGTCGCGGTCTTGAGAAGTATCTTTAAAAGGAAAATACAACAAAAAGATGATAACTGGATGGGAAAAAGTAAAGCAGAGAATATCGTTTCAACTTTATAAACAGGAAACGTACGGCCAAGGAAATTTTGCTTCTGGAGCTGCTCGGATACGTTCTTAAATATTTGAACTATTTCAGTATATTTTTTATCTCAATCATGCAGGCTCACTTACTCTTCTCCAGCCTGCATATGTTTTTATTGTTAATGGGATTAAGATTATTCACGTACATTTTACTGTATGTGAAAGTAACAAGGACTTCTGTTGCACCACAAGAAAGTTGTCTATTGGCAGAGCATTATGTATTGTATTTTACACATCGAACTGCAATGTTAGAAGGATTAAACCCCTCACCACTGAAGAACAAAGGCTACATTGGGTTTTTTTTGTGAATCAAACTTTGCACTGCACCAATGGAGCTCAGCTGACGTTATTACCCTTCGTTTTCTGAAAGGAACTTCTGTATCGTATTTATAGTTTTGTAGACGTGGAGTTTAAATCAGATTTTGAAAAGCAGTCGATTTTTATCCTCAGTAAATTTATTTATGTTTTTAGTCTTGAATCTCAAAATCATCAACAGTAGAGCGATTGTGTATCTTAGACATTTGGGGTTTTTAGCGTCTGTCTGGACACTCCTTTTCGATCATAAGCAGATAAAAATCTTGAATAACCAATTTGATTTAACCGCGCAGTTTATAATAATCATGTACCTACGAACTGTTGTTTCAGCGAGCTTTCCTCATTGGAACCAGGTCAGTTTGTTGCTCGACATTGTTATACGCCTTTCTATAAAGATAGTTTCATTCCTTGGACAGCTAGATTGTGGAACTCGTTGGCTTCTGAGTGTTTTCCTTTGCTGTTTGGCTTAAGTGCGTTGATTTCTGATGTCCACTACTCTCTCTTGGTCTAACCTTCTTTTCTGTCATTTTTTTCTCATTTGTTTTCTCTCATTTTCTCCTCTTTTTCTTCTTCTTCTTTACGGCTCTGTGCCCCCAAACTTGGTTTTTATCTTTCTAATGTCTGTGTGTATAATCCTTCCCATTCTAGCAAAATCTGTGTAAGATTACAGCCAGTTATTATCGCCTCTTTGGTTTAATTTTGAATTTCAGATACAAAAATTCGGTATTACGAAGATGATCCCGAGTCTACAGAGATCGCCTGCCGTCGACGGCCAAGACGCCACACTGCAGACGGCAAGCAACATGCAGACGCAATACACCAAGCCAAGAAAGTGATTGGTAACGACGATCCTACAGGACAATATGGGACCATTGATAGGAAACAACTTGTGTCTATTTTAAAACAGAGGTATGGGAACGATTTAGAAAAATACAGAGGAGAGAAGGTAATTCGCTTTTTATAACAAAATTTGCAATGCTGTAACTTACTAATAAGAAATGCATGCCGGTTTCATTTTAGCGTGATAGAATCTTTCAACCTAATGAGTCACGACGTTTATTGGTGAGGTTGTGTTTCAATACTAAATAATTATTTGTTAGGCTGGCAGTGCCTTTTAAATGCGCTTGGAAGCAAAACGAGTAAATAAAAAGGTAAATAGGAAGAAAGAATGTTCGAAACAACAAAAATCAGGATGCTGAAAAGAATCAAAAGTGTGACAAAGTGAGACAAAGTGCAAGACAATGTGGACATTAGGAGAGAACTGAGAGCAAATGATATTAGTGAAAAAAGTAAGAAAGATAAGATTAAGATGGTACTGGCAATTAAGGAGTATGGATGAGGGAAGCTCTGTGAGAGGGACGATGGAAATAAGTAAACGCGGAAAAAGATTTAAAGGAAAATCAAGGAAGACATGCAGAGACAACATGAAGGAAGGCATAAACCACTTCGTTGTTCGACCTGAAGATCCATTAGAGAGACTAATCCGGAAAAGGAGGACCCGGGTTGCCAACCCGTTTAAGGAGAATGAGAAGAGAACCAAGAAAGAAATGACCAACTTTATTTTTTCTTTACCATTTTGATATTTTAACTGAAATATTTCAACATTGATAAGCCTTTAATATATCATCATACTTTTTCATGAGAAATTTTGTAATAGATTTTATTTCTTTGTGTTACTTTAAATTGCAATTACATTACCCAGGACCAGTGTTTGTGGAGTGCCTTAAGAATCCTATAAAAATTATACATTTAGTGTACTTAGATAAAATAATTTGGAATATTTTGTTTTTGTAATTATTAATAATATTATAATATTGTAATTATTAATAAATTAATAATATTGGTATTTCGTTAGCTATTCTGACTGAGGGGTTTCATCGAGCTTTTAATAATATTTTCTGCATTTCATAAAACATTACTGCAAACATTGGCGAATAAGGAATGCTATAGATTTCAACCTAATTTGTTTGTAGCATTTAAACATAACAGCGGTATATCCATCCCATGATGCGTTCGCTATACTACCATATTCTTTTTTTCCCCTGCCTCTAGCTTTCTTGCCTGTGACTTTTACCTGAAAAAAGACAGGTTCTTGGGTCTACCTCTTCTTCCGATGTGCCCCCTAAACCATTTGTCTCTTCCACTCTCCTTTGTCAGTAATTCTTCTTTTTTTTTTTTTTTCGTTTTCATTCAACAAAATACGTCATTTTTGTAATCATCTTGTTCAAGAAAAATTAAAATCTTTCGCAAACACCATACCTCAAAAACTTTCAGCTCTNTTAACGACAGTTGACTTATTACGTAACCTTTCTCATTTTTTTAATTGCTTTACTTCTTTACGCTTTTTTCATATGACCATAGGCCTTCATTTGAACCTTTGGATTTTGGGATCAGTGCCGTTTTATTTGTCACAATTACTACCGTTTTGTCTACCTTTTGTTCTCACTTTACTCCCCTACCACCGTAACGGGATCATGGGATTTTTCCCCGAGTATCATCAATTAGTACCGTATCATACGCGTACCGAATATTATTTGTGATTGCCCTCGAATATTGAAACTGCCTTGTTTTTGAACTCATCTCATTTTTTTCTCTCTATGCAGAAAGACAATATCCTTGGAAAGGACAGAATCTTGTCTTAGTCCTCTTCATTCTCAGTCTCTTCATTCTCAGTCTCAGTGTTGCTTTTTTAATACCGTTACAGCGTGCTTTCAATTCTTAAACCTTTATCATCATTTCCGATGCTCGTCATCGTGTCTTTGAGAGTTTCATTTCTCACTTTTTCGGACGCTTTCTCGACGTCTGTGAAGCATGAAAACATTAAGTATTGTTGTACGTATGTCACACTACACATTTGAGGACTTCTTTTAAAATTGAAATAATAATGCAAGACAGCGAGCGAAAGGCCATAAGTCAAAGGTCACATACCGCAGCCCACAATCTGCCTTTTTAAAAGGAAAAAGCCCCACAATTTGTGATAAGAGGACAAATAAACAGCCACTTTAAGAGCGTAACAGCCAAGGCTATTTTCGTTAGTTAACTCAAAACAAACAAAGAAACAATGACGGCTCGTCAATTGGTGCCAGCTGGGCTCAGCCCCACCAAGAATTTGTGAAATAACATTTTTTTCAGATTTGTCCTCTGATTTCAGGGAAAATACTTTGACTATAAATGTCCTTCGCCAATGCGAAAAAGCCATGGGAAAGTGGGATTACTTGTGGTTTGCTAACATTCCACGCAGCGCACAACAATAGTCCGAATCGGTATGGGACGTTGTTCATCAGTCACGCTGACACATTTCACAGAGAGAATTCCTGTCTGGGGCTGAAAATTTCAAGCAACAAGTTAGGATTGATTTATTCAAGCAACGTCGCGTCTGTTCATGCAGGCACTTTGTTTTGATTCAATCAGGCTGCAGAATACAATATTTGGTTGAGGTTTCTTTTAGTCAGCCCCAACCACTAAACATAATTTTGCTGTGATATCACAGGCATGCGAGGGTGGTTCCCAGCATTGATTCAATCAGCCTGCCGAATGCAAGACTTCGTTGGGTCTGCTTTCAGACAGCCCCAAGTACTTACTGACTGGATTGCTACTGCAATTCTTGTAATATTACTGTAATAGACAGTAAATTCTTAATGAAACACTTAAAACGTTTTGGTTTCATTGCAAGCTAATGACACAACTCATGTATCATGCGTCACACAATCCATCTGAATGCTGAGCTATATGAAAGATGGAAAAATCATTAAAAGATCTCCCGGTTTTCTGCAGCCCTCAGAAGGAACAGCTGCTGGTTTAAGTGAAATTGTACTGAACGAAATAAGCTCCAATAAAATGAAAGAAAAGTTGATAGCTCAAGCATATTATGGAGAAGCCGTCATAAGTAGGGGAACGAGAAATGTGCAGGTTCAGGTAAGAGAGTAATACCCAAATCCTGTTTTTTTTACTGTTAATCACATTAGCCATGCAGCACGTAGATTTAACTGTCAGGATTTTTTTTTGCAAATCTCTCTGCATTCGCTACCGTTTTCTTGATGCCCCCAAAACGCATATTAGTTCTGGGGGAGCTCACCAACCAAAGAATATTTCGAGGATAAGCCACAAAAAGGGAATTTGAATAGCATAACTGTAAACCTTGTCTCGAAAGGCAAGATGTTTGAAAGTAATGTTTTACACTAATACAGATGGGAGTCGCTGGGATGCCACATCAGTCTCCGGAGGTTTTGGTCATACAAGGTTGTTGAACCATTCAACCTTTTGGTTTTTCTTGGACTTATTCCATCAGATCTTTCCTAACATTAATTTATTGTAAGCAATGTTGCAGTCAAGAAATGCAATTGTGGTTGCTGTTGCTAATTCACTCAAACGTGGTATTACTGGCATTCAGACAAGATCTTCAAACATGCATGCAAAACATAACTTCTGCTAAGTACGTCTCTGACAATATCTGCACACAGTTGCAGGAGCGATTTGCCAACTTCGAGCATATTGAACCATTCAAAGTTATTCATCCAACTCTGTTCTCAAAGTATATTTCAAGTTTTCTTGAACGCGGAATAATAACCATTGCTTGCAGAAACCACCCATAGCTTGTAAAACAAAGGTTGCGCACAGAGCTACAAATGATATGTACGAATCCAATTTTTTAACCATTAATCAAAGTCAACAGTTTTCACTCATTTATGGCTGATTTCTTCCAAGGTGTACAAACTTGGCAAATTCATTTTAGCAACATCTGTGTCGACTGCCGAGGATAATCGCTGTTTTTCAACACTGAAGCGTATCAAAATCAATTTAGACTGAGGAATAGAATGAGTCAAAACTGTTTGGATATTCTTGCCTTGGTGTCAATACATTTGGAACTGGTTTCAAAAACTAATGATTTCCATGAATATATGAGAAAAATTTGCAGCTCAGGAAAACCGAAGAATCAGTTTTTTGATCAAAAAATCGATACCACTTTGGGGTAAACTGAAAATTTTTACAAATAAATAACATTGAAATGGGGACAGAAAGAAGATTTGAATTTTTGAAAAAGCTTTCATAGATTTATTGATTTAAACTAGTCTGTTTGGTTGGTTTTGTATACAGTTGTAGGTTATTCAGAGCATTTATTTGAATTATTCTTAAACTCCGGTAGTTGTTTTTTTAATGAGGGTAGACGCCATTTAACTGCGCCATGTTTGGCAACTGTTTTAGCAATGTTGATTTGAAAAAACGTGACCTCATTCTAGAAAGCTTTTAGCCCCACTAATCGAAATTTTCACGAGGCGTCACTGCAAAGAAATATGAACAGCACTTGCGTCTAGCTGTAAGTTCTAAACCTTCCTGTAAGTTCTAAATCTTGGCTTGAAATGTAATCAACTAAAAGCGTTGAAAAGGAACACACAAGCTTAAAACTATCTATGTCTGTTGGTAGCCACGAGAAGAGAGTTTTAACTGTGTTTACTGTTATTCGGTAACCACTGTGATTTTGTTTCACAATGAAAAGCAGGTTTAGGACTTACAGGAAATTTGAATGAAACCACAAAAGTGATAGAATCACATTTAAAATATTCAAGGTTTTCATCTTTCTAAAATCTCCCATCCCTAAGGGGTTGAGAATTTATTAGACATAAGTCTTATCTTACCCCAAAATCACAAAGCCCTGCATATTTGATCATTTTGGTTGAAAGTCCACGTAACATATGGAGAGTATTTCCCACTGGGAAATACAACAAAAACAAATTCTGTTACCATCGTCAGAATTTGGTAGCTACTTGTACTAGTAAATAAACAAAAAAGTAATCAAATGGATAGACAAGTAAATGAAAAAATAAGTAAATAGACACAAAAAGAAAGAAAGAAAGAAAGAGGTGTAAGCTTGTGCCAGCTGGTACTGTGTCAGTTTGTTGACCTCGTGTGACTTGTTCCACTCAAGGTTTTCATCCGCATACAGTTGCTGACTTTCGTGTGTGTGTGTGTGTGTGTGTGTGTGTGTGTGTGTGTGTGTGTGTGTGTGTGTGTACGCTGCTGAAGGAAGATTGGAAGACCACCTCGGTGAGCTCGATCCTG
>RDPX01000080.1:2483793-2500885 GCA_003991215.1 Morbakka virulenta | reverse complement strand
CTCCCTTTCTCTCCTCCACACTCTCCCTTTCTCGCCCCCTCTCACTCCCTGTCTCTCCTCCACTCACCCCCTTTCTCCTCTCGCTCTGTCTGTCTCTCTTTCGCTCTATCCCTCTCTCTGTGTCTGTCTCTCTCTGTCTTTCTTTCTCTCTCTCTCTCTCTCTCTCTCTCTCTCTCTCTCTCGCTCTCTTCCTCTTCCTCTCTGTGTCTCTTTCCTTTTTCTTTTCCCAGTTTTTATTTCGGATTGTTTCCTCTACTCAAAGTAAGGGTCTCTTGAGATCTTTTTATGTCTCCTGATAAAAAAATAGTAATTTTAGTGTAATGTCACTGTTTTTCTTTTGTGTATCAGATTGGTTTGTGAATTTTATGTAGAAAGACAAGTCAGAAAGTAAAAAGGTATATTGATAATCACCAATTAAAGCAAAGCCAAAACTATGCGATGGAAATGCAATACAATAGAGTTGGAATAAAGTTTATTTGAATAAAATACATTGTAAAAATGTTTTGTTCAATAGGGAAGGCTCACATCGGAACTCTGTCTTATTAAGAAAACCCAAATGTTCTCTGTTTAAGCCATTTTCTGTTTTAGTTTAGTAGATCGCTGGTTTTATGCTGTGATATTTAATTGGCTTGGCGTTCCATCATTTCCTAAAAATTGTAGAAAAGTTTTTAAGCCCTTAAGTACTAATGGAAGGACCAATTTTATATCATTAAAGATGAGAGGAAACTGTTTTTTAAGTCCTGTCCTTTTTCTATAAACCAATGGATCATTTTTATTACGCTTATTTTGACGAAACACGTATTGAAATTCACAAACGCACACGATTCTGATTGTACACCCTCCATTAAACATAAAAGAGGACAATCCCCTTAATTAAGCGATCCTAAACTGAGATTTTCTTAACAGTATTTTGAAATAGCTCCCCTATCAATTGAACATGTATTTTTGTTTTGGCAAAGGAATAAACAAAATAGATTGGAAGCAGATTTAATGTTAACTAACTACCTTCGTCCATTTGCCAGTAATAACAGTCGGTAGATTTACACAAACCCAACTTAAGCTGGCTTGATTTCAGCCGGAGCTGTTTCATGGTTTTTTTTCAAGAATGTAGATTTTCATTGTCACAAAACTCATCTCCGACATTAAAGCAGAAAAGCCAGATGATATAGTACTAGACAAAACAAGAAACAATGCCAGTTAATTGACTTGACATGTGGTAGACGATTTAATTAGTGGAATTAAGAAAATTGCCCAATGTCTACATTTAACTGTAGGCCTTCCCCAATTGTAAGGGTTACATGGAAAAATTATCCATGTGACTACTGGTGCTCTGGGAGTTTTACAACTCAAGTTAGTAGGTCAGACGACAAAGACGTTGCCAGAAATAGAGAACAATTACAGTTTTATTAGGAACAGCTAGGATACGTTGGAAGGATTTTGGCAATCATAATGTCGTTACAATAAGATAGAGAGTGTGTTTACTGGAAAAGTAATCAAAGGTGCAAAGTGTCTGTCGATGAAAACTCTTATGATCTTTCTTTCAAATCTGCCATCAAGAGTAGAAATGTTGCTATTCTGGCAAATTTCACGATCCACGCAGTCTGTACAAACAATTCGACTAGACGTTGTAATGCAGCAACTTTTTCCTGGTTATTAACATGGCATTAATGATAAAAGTTGTAGTAGTAGTAGTAATAATAATAATAATAATAATAATCATCATCATCATCATCATCATCATCATAATAGTGATGTTGCCATTTTCATCTGGTTTTCTTTTTTATCTCATTCTTGTGCGTACAGTACATCTGCCTGCATTCAACTTACCTGACTTGTTGCTAGGTACTGAATGTGGGTTTTTCATTTATGTTTAACTAGATGGTGTGCAAACACTCGATGGTGATGATAATGATAATATTATTATTAATAATAATAAACAGAGAGACAGAAAGATAGAGAGCGAAAGGCAAAGATTGAGACGGAGAAATATAGAGAATATTATATCGAGGGAGTCATAAATATTGTATCGAGGGAGTCATAGTCAGGATGTAGGTTTTAAAGCAATGGACAGAAAAGTAATCGTCTGTTGCTTCCATATCATTGGAAGTTAGAAGTCAGTAGAGAAGAAACCTCTTATTTGTTATGCTAGACGAGGTTTACATTTAATAATGACATTGATATGGATTTATGGGGAAACAAGTGTGCAGTGCTGATATGAAAGAAGAGAAAACTGTAAAGAGTTGGACGTCAATTTAATGGATGCCACGAGTAACAGAGAATCGAAGGCGGCTACAAGTATTCACTAATTTTCCAACCAGATCAAGTTAGACTTGGCGAATGAAGTAAAGGATCACTAAGAAATTCAGTCATTGAGTTTGGAAAGATACTTAAGACAGAATTAATACTTGGAATGTGATGAAGGAAACAAAACCTGAATTTTTTCTCGTTTTCAATATTATGAAGCAAAGAAATTAAACAGTTAAACAACATATAAAATAGCCGATTCGAAAACGGTAACGAAGTTCTTGTCATAAACTGTATTAACCCGAGTATTGTAAAATGAGTAAAAATTTAATCGCGAACGGCTTTCGTAACACGAATCCCGCAGGTCAGTGAACCATTCTATATGCAGGTCATTGTCTGATTATTTACTGTGAAAGTAGCCCAACGCACGTCCAAATCCATGGTTTCCTACAGTCTGCATCAAACTGAAGCCAGTGTTAATTCTGAACTGCTAAAACTAGCTTGACCTTTTCATGTCACTTTTACCGTGTTGGCAAGACTTAGTGTGTAAATTATTTGTTTTCTTTTTACTGTCAGCTTATACAACGCCAAAAAGAATTACTGTCTCTGTTGCTATGACGTTTGTTGTAAAATACAATTCATGAGCTGAACTCTAGAGCTGTAGCTTAGCTTTGACTTAATATGGTAATATCTCACTTTTTTTATCTGTTAAAGAATCATCAAAGAGATTAAGTGCGAACATCATTCCTTATATGTTTTACGGTGTCTCGACGTAGGCAAGAATTGCCAGTTTGAATATCCTTATTAGTTGTTATTTATTCTTGTTATTGACTAATCACTATGCCCGATTTTATTCTCTTTAGTTCAACCACAGTGGAAGAGCAGCTTGCTGATCTTACAGAACTACTGCACTCGGCTCTAATTTCAGACGATGAAGATGATGACACAGTTTTCTCAGATAAAAAGCCAGGTAAACTGAATCAGGATCTTTTAGACAATTTACAGTCACTAACAGAAGAAATGTCTAAATCGCCACCTCTTGGAAGTGGTTATGAACCGACAGTATTTTTGCGTGCACAAAGGCAATATATTGACGGAGAAAGTGAAAGCGAGGTTGGTTTGCAGATAAATGACAGTTGTCGGAGCAGCAATTTGACAGCAGGACATTCCCTTAATACCTTAACAACGACTGAAAAGTCAATGGATATTAATATTCTAAGACAAGTGGATGGGGATTGCGCCAGTAAAGAAGGTAATCGTGTGCTGAACGTGACCAGTGTTGTGTGTTCGCCATGTCTGCACACGGTTCTGTTTTGTGGATGTATGCACGCGGTGACCATGTGTGTATAGCAACGTAAAATGTCAGTTACATTTATTTATTCTCCTCCCACTAGCTAGTCATACCAACAGGCATTTGAGCATTTTGGATGGTGTACGTGCAGACATTAGCTGAAACAATTTCAACAACAAATTTACCAGATACCTTATTATGGGGCAAAAGTTGTTTAAGTGTTTGTTTTCAAGTTGTGTACCACAAATCACAAAAATTACATTTAAATTCATAAATAGGACTAATTCAGATAATTAATATTTCTTACTCAAATTTTCTGTTTCTGTAAGCTTAAATTAAAGCTCTATTTTTTTTCTAATTCATTAAATACCCTAAACTTTATGGTACCATAAAAGCTAAAGTACGGTAGTTACACCAGTGTAGACTGATACCAACTATTAACATCTTTTCTCCTTCACAAGTTTCTAAGGTTAAGACTAAAGGCTTTTGCTCAACATAACCAAGATCCATTATCACGTTGGGTTTCTTCCCCAAAAAAGATCGAATGAAGTCTCGTACAAGGATACGTAATTTGTGAGATTAAACCGTGGAAAATAACGAAGAAGTTCTTTCTATGTGGTGATAAATGATTCTGTATAAGTCAAGCCAATTCAACAGTTATCAGTACTAATTTTCATATCATACACGAGGAGCAGAAAAGACGAAAGCGTGGCAAGTGGCCTCGTGTAGTTAAAATATCGTTTAGCTTTCGCTTGACCACAAGCATTTTGAAACAGCCACAGATTTTGAGTTCGCTTTAGAAGTGGCGTATGCAAGGAGAGAGGGCGTTTAGAATTTTGAAAGAGCCACAGATTTTGAGTTCGCTTTGGAAGTAGCGTATGCAAGGAGAGAGGGCGTTTAGAATTTTGAAACGAGCCACAGATTTTGAGTTCGCTTTGGAAGTGGCGTATGCAAGGAGAGAGGGCGTTTAGAATTTTGAAACAGCCACAGATTTTGAGTTCGCTTTAGGAGTAGCGTATGCAAGGAGAGAGGGCGTTTAGAATTTTGAAAGAGCCACAGATTTTGAGTTCGCTTTGGAAGTGGCGTATGCATGGAGAGAGAGAGAGGCGTTTAAAATTTTGAAACAGCCACAGATTTTGAGTTCGCTTTAGAAGTAGCGTATGCAAGGAGAGAGGGCGTTTAGAATTTTGAAAGAGCCACAGATTTTGAGTTCGCTTTGGAAGTGGCGTATGCATGGAGAGAGAGGGCGTTTAGAATTTTGAAAGAGCCACAGATTTTGAGTTCGCTTTGGAAGTGGCGTATGCAAGGAGAGAGGGCGTTTAGAATTTTGCCTGTTATGAAGGGAAAAGAGATTCTATAAGGGACAGATTTGTTTGAAGAAATTAATTTATACGTAATTACAATGTTACAGAAAGGGTTACAAATAATAAGAAATTTATGTGAGACTAAAAAGTTTAAGAAACGTTAATATTACAAAGCAGATACTTTAATAAGGTAAGTAAAAGAAACGGCCTTAATTTCCCCCCCTAAATAGTACTGTAGTGGCCTGTAGAAACAGAACAAATTCATCATGATAGTTATTTTTGTGAACGAAAATTAAACTGCAGAATATATAAACATATGAAATCTTTTTCTACGTTTCTAAAAATAATTTAACTGTCAATACAAAATTTTGTATTATAAATGTTTTTTTCTGATTTAGAAACTGATCTGTTGTAATGCCCATATGTTGTGTAATGTAAAAGGTGCTTTTGGTGTTCATTTGATGTGATACTCCAAGAAATCATACGATCTTCATTTTCCTTTCATTTTTAAACTGTGCTTTTGTCTTACTGTGCCTCCTTTTTTATGAATCCGGTAGATAACATCTTGTCTTACTGGTAGAGGAAACTTTTCCTTTCATTTGTCACTCCATTCTCACAGTGTAAAACATATATGTAACCCAACATTTCTTGTATACTGTATGAAATGACTTATGACAATATTTGAGTTGTTACCAATGAGTATCCATTTCAGGTTACTGCGGAAACAGGCCTCGAAATATAGGAAAGGATATGCACATTGCTGAGCCTTGAAATCTTGCAGGGATTAGCTCTGTCGAGTCTAATTTTCGTGCGCCTGTGCTTTTTTTCTGTGACCTCTGAATAGGTTCCAGAAAGGTTCCAGTCTGAAATGAAGTAGTTGGACATCTACTATTTTCCCAACATGTTATGGATATAGCTTTTTTTTCCCTTTTCATGGATTTCCATTTGATATTATTGTTGTGCGAAGATCTTATAAGGATTATATAATAACATCAACTTATATCAAGTAAAGTCTTTAATTTTCGGAATATTTGAGGTTATGCTGTCGATTAGCGGTAAAAATAAGTCAAGAGGTAATTTGACATCAATCATTCATTTTATTCTTTCGATTTCAATCTTATCCAAACCAAGATGATTACTAACTCTTACCTAAGAATCTAGTATTTTTGTACTGGGATTGCTAATAGCCAAGACCGCCTTTAAAGGAGATACTCCATAGCCTTTCAAAAGTTTTGCTAGGTCGTTAAATACAAAACAAACTTTTAATATGTTACAACGAGTTCTTTCACAAACCAGAGCTAAGTGCTTTTCGTCAGACCTTAACATCACGTAGATGTTCTCGGGTATACCAATTGACAGAATACAAAACTATACAAAGTAGCTACAAAAAATGCCAGGTCACCACTAACGAAAATGAATGGGTTTTTTTGTAAATATATTTGTATTTCCACCTGTCATATAGCAAAGCAAAGCGTCGATACCAAGCAGGATTTTGAGTGAAACTCCCTGGTGCGAAATCAGCACCCGTCAAGTATAGTATTAGTTGGCGCAATAAAAGAAATGCAAACATTTAAAAAAGCACGTAAATGATAAGAAGAAAGGCCTGAAATCGGTGTTTTGATACTTGAATGTGATCTTTTTTGAATGACTGGTTCTTTATGATTCTGAAAAAGCCCATATCAAATACAGCTGATTTAGCAATGACGTTTACCTGGTGAAAGATAGGTCAAACACATTCAATTTTTGAAAAAGCAAACACTTTTTTTAAAGATTGTACTTCAATATTAAATGACACCTATTTTTACCCAGAACTAAAGGGAAAATATTTTTCCTGTTACTTGAATCAGTAATATTTTACGAAGACTTGCAGGTCTTCACTTTTCAATACTTAATTGTTCTTTTACATATTTCTGAAAAAGTGTTCAGGTATCAAAGATAAATCAATCTATTTATCCACTTATATATATACCATCTATCTATGATCTATCTATCTATGATCTATCTATCTATGATCTATCTATCTGTCAATCTATCTGTCAATCTATCCATCTACCAATCTACGTATGAATCTTTGTAAGTGGGTTTGCCTGAAACGTTACAAATGGTTCTCCTTAAAATTTGGAGTTCTATGTAAATGTTTTTTGTTTTCTTTACCGTGTTGTGTATTATTTTATTGTCGTAGGAACTGCCATAATTTATTGTTTTTCAAGTGATGATGATGTATGATGTACTCTTACAACACCTAGCCTTTCCAATTATCACAAGCTATTGTAGCTACGCACAACACATTCGCTACCATTAGCTAACCACACCATCCAGATACGATTTTCCCTAGAAACCGTGTTTTTGCTGCTTTTCTGTCTTTCTGAAGCACAGAAACCAACGTTCAAGTCGCACAAACATGTTAGTATTGACTATATGTAGCATTTAGGTAGCCAAACTTCGTGTTTCTTACGCCCATAGCTGTTGACGGATATAAATGCTTAATGCAAAACCCCGTCATCGCAACTTAGGTCACATCTTTTGTCCACTATACTTACCCTTCAAAGTTAACTGAAACCCTCTGTCACCTCCATTACCTCAAAATCAACTCTCAAACAACACAGCAGTTCCTGTCTGGATTTACTGATTACTACTAATTTTGGTTTCTTCCATTTAATTGACAAAGCTATCCCTCCAAATACCTCGCTGGAGGATTAAATTATCAGATGAGTGAAAGTAGCTTTATTTCCATGGATACATTTTTTTTGTATAGTGACAACACCCCCTGATCCATAAATTTATATATATTAGTGTCCTTCTCCCTCCTCACCCTCTTCCCCTCCTCACCCTCTTCCCCTCCTCACCCTCTTCCCCTCACCCTCTTCCCCTCCTCACCCTCTTCCCCTCCTCACCCTCTTCCCCTCCTCACCCTCTTCCCCTTCTCACCCGCTTCCCCTCCGCACCCTCTTCCCCTCCTCCCCCTCCCCCACTAACCCTCTTTCCGGTTTTCCCACTCCCTCACACGTTCTTACTATCATTTTGTATACAGTTAACTTGCTAGGTAGAGCTCGTTTTTGAAGAATTGAAACGAGACATAATTTGATAAGCCACTTGTATACGTAAATAGAGTTAAGTTTATTTGTCGTCACCACTGGTCTGTTTTTCCTGAAGGTAAACAGGAGAAAGGATGAAAAAACGACCAGACCGTAAAATATTCAAAGGATTTTACAAACAAAATATTATTAAATATAACCTTAATAAATGTGATTTAATGTGAACAAAATTGTAAAACAAACACACTTTTGTTCAACAGACCTGGGGTACAATCCGAGGTGTCAAGGCTTGCGCAACGTATCAGAGGTGGTTTTAAAGATTGTGCTTTTCCTTTGAACGCAGAGAGTTATCTGTTCTAGATGTCTGTGTGTACAGAAGCGTTTTGTATGTACAGTAGTGACATAACCAAAGAGTTCATGACCCAAGTTGTACTTGAGTGCCAGAATCAAGTTTAGATCATTAATTCACTTAGTTTGTATGTATCACTTTTCCTGCACATTAGAGTTTTGTTGCATGTCATGTTATGTAGTGGTTTTGTACTTTGCAATTTATTTCTGAGCTTAATTTATTTTATTTGTAACAATGCACACAGAAGAATCCAAACGTTATTTTTTTATTTTTGTATCAGCCTCGTTTTAGTAATATTATTTCGTTATTCTTTGGTGATTTTCTTTGTGCAAGAAATAGTAATATTTTATTGAATTATAGAAGAATTAACGAGCTTAAATATTTTGAGGCATATTGGGGGTTTCTTTGGCAAAAACCCTTTATGATTCAAGACATAATCTTGTAACCATTTAGCATGAATGCAACTGAAGCTGTAGACGAAAACAGATATTTAATTAATGATATTTAAGACCCGACTACGTCTATTTCCTAATTTTGTAGCCAGTAGACATTTTGTTGTATCTGACTTGCTATTACAGTATATATTTTTGTCTGTAGATCAGATAAAACATATTTTAGGTTATCCGCTCACCATCCGTACCAAATCATTGTGGTGAACCACTTTTCTTACGATGACATTGACTCAAGGGAACTTCAGACAGCATAGATAACGCTGTAAAACAGTTGGATGCGTATATTGCTGCTAATAATGACATTAAGCTGTTTGTTGTTGTCATCGGAACCTCGTATTACACAGACAGACAAAAGGAAATACGGACAGACATGAAGAAACGATCTGTTAGCTATTCCTTTTTGAAATTGACAAAGTTAACAAGGTTATCTTTGCAGACAAATTAATCATCAATGGTCGTATGGTAATAACTAACAAATATCTGTTAGCTTTTACCTTATTTGTGGTCAAAGAATACGTTGGAAATCATTTAATCATACGCAATCGCATGTTAGCAAACAATTTATCTGCCGGTAACTTTTTAAATCTCTGGAGCTTTTATCTTTTCTTCTTAACGATGGGGAACAAATTTGTCGGCATATTAAGTAGTTGGTTAGGCAAGCTGTGGATTATACATGCTATTGGTGCTGCAGGAGCATTTTCATTTCAAAATTTTCACAAATTTATGATAACCTGACGTGTTTATTTATTTACAAATATTACATTCCATCCCAAACAAATGTTTTAATGCAATTAGGGATGAGTTTAAAAGCAGTTTGTATTTTGCAGGTACGATAGACAGATTTGTGTTCTCTTGAGGTCTCTGCCATGCCATCATTTGCACAAATTAAAACTAAAACTACCTCAGTTATAATGCGATTGAAAACTATTTTATTCTATACGTATGTAGAGGGCTTCCTTTGTGTTGCCACTTTGTCCATAGATCAATTTATTGAACATGAGAACCATTTTTTGAAATACGTTATATTCATTTGTTGAGCAACGTGGCCGCTGGATTATTGCTATCACGACCCCCTTCTGAGCTTTGAGATTTTTTTAATAACATACCAATAAAACAAAATATACGCTTTCTCTTTCATTGATGGCTCCTCTGGTAAACGATGGAACCATACTGCCTTCCACAAAATTCATACCTGTGACAGTGGTAAGATTTCGGCCATCACTCTGTCCCGTTTTCTTTCTGCCATAATACAACGCTTTCATTCTTGCATTTCAACCCGTCTGCTGTACTGCAATAAATTGTGCATACACGGTCAGGTTTACCGGTCTTACTTCCCAAAAACTAATGTTGTTTTTGCTATTTATCTTATCGTTCATTTCTCTACACACTGGGTGTTGACACAACCAATCATCAAGTTACCAATAAATAATCATTCGTTAAACCTTTCAGTCTTCCTTAAAACCCACTTCATTGGTTTGTTGCTATTCCATTATTATCGAGACATATATGTTGATTAAGAACATTTTGTTGTCATATTTATTCGGGAGAGATATGTATTCAGATGGTATACTTTGACAGTTTTGGGATGGAAAGATAATAGACATGCAGTGTCTGTATGAATTCAACTGATGCGAATGTTAGTGTTTAACAAGGAAGATCCATTCTAAAGACGCCTCGGCCAAGAGTAATTGGGTTTTTTCGAAGCATTACTGAGGATTTAAAAGAAGATGAAGTACCTGAAGCCAATTTTACTTTTTGTGTTGTTAAGCAATCGGGGATTTAAGAAAATTAAGCTACGGTCAGATAGCCTTCTATTGTAGTGGTTTAATTCCTATGACATTAGCTTCTCTGAAACCTTGAGTACTGCCCACAAATTTTTTCCCCGACGGTATGATGGCTTAGATGACGGAAACAAACTCAAATGATGGCTTAATCTTTGAGATGTTGAATAAAAGCTTTGGATTTCTCTTTTGTTACTTCTATATTCAATTATGAGATAACGTCTTTTATGAGATTATGTTTTTCTGATCCGAGCTTTGACTTTGCTTTTACTTTGTATTCTCAGTAATAGTTATGCGAACCCGCGTTTTTGCATAAATTTGCTCATGGAATAATTTATGCCAGCACCCTGGCTGCCCCAATCCTCGTAACATTACCAGTATTACTTAGTTACTCCGTTATCGCGAAATGTTTGAAAGAGTACATTAGTGAAGATGATATTTGGTCTGGTTGTGGTCAAAGTAATTGACTGAAATACTTAGAAAAAGTTCTTTCAACGTTAGTCTTGGTTTGGCTTGTAATGCAGATAATATTTGCACTTTTCGCACTATATACAATATTGATTTTGTAAAAACAACTTGAAGTATTATTATTCTGTTCATACTTTATCAGTTTTTAAGTTCTGAGCATGATATACACCAATTTTTCATCGTCACTCTACCGTAGGTGCTACCTTGCTTGATAAGAAATAAATTTTTTTCGCTAGTTTTATAGATTCTCTAGTACAAAACCATTTTTGTTCTATTCTTTAGGTGACTCGCAGATCACTTCATTAGAAACCCAGTGCTGTTGTTGTTCTCTTTTCGTTCTTTTTGCTCGTTTTTTCCTTTATCCTTCTCCTTAGTTACAGTTAAAACTGTTGTTTCCTTTGTTGATGTGAACATTTCTACAAATCTGAGCTGAATATGAAAGACGTGGTTTAAGTATAATACATTAAAACTGCAGTGACACAGATTATTTACTCTTAAGGCAGCTACAGCAAGGTTTATTCTGTTTTCATTGACAGTGCTGATTTGGAAAGATAAATTTTGTCTGGATTGTTTTTTTATTTAACAATGCATGCCCTTGATGTTGAACTGCTTTAATGCTTCTCCAATAACTTCCACATCTCAGAGGTAGTTAATTAAACCAGCACTGCCTTCTTGTCCGCGCCGCAGTAGATGAAGTACAGAAGCTAGTGATAAAGCTTATTGGCCATATAATGAGCCACATCAACAACCTTTCATGTTGAATGCTTTAATATATTGGTTCTGAAAAAATACATTTTTATGCAAAATTTGATTTTGTTTCTTGGGTTTTTTTCCTCATCTGTTGGAAAAAAACACCATCTAATGAGGGCCTAATTCTAGGATGCATCACGTCTGAAACATTTAGAATGAAACCCAGGGCGCTTATAAGTGGAAATACTGTAGTCGTGCTTTTGAGCGAGGCTCCCACGAAATCGAGGCTCTGTTTTGTTTAACTTTGACGGATTTGCAAAGAGAGTTGTAACATATTTACGTACAAAGACTTGATGAAACATTGTGGTCGAAAAAGAAAATAATGTTGTAGAGCGTCAGTTATGTTAAAGATTGTGATGTCACATTGTGTGTAGCTGTGGGGACGTTAAGTTGAGGTTCAGACAAGACAACGTACAGCTATGGATAATTTAGATAAGCTGAAGTATATCTCGTAGGGCTTTATTTTGTGTTCACGTTAAAAATTGTAAAGTTCACTTGACCTGTTATGTATGTCGCTCCTTCTCTTAATGTTTTATTTTAAAGGCATTTCCGGGAGATATTCCTATTATTTACCGCAGAAGTTTACATGTCAGTACAATTGAATTCCGTCGTTTTTCTTTCATGTAGTCCAGAATTGCACTACTCACTAGAACAATTGTTTTACCGTTGTCAGTTGCCTAATATGTAACCAGCTTTCGACACATTTAAGTTCACTACCACAATCAGTAATTCCCTCATTAGACGTTAGAGTTTGTTTTAGTGTGTTTCAAAATACCGTTTTAATACAGTTTTGTTAATCGGTAGACGTTCCATTTTTGCTGTTTATCTGTCTAATAATTTTGAGAATATTTCTTTAAAGTAACAGAAGACATGCCCCCGGCAAAACCACCATTGCCAGTTCGACAGTCAAGCCGTAATGCTACTACGTTATTAAAACCTGGCAGTAACACGTTATCGCCCAGTCAATTGCAATGTAGCTCAGTGCCAAAACCAGAGACCGGCCATTGTCAACCTAGTCAGTCTTCACTAACACGATCCATTGATATGGTTGGCTGTGCCCTTTCTATGAAAAGCCATGTGCTGACACTACGAAGCCAGCTTGATGAAATCAGAGCATTACAGAATAAAAGTGTTAAGCAATTTAAATCCTTTATCGGACAAGCAAAGAATGAGCTCAATGGGCTTGTAGACCACTTAAACAATAACGCACCAGGTAATAGAAATGGTTTTTGTCGCTTAAAGCCGTTACTTCCATAGTTCTATATTTAATAATTATTATCAGGTAGAAGATTTTTGGAAGTTGAAATCTCATTTGTTGTGAAATGAAGTTGACTGAGGTTTGGACTGTGGTTTATTTGATTTGATTTCATTGAAATTTCATGGTTAGGCTTAAACAAGGTCTTCAAGGGGATCCCTGTAATCAAGCACAGTGGTGTTTGTGTAAATAGTGAAGAATATTAACCACTGTTTAAATTTTCTACAAGCGATTTTATTTGAGTTGAAACTTAAGATAATGTATACCACACCTCCTAATAAAGACCAGTTGTTTAAATCAGTGAAAATGATTTTTGTTTGCAGTTTCATACACTTACCAGCATTGGGCTGCATTTTGGTGATGAAGTGTGATTTTTTATGCTTTTGACTGTTTGACTGTGTTAGAATTTTGAAATGGTCAGTACTGTTGCACTGTAACCAGGAGGCTCTGTACTCCATTCCCCAAGCGACCAATTGCTGTGGAACCTTGAAAAAGAAAAATCTGTTGGCTGGCGTCAAAAAGGACATACGTGTGAGACCAGAGGCTGGGGAAAAAAATGACAATGTAACCACTAAAAACAGAAACAAATGAAAACAAATTTTATCGCGTGCGTAAATACCATTCAAATATAAAAGGGTAGCATGTATAACAATTAAACTGCAGATGATGGAATGGTACCAAAAAAAAAACATGGGAAAGATAGCCAAAGCAAGTAACCCAATTGTGAAATAAGACAACGGGAAAATTGCAGCCGGCAGGCAATGATGCGAAAAGGGGAAAATACCGCACAGTGGGGTTTGCGGCGTTCTTTTGTACCCTTACCCCATACATTGGGGATATTTTTAGTGAATATTTGGGGGAGGGGGATTCCTTGTAAGCAGTTGCTCTAAACAATCTCCCACTACTGCTTTTAGAGAAGATGAGAGAATTAACAGCTTTTGACTGTGAATTTGAACTTTCTTTAGATGTAGGTGATGAATTGGTCAGTTTTAAAAGTCAGCGATGCCAATTACAAAATGAAGAAGATTTTTATCGAGAAAAAGTAATAGAGATCGAGAAACGATTACAGTACGTTTGTTTCCGAATTAATTGATGAGTTTTGATATATTTATGAATAGATAAATTTAATCATTGTATTGATTAATGTAGATGCCTTTTTATGAATGCCTTAATCTAGAAATTGAGTGTCGTCACATAATTAACTGGCAAGATGAGTGCCCGCATTTGTAAATGACTTGGTTAGTGAATTGATGGGTGGTAGACATGAAATTGTTTGGCATTAATAAGTAGATTTGTATTTATTTCGACCTAGTTCCATCACCACAACATAATCATCATCTTTATAATCATTACTATCATCATCAACATTGTTCTACGATGATGCATTGCTATCGAAAGTTTACATTTGTTGTTTGACAAAAAATAAATATTTGAAATACTTTTTCGTTACTTTAGATAAATACCATCGTTGCACATTGTCATGCTCATCATCTTCATCATTTATTTATTATCATTGCCATTTTTATGATCATCATCGCCATCGCCGTCACCTTCACAATCATCATCATCATCATCATCACCATAATTATCATCATCATCATCATCATCATCATTATCACCACCATCATTATCATCATCATCATCATCTTGTTTTTCATCATCTTCGTAGTCAGACTCGTCGTCATCTTTCTATTTCGCCGTGATTTCATTGAACATTTTTAATTCAATGCAGTAACTTGAGGGGTTTTTTCCATAATAAAATTTCAGTGGTTTTAGCTTCTTTTTAAAAGTACCCCCTTGCCCCCAGCCCATTTTTTTCTTTTTCTTTTTCTTTATTCTTGGTACACGGTGTGATGCAATCAATGTAATCATCTTCCAGCACTAATTATAAGAATTCATTTGGGACTGAGGCCAATATANTCATCATCATCATCATCATCATTATCACCACCATCATTATCATCATCATCATCATCTTGTTTTTCATCATCTTCGTAGTCAGACTCGTCGTCATCTTTCTATTTCGCCGTGATTTCATTGAACATTTTTAATTCAATGCAGTAACTTGAGGGGTTTTTTCCATAATAAAATTTCAGTGGTTTTAGCTTCTTTTTAAAAGTACCCCCTTGCCCCCACCCCATTTTTTCTATTTCTTTATTCTTGGTACACGGTGTGATGCAATCAATGTAATCATCTTCCAGCACTAATTATAAGAATTCATTTGGGACTGAGGCCAATATAATGTTGCAAAGACCATTAAGGACTTTTCTCCTTTTTTATCTTTTACAGTTTATTTAGATCGCTAATCCTATGTTAATATTATATGTGCTTTTATATCCTTGAGTAAATTCCTGTATGAATCTCAATTTTTTTCATCAATTAGGAATTTAGAAGATTACACTGAAGTCGTAAGGAAAGATGCTATTCACAAAAAAGTAATCATGGAGCCCAACAATCTGGAGGAGTTAAATAAAGACTTACAAGGAATTACCCATTTGCTTGCAGATTTACGGGGCAAGTAATCAATTTCATATATCAACAATACAGTTGTGGACGTGGTTCGGATATTTAACCTTTGATTATTTCGTATCAATTTATTTTTCTGGCACAATTTATTCATTCGGGTTTTATTAAATCATCGTATTCATTGATTTTCATCGGTAGGTTAGCGGGGTTGTTTTTTTTGCGAGGGCCAGAGAGGGGCGTTGTGGATTGTACTAGCTTTTCATACGTAAATAATAACGACGCTTGAGGCGTTTTATTTACTCATATTCGACTTTTGTGCCTGAGTATTTCTAAAAATCACGCCACCATGCCATCACTATGATCAGTTGTCCCTAATATACTTTTTTCTGCACCCACAGCCACATAATACCTTTTTGCTTTTCATTTTTCCTTTTCACATCATTTTCCCTTTTTGCCCAATTCTTCCTTCTCTTCCCAATTGCCCTTCCCCAGCTTTCCTTCCCGTATCTGTCCGATCCCCACACTTTTCTCTCCAATGTCTCCTTTTCCCGCCATCTCCTTTTTCTCTATTCCTCCATGTTATTGTATGTCATTATTTTGTACATTTTACCTCCAATCCCACAAAACGTCCTTACTTGTAAGACTTTTTTAAAGAAAATCGCTGATCTTGAAAATTCTTAACTTTATAGACTCGGAGGAAGCCATAGATATAAGAGTTTTAGCATGCCATGCGTCATAAGCTTTTACTGAGCTACATTTCGAGAGATACTTCTCATCGTCAGGTCTGATGATGGGAGAAGTATCTTTTGAAACGTAGCACAGAAAAAGCTTACGACTCAAGACATAACAAAGCTCTTACATCTATAACATCGCTGGTGTCTGCTGTGTGCTTCTAAGGGGAAATACGTTTCTTGTGTACATTATTTATTAAAGTATGATGTTTAAGAGTTTTTTAATTTTTATCAACAGGACAATTTTCCTGTCTTCATGATGCCATGAAAGTTATCATGTCTGGTGAATTGGAAGTCATTGTACAGGAAGAAAAGTATATGACTTGGTTTACTTTTAATACGCGTTGTAACATATCGCTTGTTTTTACCTATTGTTTATGAAACTTACAATTTGTTAAAATTGTGCGAGAGCATTTTTACGATATTTGGAAGTGTTGGCCAAATAGAAAATCGCAGTATTATACTTACAAAGTGTTATGTTATTGTCATATTTGGCATAAATAAGAAACGTGGATATGTCGATGCGATAATTGTACCATAATTTACCATTATTTCTTAAGCAATAGTGTTAAAATAGATTTGTATAGTAGTTCCAATAAAAGCAAAACTAATTACAGTTATGGTGCCGGTGATAGTAGTAATAAGTGTAGTAGTAGTAGTCATAGTAGTAATAGTAGTAGTAGTGATAGTAGTAGTAGTAGTAGTAGTAGTAGTAGTAGTAGTAGTAGTAGTAGTAGTAGTAGTAGTAGTAGTAGCAATAGTAACAGTAGTAGTAGTAGTCATAGTAGTAATAGTAGTAGTAGTGACAGTAGTAGTAGTAGTAGTAGTAGTAGTAGTAGTAGCAATAGCAATAGTAACAGTAGTAGTAGTAATAGTAGTAATAGTAGTAATAGTAGCAGTAGTAATAGTAGTAGTAGTAGTAGTAGTAGTAGTAGTAGTAGTAGTAGTAGTAGTAGTAGTCATAGT
>RDPX01000080.1:2456963-2481007 GCA_003991215.1 Morbakka virulenta | reverse complement strand
TAGTAGTAGTAGTAGTAGTAGTAGTAGTAATAGTAGTAGCAATAGTAACAGTAGTAGTAGTAATAGTAGTAGTAGTAGTAGTAGTAGTAACAGTATTAATAATAATAGTAGTAGTAGTAGTAGTAGTAGTAGTAGTAGTAGTAGTAATAACAGTAAAAATTAAAATAGTGGTAACAGTGGTTTTTTGTGGTAACGGTAGGAGTAGTAGTAGTCGTAGTGATGGTGGTGGTGTTGGTGGTAGAAGTGTAGACAGCAGTGGTGATAATGGTAATAGTGTTTTCGTTCATGGCTTATTGCATTTTGCCCAATAACATTCAGTAGAAGTATATTACTCAATTAGGGTTTGTATTTCCACAGGTTTTTGAAGGAAGAGCCTGGAAAACTTGACACCATGTTTGCAAGATGTAAACATCTTTCAGGAACGATATTTACTTTACAAAAGTAAGAAGAAAATTTTAGTTTGCTTTACACGTTTTGTTTAATTTTTTTTTCTTTTACTGTTCGGTTTTTGGAAATAGCCGGCTTCCTGACATTTTGAATACTAAGGTAGCAAGAAGGTTTATTTCTTTTAAACTAGACGTAGCATGCAATGACCATCCGTGTAGCTTCGGTTAAATAATAACTTCAAAAATAGACATGAACACTTAAGCGCCAGGCATTCCCTAGTAAGAATCGTAGATTGTTATAGATATAGGGCTACTCAATGTCTGTCTCCTGTTATATGTTACATGTCCATTTACGTTACAAGGGGCCATAATGAAAATAAGGTCTTCATGATCTGTATTATGCTACCCCTGCCACTGTTTCTCTAGATTACCGTCCCACCTGTTTGTTTCGTTCTTTTTTGTTTCTGTTTACTCTTACTTTTTAACTATTTCGGATAACATCATGTATTTGGTTTTTAACATTTACCTTTGAACATTTTTATTTTTATGTTAGTGGCGAATAAATAAATACAAAAATACAAAAAAAACCAAGTTGACGTTAAAAGATATTTACTTACTACGTGTAAACAATTTTAATGTCAAGGTGGATAAATGGTGCTGATAATACATAAGATGGTAACACAAACTGAGGATCAGCTATTCAATTCGTCATCAAGGAATCGAACGACAACTGGGTTGTCTTAAAAATTACGTAAAAAATTCAATTTTTAAGATCAAAAATCAGAACCTGTATTTCTTTATGCGTACCTGTATGAGCACGTATTAATTGTTAATTGCGTATGAACGTATGAGCGTATTAATTGCGTATGAACACGAATTAATTTTTAAACACTTATTATCGCCAAAAATTCACTCTAAATGCTAAAAATGTCCCCTGAGCATCTGTGCTGAATAAATAAAATACAATAAAAGACCTTACACATGAAAAATGAAGAGAAAAAACTAGTATAGTACAAAATGAACGCACTATTCTTGTGATCTTTTATCGCATAGAAATACCCGTCATAATTAATGTGCTAGATGAATAACAAGTCATGTTATTAACACACAAGCACCAATTGATTAAATTTTGAAAATTCCTCCTGAAATTAATCCGGACTAAATGTGCGATGATGAAGGTAGCCAATTTGTATTATGACGATGGTGGTGGTGATGATGATGATGATTAATATTATTATTGTTGTTATTGTTGTAATATAGAGTTTCTCAAAAGAAGCCCCCCTACCCCTAGCTGCAAACCCTGCGCTCTCTTTACACAGAGTCCAGAAGCAGAAAATTGAGAGAATAGACTTTAATGCCGTGCATACGTTGTTCCTGAATATAACCACGGTATTCTGAAGGAATTTTTATATGTTTTACAAGTTTTCGTTTGTGAGAAACAAACCTTTACTGTAGTCTAATGACCGGGGTTGCGAATCGACTGCGGACAATCAAACTAACAGACAAACAACAAATAAACAAACAGAAAAAATAAACAAACAAACAAACAGAAAAAACAAACCAACAGACAAAGAAACATGAAAAAAAAACCGTAGGCGAAAACATAAACAATCTTGGCGGAAGTAATGGTGAGATCGAACTGTTGCTTCATGTAGCAGAACAACATTACTGGCGATAAGCCGTTTTGATTTACCTGATGGTTCCACAACGTTTTGATGCAAACATCTCCAAAAGCTGACCACACCCAATTGTTTCCTGGGGCTTCACAAGCAATAACAAAACATTGCTGCGCCAATAGATGTAAACAGGTACACAGTGCCTCTTTAACTCAAACATAAACATAAACAATTGGACCACAAAGGAAGCCCCATCAAATGTAACATACAAATCTGATCAATAACCGTCCTGAAAGACCAAAACAAAACTGCCAACAACAACTAATTGTGTAGCTTAGTGTTACTTGTGCCTGTGATTCCGTGTTTTATATCTGGAAAAAAAGAGTACTGTTGGAAAATGTGGGGAAACGAAAAGTGTTTAATGCCATTGTGGAAATCATGAGAAATATTCAAAATGTATAAAAATATGTAATTATAAATGAATATATAGTACAATATATAAAATATAGGATATATGTATATATAAAGAAGCTTTCTTATTCGACCCCCCTCCGGAATAGTTTTTTGTTACCCCCAACCAGTCGTTATCGTTGTCGTTGTCGAGCACTTCAGAAGAACGAGTGTGACAAACATCTCAATAACTGGAGAACCTGTCGAATTTTTCCAGTGGTGCTGGAGTGGCAGAGGACGAGAGTGGTAAAGATTAGAAGAGGCTCTCAAATCCCTGGACAGTCCATCGCGAATTTGTTCTCTGGTTATAAGTGACATGCTACGGAATTTGAAGAGTATAAACCTCAATAAATACAAAATAACTTGAAAAATGTGGAAAAAGACCTCGTAAAATATAACCTTTTTCAATGGAATCAATTTGAACCTTGGTGACTGTGAATGTGATCATCAAATTGTGAAATCGTTTCAGTAAGCCACGTTGGTAGTCATCCTAAAGGACAGTGAGTATTAGATTACCAACAAACAGAGCCAGGGTGTATGTAGCAAGGACTAGTAACCAGTGATAGTAAAAAAGGAAAAGAGATTTGGACGAAAAGAACAAAATGTATACTCCCGCGGAATCAGTGAAACTAACAACGCGGTTGAAAACAATCTGTTACGGTCGTTAAAGAAATCCAGCTTTTTGATATATCTATTATCATGGTGTATTTTTACACATTTTAATGGGTTTTCAAAAGTCCATTTGATTTTCAACCTGTTCGATCTTTTGCACATACCTCGTTATTTTTCAAAATAAAAGAACGAGGATTTGTTTTTCTAAAAGAAGATCAATTTGAATACATTTAAAAGTAGCACAAGGATCAATCGTCTTGAGATTTTTAATTGGGTATGAAAGTATTTTATTTCTTTTGCAGCATAAAGTTTGGATTGGCTTTAGTAAACACTTTGTCGAAATTGATATGTGACNGTGTATGTAGCAAGGACTAGTAACCAGTGATAGTAAAAAAGGAAAAGAGATTTGGACGAAAAGAACAAAATGTATACTCCCGCGGAATCAGTGAAACTAACAACGCGGTTGAAAACAATCTGTTACGGTCGTTAAAGAAATCCAGCTTTTTGATATATCTATTATCATGGTGTATTTTTACACATTTTAATGGGTTTTCAAAAGTCCATTTGATTTTCAACCTGTTCGATCTTTTGCACATACCTCGTTATTTTTCAAAATAAAAGAACGAGGATTTGTTTTTCTAAAAGAAGATCAATTTGAATACATTTAAAAGTAGCACAAGGATCAATCGTCTTGAGATTTTTAATTGGGTATGAAAGTATTTTATTTCTTTTGCAGCATAAAGTTTGGATTGGCTTTAGTAAACACTTTGTCGAAATTGATATGTGACAAATGAAAACACTTGGTTTAATGGACGAAATCTGGTCTACTATATATAATCCATCAAAACCCTGCTAC
Organism: Morbakka virulenta; assembly: GCA_003991215.1. Taxonomy (NCBI): domain Eukaryota; kingdom Metazoa; phylum Cnidaria; class Cubozoa; order Carybdeida; family Carukiidae; genus Morbakka; species Morbakka virulenta. The sequence goes on along the minus strand of RDPX01000080.1, from coordinate 2,477,087 downwards.
TAAATGTATTCTAAAATTGTGAAACTAAGATACTAATTCTACAGAATGTACAATAAGTTTAAAAATTGATAAATAAATAAATAAATAAATTAGAAAAAAGTTTGCATAAAATACGGTAATAAAGTGATGTCGGATAGTATAGAGGACAGTACTTTGGGTAAAGTCATCAATAATTTTCTACGTTTTGTACATAGTTAAAAAAGTTAACATTAATAGAGGTGGCTTCGTCAAATTTCTTTGATGTAGAATATTGCTCAATTTTGTAACTCGCTTATGGGTAAATTTTGTATGTATATTAAGTATTGTTTTAACTTCTTCAACATTAGACTTGCCTCTGTGCAGCAAATGAATCGAGGTAGTGTACCAGAACAAGGGTCTCCTCCGCAGGTATGTTGTAGACATTACTCTTTTTAAATTTCTTGATGAATATGACTTGACATAGTGAAGAAAAATAATTGGGAAGATTTAGTTACCCTTAAATGGATAGGTGATTGTGGCCTTCATGGCCATGTGCCTATGAAATGAACAGTCAATAATAGCTACTCATCAGTCCGTAACAGAATGCACCAAGTGAGGTACCATTTCCTATGTTGGTGGCATATCATTACAGAAGAGTAGGTGCTGTTTCAAAGGAAATCTAATTTAGAACGTTGTCCTTAAAGCTTAGATGGTAGACCAGATTGCCATGAAATCCAAAGCAATGCCTTGCTTTTTATGGCCATTGCATGCCATTGCATGATTATTTTGACCAGTTCAAATCCAATTTATTTTAACTTTATTCCGACTGTTTCGAATCAATCCATTTTGGTGTAACTTAGCTTTTCCACATATTTTTCTTCATATACTTTTTTTTTCTTGCCTCTGTTTTCCTGGCAGTACTGTTCTCGTCCCAATATTTTTCTTCATTTTTTATTTATTTATGTATTGCTTATTGTATTATGCTACGGGGAACATGACTTTTGGAAACTGACAACAATTAATGGACGTTAGTATTGTTTATTTTAGTATATATTATTACTAGAGAGGCATGATGAGATATCTCTTTATGCCTTTCAGAAATACAATACATGACCAACACTCATGGCCATCTATCTATGCTAGGATTCGAGTTAAGCGACGTAATACAATTGCGCAAGGTCTGGACTGTATTTTACTTAACTCTTAAGCTTTTAACAGCTGCCATTTTGTTCGCCTACGACAGTGCTAACTTAATTTTCAACCTGCTTTGATATAACAAAGCAGAAATTAGAACACAGTCTAAGTTTTCATCACAATGTATTCCATTTAGTCAGTACAATAGCATCTGCAACAAAGCTCAAGGTATCAGTGTTTAAAAGGTTTGGAATTTAGACGGCTGGTCGAGTTGACTAATAAATTTATTGGAGGAAAAAAGGTGCTGCTTAAACTAAGATTGAACATTGGGGAACTCGAACTTTGGGATATTATTTCTTGTGTTTTACATAGATATTTTATGTTTATGACTGCGTCATAACTTCTTGAAGGACGTAGGTTATCAAAGAGCCTGGGCTAGGGATCTTTTGGGTATTTAATGGATTTTCAGGGATTTCACAATATCCAATGTTGCACATTCTTGACACAATTTTATATATACGCTAAGGAAGTGGAGCTTTGCCAGATTAACGTTTTACGACCCGAGGGAATTGAAAATTATGTCTGAGATTTCTTGCAAAGGAAAGCTTCGATTTCGTGGCTTGAGGTGACCAGTAATGCATGCTAACATTAATTGGCTTTAACCAAAGTAAAAAGTGTTGTAGATGCACTAATGAAAGACAAAAGCTTTAGTGCGCCTAAAATCGTGAAATCAATATTACCTTGTTACTCAATAGATTAACAGTGATTGACCTGCACCCTTTCTTCATTTTTGAGGTTATTCTACCGGGGGTATTTTCAACAAGACAGCTAATGAAAAACAGAGATATTTCATTACGTTAACTTTTTTACACTATCATTTATTCATCACTAAAAAAAGCCAGATATCATTATTTAAGACAGCGATTTAAGAAATATTTCAGGGCTCTAGGCATAAAACTAGAATAAAAACTATTTTCTAATAAAATATATCCTTTGTGAGACGAAGAGTCTGGAGAGTTTAGGATACAGCCAAGATGCTGAAGAAGCTAAACAGGATATTTTACTGTTATGAGGTAATTTGTAAATAGTTTTTGAGTCTTTTACTGTTGTGTGAACAAATCCAGTTTGAAAGAGTGCTTTACTGTTTTTTTATTTGAAACCTGATATTAATTTTCAATATATCCTATCAAGCAGTCCTTTGTTATGGATCCTTCTTGACTCAATCACTGAAGTCTTTCATTCTTCAGGTCCAGACACCCAAGCAGAGGGAGATGTAGATTGCGAGAAATCCGTGAGTCAGTCACTTTTCTTCTGTTTATAAAGAGGGGTGACTTTGGTAGTAGTAGTGATTAGAATGAATTATTGGTGTTTAACTATCATCTTTGATATTATTACAAGAAAAGAAGATAAGATTGAAATAGCAGCAGTTAATGAAAAGTGTATTTCTGGAGTTCGATCGTTATAGTTTGATATGTGTGCATGTCTGTGCTATATATTGAGCTGTCGAGTACGTCAGTATAGAGTATGCTGTGCATGTGAGGTTATTTGAGGTTATATGTAAAACATTATATGATCCGATATATGCTTGTTTTTAATACATGCAATATACGGTACATATAATTAGCAACATATTTTTGTGGGGCCAGGTTAATGCAGAAAACTTTGTTTCGGCCGGACATTATTTTTGACATCAGGGTGTATGGTTTATTATTGTACTTGGTACTGTTGTATATAATTTTTAATTTTTTTCAAGCACCACATCCCCCCGAGCATTGGTAATAAAATCTCCAAAGCATGCATAGGAAGGGCAGTGTTAGATTGCATTTGACTGAACACAAAGGGGGTCCCTGTATTTCTGACAAGTTAAATTTTCAGTTTGGTTTTGGATTTTTATTTGCTGTGGGCGTGTTTGTTTTGTTTTTGAAATATAACTTGTTTTAGTTTGGGTTTTTTTAATGCTAGTGTTAGGATAGTGTGGAGTCGTTTATATGTAAAATGCTATACGTATATTGGAAGTACAGGTCGTATTTATATCAATGTTACCACTTTTAATATAGTGACCCCCTGCCCATTCTTTCACCTTTTCCTTAGGTTGATTCAAAACAAACAAGGGTCGTCCGTTTCAAAGACCAGAGTTTTTAAGTAGAGGTTTGCTCCAGATGTACGTGTTGGTGATAATACGGCTTTGCACGACATGATTCATGCCATGGTGATATGCGTGTTACGTCATACGTAAAGACTTACGTCATAAGTAAAGACTGTTATGTCATAAGTAAAGACTGTTACGTCATAAGTAAAGACTGTTACGTCATACGTAAAGACTGTTACGTCATACGTAAAGACTAGTTTTATTGGCGGCTATCTGAAGAGGATTTCTAAGACTAACCAAAGAGGCATTGACTAAAAAGCACGTGATTGAGTTTTAAAGTACTTAACCTTTGTAGTTAGACACAAGAGTACGACGAAGAAGAAGCGTGAATTTCAGGTTTGGTATATGGGCTTATTACTTCCTATTATCTCCATGGACTTAAAAATAAAACTGCGGGTATTGCATATAAAAAGCAGTGTATTTTGTACTTATTTTTTTTCTATTTCGTACAGAAAATTGTTATACTGTGAATATGGATCAATATGGATTTGTTTTCTTTTAGTGACTAGTGAAAATACTAATTTCGCTGCAGTCATATTTATTGTCATTACCTTGATTTTGTACAATATTTGTAAGGGAGGAAGTGCCCAGACGTAATTATGTACAATTTTTGTAAGAGATGTGCTTGCAATTGTTTGACGTACATAATGAATTTTAGTAATTTTGAAGCTCAGTTTGCTTGCCTCATCTTTATGTGTGATCAACAATTTTGTCTTCCCCAACGTCCAAATGCGAAAATAAAACAGGTAGATTTCTGTGCAAAATTGACTTTTGAATATCATATCTTCCACATTTTGTTTTTAGTAGAAATATATTAACCAATGTTTGGTATTGGGAGGAAGGGTTATAAAATTATCTAATCCTTTCTCTTCCCTTTCTTCTTCCTCATCTTGTTATTCTTCTGTTTTAATACTTTTTATTGTTTCTCCTCTTTTATTATTTTTCTTCCTCGATCTTCTTTTTTATTTTTTTATTTCGAGTTGTTTTTTCTTCAACATTTTCTTCGCCATATTCTTGTTGTACTGTATCACAAAGCTTCACTCAACTCACAACATAAATGAGGATTTGGTCCTAAATTTCTTGCAATAAAACGAAGACCTAGGTATTCCATAACCGAAGATCTTTCATTTAGTATCGATGGAAGTGCTATAAGAAATGTAAACGAATTTGCCAATCTCGGGAAAGAAATAACAACTAAAAACTAAAAACGATCCAAAAACTAGGGATGTTGAATTGCAGTTATCAAGAAGCACTAATAAATTTGAGGAAATGTTATCAGTTTGGACAGACCGATATTTAAACACAACTGCCGGGAAAAGAGATTCTAGAACCATGTTTGATTTTGATTGAAATATCTGGTTCGTGTCACTTCAAGGGAAACCAATCTTAAAGATAGTCAAATCATGTTCCATACAGGTGCAAAAGGGTGTGATGAAAGATGAGTGTAGCATAATTAGTAGGGAAAAGGAAAAGGTGCAATAGTTTACTGCAGTTGGGAAACTGAATACATTAAGACAACTCCAATTAGAGAATTCTTCTCTGCACATCTCAATTACATCAAACATGTTTGTTATGAAAAGGATACGTCATACACATGGGAGTTATTCTTTGTCAGAGTCGATAGAAGATAATAAAAAGACAAGGATCATATACGCAAATTTGCGATCATGCCAATTGATGAGGTATAAAAGTATACACAATGAAGAATAGAGCTCTCCAAAGCTATAAAATAAACATGTTTGCCTTGAAATATTTAATGGAGACGATAACGAATTATCAGGTACTGTTAGTTTGCTGGCGTTCCTCAAGGTTCTATTCTTTGTGTCCTTCTTTGTTTCTTTTCCTTCTTTACGTCTATTATCATTCTTGTAATTTGTTTCAGTTTATTAACATTTGGCATTGGCTACAGGGCAACTTAGCGCGAAATTTGGCCTCTGGCCTTCAGGTGGTCAGAAAATGGGGACGGGTGGGGCTGTGTTTTTTCTTTAACGTGACAAAAACTTAACTGATGTTTAATAGAAAGGTAAGTCCTTATTTCCCTCCAATATTCATGGACAATCATTCTTTTCTTAAACCTGGTGAGGTTGCTTTTCCCCTTGAGGAACACTTTCTCTCGTTTTTTCTTGGCGGTCTTACGTAAAATCAATTGCCAATTCTGCTAACTACAAGTTTGGTTATTTTTTTCCCGTCAGAGAGTTATGCCTGAAGCCATTTTGTATCATTTTAAAGTCATCATCTGGCCATGAATGGAGTACTGCTTTCACATCTTGACAGGTGCTCCCTCGTCCTATTTTTCTGTTCTTGATAGACTCAAGAGGATTGTTTAATGTTTCAGGTACAAATCTTGCTGCTACTCTTAACCATCGATCAAGTATGGTTTCTCTTAGTATTTTTGATAGGTATTTTCGTAGGAAGTGTTCTGATCTGCTTTTCTTGCTGGTAACAGCTCAATGTGTTGCAACTCGTATTACTTAGTTCTCTCGACGTCTTCATCTTCATCATTCTTCATATATATACCTTGGACTTTTTTTTAAAAGTTTTCAAGGTTTATGTATTGGAAAAGAACATCAAAGGTGATTTTGCTTCTTTTGAGCATCGAGAGGATGCATGGATTACAAGACTTCCTTTCAGTCACCCTTACGAACTTAAATCATCCTTAAGTAATTATGGGCAAGTTTATTTTCCTTCGTTTTAAACGATCCAAGAGCACCAATTTATAACCTGTGTCCTGTTTTCACATTTAATGTTTTTATCAGATCGTATTTATCATTAATAAACATTTGACTGATGAAGTTGCAAGTGGCAACGTAATATTTCAATTTCAAATTGATAAATATTCCGATTTGTTTTGTTGCCTTCCTTGTTGTGTTTATATTTATGTATATATATATATATATATATATATATATATATATAGATATATATATATATATGTATATATGTATATATATATATAAGACAAGAATGAATTCTCTTTTCTTTACCTTGGTCAAAAAATTATCACACGAGACAAGAGTGAGAGATCAGCCAACGAAAGTAATTGAGAGAGTGAGAAACATTGTTACTAAAGAAGAATAAATTGACTACTGAAAACATGCAACTGCAGCGTTGTCTGTCAAAATGCCCCAGGCAATTTGCTTCAGAGGCCTTTAAAAACTACCCCAAAAGAATATTACCAGTTCTTTTCAAAGAGAATTTGTCCACTGGCTGCCATGTAGGAGGATTTTTGATAATTATCTTTAAGGGATTGATTTAAGTAGGTATTTTGAAGTAAAATATTGGGCATTCCTTCTAACGTATAATTCCATTTTCTCGTTTTTCAAATCATAACTTGAACAGATTATGAAAAATCGTACTGTCATTACCTTGATAAACAATAATCTGAAGGGTTTTCTTACTGTGGTTCTTTTTTTTAAGCTTGTTTTTATTTGGTTTGTATAAAGTTTTGAAGTAGTTGAGTTTGAACGATTTCAAGCTGGGTTTTTTAAATAAAACTTTAACATTTTTTGTGAATATTTGAGAAATCAGTCTTTTGGCACCAAATGAAAACAGGTAAAAACTTGCATTTCAACAGTGCTTGGTCACGGATAATTTTGCGAGTGGCAATTTTCCTGGAATTAATTTTCCAGATGGAAATTTTCCTAGATTCCTCATGGATAATACCAACGATAATTTTTTGTTGAATGTATTTCCAAAAAATGAAATAAAATAAAATAAATAAAATAAAATTAAATTATAATTTTTTTAGGTTCTGCTGATTTTCATGAGTCGATGCACATCCTTTCTTTGCTCAACACCCCTTCCCTAAAACAGGTGTACGTGTTTTTTTGTTTATGTTTTTAAAGGCTCTTTTGAGAAATTTTATAAGTAATATAGCTATAATCCTAAACTTGTTCTTGACAGAGATGCCAAATGCTCCTCTTCTAACTTCCTCTTTGACTATCTAAATGTTTTGCGTGACGTGATGCCTTGAATCCAAAGCTAAACTCTCTTCCTTTACCCCGACCTTGGACCGATAAGTAATTCTAAAGAGGTATAGAAAGAAAGTTACAATGTGTTCCTCATATGGCCAACATGCTAGTTCTCTATTAAGTACTGTGTATTCTTATTTAAATGTCTTTCTTATATTAGTCGTAATTTCAAATTTTTAATAGTTTTGATTACTGGATCGTAATCATTTCTTTTTTGAAGCCAAATTTTAGCAGTAATCATCTTTTTGTTCAACGATTTGAGTCTCAAAACTACTATTTTGAAAAGCCTCCCTTCTCTTGCGTCCATTTACTCTTTTTCAAGTCAATCTTGAAAGAATATATCTTTTCTACAGGTCTATACTTAAATACAATATATGTTATGTGTACGTTTACTGCAAGCTTCGTCTGAGTTAAAGAGACATCGTACGAGGTATTTGATTGCCTCTAATCTTCAGCTTCTTTGTAATCATAAGGTAGTTTTTTCTTATAGTATTGGAAGAATGGCTCTTGAATTAAAAAACGCAAAAGTGTACCAGATTGCTACTATCAAACAACATGATCAAATTTTTATTTATCACCTAAAGCTAGCTTTCAGTGTAAATTGTTAATATCCCTATATTATCATCACAATATGACATTATTTAAAAAAAAAGATTTTACCTACGATGTGAGTGGCTTTGAGGACATTGGCACAAGACTGCCCAAAGCAGATGTGAGAAAAACTGAAGAGTAATTTTCACTAAAATGTACATTTCTTTGATCAGTTGTAAGGGTCAAAAGCTCAAAACATCTCAAATTTGTTTTCCTAAAAATATAGCCACCTTTTCGAACAATGGATATAAACCAGAAAAATAGAAAAAAGTGGTACTGCTACTTTCATTACTACTACTGCTACAACTACTTCTACTATTATTACTACTACTATTACTACCACTACTTCCACTGCTATTACCACTACTATTTCCACTACTATTGCTACTACCATTGTTACTTTCACTACTACTACTATTGCTATTACTACTATTACTATTACTACTATTACTACTATTACTACTACTACTATTATTGCTATTACTATTATTACTGCTATTACTATTACTATTACTACTATTACTACTACTACTATTATTGCTATTACTATTATTACTGCTATTACTACTATTGCTACTGCAACTACTATTATTACTATTATTACTACCATTACTACTATTACTACTACTACTATTATTACTATTATTACTGCTATTACTACTATTACTACTACTACGATTACTACTACTACTACTACTACTACTAATAATAATAATAATAATAATACTACTACTAATAATAGTATTACTACTACTACTACTATTACTACTACCACTACTACTACTAGTATTACTACTACTAGTATTACTACTACTACGATTACTACTACTACTACTACTACTACTAGTATTACTACTACTACGATTACTACTACTACTACTACTACTACTAACTAATAATAATAATAATAATAATAATAATACTAATAATAATAGTATTACTACTACTACTACTACTACTATTACTACTACCACTACTAGTACTACTATTACTACTATTACTACTATTGCTACTGCAACTACTATTATTACTATTATTACTATTATTACTATTATTACTACTATTACTACTACTGATGCCACTGCTGTTACTACTACTACTTCTAATAATAATAATAATAATAATGATATTACATTTCCATTTGTTCCGTTCCTTCTTCTTCTTCTACATTTCCATTTCTCATTTTTCTACTACTACTGTTACTATTCCCGCTACTACTACTACTATTACTACTACTACTACTACTACTACTACTACTACTACTACTACTGCTGCCGCTGCTGTTGCTACTGTTACTACTATTATTGCTTCTACCAATAATAGTATTGCTACTCCTATTTCAACAACAATTACTACTGCTTTTAATTTTACTACTTTTACTTCTGCTACTACTGACAGTACTAGTTGTTGTTGTTGATGATGATGTGCCAACAACAGGAGGCATTTTCTTGTTATGATTATTTGCTCCAGGCGACGGCTATCGATATAGCTAATGACCAAAAGGACCATGATTGCAAGGACAGTTGTTAAGCTATGTGACATACTTTTTTATTTGGCTTCTAAAAACAAAAATCCGTTTTAACCGTCTCCTTATCTATCTATCTATCTATCTATCTATCTATCTATCTATCTATCTATCTATCTATCTATCTATCAATCGATCGATCGATCGATCGGTCGATCTATCCACCTATCTATCTTTCTCTCCATCTATTTATCTATCTATCTATCTACCTCGCTATCTATCTACGTGCCAGTCTATCGACGTTGATAATGACCCCCCAAATGTCTCTGTCCTTTTTATGTTGGATGATTTCCTTCCTGACCTAGATTGAACCATTCTTCTCCTCGTGCTAGCCATATAGCCTTGTCGCTGTCTGCCACGAGCTCTCTTTCCCTGTGCTAACTAAATTTTAAAGCTTTTCTTTTCTACATATATGACCAAAAAAAGACATTTGCCGCTTTGTAACCATGTTGATTAGACTTGTATGTGCTCCAGCCCTGTCTAAAACAATTTCATTGCTTTGCCTTTCTAACCATGATACTCTTAGCATACGCCTGAAAAACCATAATTCTAAAGATTTGGATGTCTCCTCCATATTTCTGCTTACTGTCTATGTTTCTTACGTCTCCTTAGACAACCAGTAACTAGATCTCTTCATCTTCAATTTGAGTGGCAACTCTTGGTGCGTGCATCAATGCCATTGATCATTTCTCCGACACATTGGTGTATAACAAAGAAAAAATCATTTTTCAATCTTTTGAGATTATTTTAAGTGTTTTGAATTCGTGTATGTTAAAAATGTTCAAAATTTTGTGTTACATGTAAAGTATAATTTATTAAAAACTAGCAACATCAGTAAAGGGTAATGATACGAGAAAAGAAGTCTACTTGGACACCCACCTACCTGACCGGATCGACTTTGGTCGGATGATCATGACAAGATCTTTCCAATCTGATCTGTTTTCCATCACTACTTCTAGATGTTCTATCGGAATGCCCGTAGCATCAAGTTGGTCAGTATATGTATTTGCACACAGTGGTGTTTTTATTCAAACATGACAAAGACTATTAACATAACAAGATATAAAACATTTATGAAGATTTTTAAGGTATGACAGTTTTGGAGCAATTGAAATCTATATTTAAGCAAAGAAAAACGTGACATTTTACAAATTTGATGCTGCAAGTCATATAACATTTTCTGCTACATACGCATCTACTATCGATTTTTGGCCAATGTGAAACCCCGTCATACGAAACATGAGGAATTAGTCCTGGTAGAGATTTTCTGCCAACAGACTGTATGGGGGAAATGCAAGATTTAGCCGACCAGATCTCCTTTTATAGATCTTCCTATATTTACTAGTCCTATTGATACAGCAATTGTTCTGTTTATTGCCTCAGAGGCCCATTTTGTTTATTTGAAATGCCTGCTCGTAACAAGTGTCAACCAATCATTTACTAGCAATGTCAACAAAATGGAAGATAACCTTTACCGAGCTCTCCTCTTTGTTTCTATTCTTGTGGAGTACACCTCAATCGGCATTTCTAACACATGAAGCCTACAGACTGATGGATTGTATTCTGCTTCCATCCTTAAACCATTAGCCTATATTGTTTTATGCTTAAGATAATATCTTTACATGATAAATGAACATCAAAGTAACACACAATTATGGTTGAACAGTTTCACTAGATGTATACTGGTGGTAGGGTTAGTTTTAAAATAATGTAAATCATGGCCTTCTTTCTTAATCTCTTCTTAAGTAATTAATGGACAATCACTTGTATGATTTAATCGAAATGTTCCAGTAGCAAGAAAGCCGTTATGTCTCAACTCTGAGAAACACTAGAGTTAAAAATAGGCAGTGGTAGTATACCCTAAAATTTTATGTTTAACCAAACGTAGCACAAAATCTTCACCACCACAAATTAACCTTCTTTTACTTCCTATTCCAATAAATTACACCATATTTCCCTGCTCTGATAATATTTATGAAGCCCTCTTTGTAAAATCTCTTTGGAAAATAATCACGGATTCCAATGTTGTCCGCCCTTAAATCATCTGTTCTTTAATACACTTGTTATATCCCTGTTCAAGATTTTGACAATTATTCCGAACAAGATTCACAACAGGCTCCACTTCGAACATCTTGCTGCAGTTTTGTTGTCTATTTTTGATGGCATGTGAATATATAATATCTTCTCAGTGTTCTATAGCGTTTTAGTTCTTTTATAAACTCACCAGATAAACCTCCAAACGGGATTTTAAAAATAGGAATGAGAGAGATATGTTTTAAATTTTTACCAGAGTGGATGATTTGCAGCCTCAAAATAATTTGTTGCAAATTTGTAACAATTTCGGAAAGAGGATAATATGTTATTGCAACAAAACTAAAAGAAACAAGAGTTCTATCGTTTTCTCCTAACAATCGAGTCACCAAGTTTTCCCATTTTTAACAGCGTATAAAATACATTCCAGTTTCATATTTACCGATTTCCTAAATCTATAGAGTTCCGTAGAAGGAAAAATCTGTTCGTTACCAATTGTTCTTTTTAGATGTGCTCGGCCTCTGCTCATTTAAGTGGAACTGCGCATGAGTAGTGGTATCCGTTAAAAATGGCATGTGGCACGTGATACCATGCAATGTGGGACTTCTGTCTCTGTGTTAAATTCTAAGCTAAAATGTTCAGCCATTCCTGAGAAATCCGAGTTTAAACAGAAAGACATACAAACACACACAAATAAGGATACACACATTTCCCTCAATTATGATACAGAAAAGAAATTTTATTGATGTAATTATATCATAGCATAACATAAGCTCCACACCCCTTAAATCCACTTTTGATGTATTTCTTCACATTTTTTCACCCCAAAAAGGGTGTAGTACAATGGATTACTTTTCTTATTTAAGTTTTTTCTTTCTCGTTTGTTGTTTTTTCGAAAACAAGGAAGAACTCAGTAGTATGCCACTTGTACCAGAGACAAGTCTGATGTTCGAATCTTGAATATCTCGCAAAATAACTATTGACTTTACCACTCAGCCTCTACAATGTAACTGCAGATAACTAACTAACAAACAGAATTTTGCACATGGGCAGTAATGTCGGTGTAGAAAATGACGCATGGTACGTAGCACGTGGCACAGCTCAAATAGAAAAAATCGGACTGTGTTAAGTTACCAGCATGCTACCTCCTTTTCCTTTGTCAAGTTTTAAACCAAAATATGCAGGTATTTTTAGAAAGTCGGATTTAAACAGTTGACAGACAGAGAGACACATCCATTATAATGTAGTGTATAGAAGTGTAAAAGTATTTTTAATATATACCAAAAGCAGTTAAATATTGTTATCTGCAGCTTAGACCTCACATGTCTCCAACCTTTTGTCTTCAAATGTTCATGAACTGAAAAACATTTCCTTGCCCCCGAAAGTAAAATGTCAGTAAAGTAAGAAAATTTTCCTGCTAGATGAAAAAGCTGTAAGTAAATTGAAGGCAATTTTAATAATAGGTATACAAAAGCAGATATGAATTCTATTTTTGTTTCATTTTATTACAATGCTTGATTTCGACTATCTGAAATATGTATGTACAAGAAACTCAAGTATTAATTTCAATCACAAAATAGTCCCTTACATTTCACGGTCTTACCGATTTGTGTCATTATATCTTCATGTAACTGTTTTGAGCTCCACCATGGAGATTAGTAAGTCTGCCGATGACTTAAATGACAGGTGGAGAAGCTTTACTAGATTTGATGATTTCTTTAAAAGTACGCACAAGGAAAGACCTTTAAAGTTGGGTTTTAGTTTTGTTCACCTCCAACTTCAGCATGGCATTGGGTCTAGCAATTGTTTGCTTGCAATTACTTGGAAGAGAAAGCGTACAGTACCAAACCTCTTAGTATTTTTCATTGTTCTCATCCACAACCTTCAACATCTTTACATATCTGCAACAATCTTTTCTGTCAATTGAACATCTAGATAACCTGAACAGCAGAAAAGGAATCATCTAAGAGGTGTGAAAGACGTTTAGCAAGAACTTCAATAAAGTTGCAGCATTTCCTTTTAAGTGTTCACAAGGTTGATACCCTTTAAAACAAAAACAACTGCTTTGCGCTTTCGAATCTGATAAAATGTCTCCTTTTTCCCACTCCTTTTTACAATATTTAAAAGACGCTTTTTTTGGAGTGTGACAACACTGTTTGAAATATTTCGTGTATTAAAAATTTCGAGTCAACTGTTTTCAAGAAGAAGTCATTTCAATTCGTCATCACGATCAATCTTAGCAAGATTATGCGCCTTGAAATGGTGTTTAATTGACGTGAAACTGATGCAAAACATTCTTTGCCTTCATTTTCCCGGGATGGATCAGCCTATACGGAATCTCTATGACTGGCATATAACATGTAACCCAGTTAAATTTCAAAGAATTATACAAACCTGCATCGCGTACCGTCATTAGAAAAGGAAATATAAAAAAAGCGTTCTGTTTTGGTAGTTAAATGAGGAGATATGCTCCACACACCACAACTATTTCGAAATAAGCAACTGTCAAAAACAAACGAAAAAACCAATCTTTATTGTTAAAATTTTTAAAACTTCGAGTAAAATGTCGTAAGCTGTGTTTCACTTTTCTTCTTCTTCTTTATCTTTCGGCTGCTTCCTGTTTGGGGTCCCTGTAGCCCACAGTGGATCATACAACTCCATCTTGTGCGGTCGGCAGCATCTTCTCTTCTCACTCCTATCACCCGCATGTCCTCTTTTATTACATCCATGTAGTGTCTTCTTGTTCTTCCTATCTTCCTCGTCCCTGGGAGATTCATGTCTAACATTCTCCTTCCGATATAGTTCTCTTCCCTTCTGATCACATGCCCATACCATTTCAGTCTTTCCTCCCTTTGCTTCTCGCTCAATCTCCTAACATGTGCAGTACCTCCGATGTATTCATTTCTGATTTTATCCAGGTGTATTATTACTCCCAGTGATCACCTCAGCATTCTCAATTCTTCCACCTCCAACTGTTTCATGTTCCTTTGTTGTCGTTACTGACTCAAGCCCATACAGTAAAGCTGGCCGCACTACCACCTTCAGTTTTGGTGGTAGCTTTCTGTCACATAGTACGCCTGTTACCTTCCTCCGTCCACCCCAACCTGCTTGTATTCTCTTCTTCTTTGGTTCACTTTTATGGTTGCTTATATTTCCAATGATTTGCCGAAGTCAATATGTGAAGAGTTTACAATGTCAGTATTTTAAAACATTTATTATTTTAGATTTCAAATTATATTTGTAGATTTTTTTCTTTCTCTTCTCCTCTAATTTCTATTTTAACTATAATTGTGGACACGGAAATCCATATATACCAGGGTAATGCACACACTGATAGGAAATTATTTCAAATATAACTAAAGTGTATCATACTGTTCAAATATTCTATAATAAAAAAGAAAGAAAGAAAAAAAAAAGAAAGAAAGAGAAAAAACACTGCACTTCTAGCACAGAGAGAGGCAGAAAGACAGACAGACAGAGACCCAGAGAGAGAGAGAGAGAGAGAGAGAGAGAGAGAGAGAGAGAGAGAGAGAGAGAGAGAGAGAGAGAGAGAGAGAGAGAGAGAGAGAGAGAGGCAGAGACAGAGACAAAGAGACAGACAGACAGACAGACAGAGACAGAGAGACAGGAAAAGAGAGAGGGACAGAGGTAGACAAACAGACACTATCTAAAAAAATGATAATTCATAATATTTTAATTCTTGTTACACACCGGAGTAAAAATTTCATTCGTTCAGAAATTTAATATAATACTGATAGCCGCTTGTTAAAGTGTTGTTTGTTCATTATCTGTATTTGCCCTGTACTTGAGCTTGATTTATTTTACCTGTATCTACAAGAAATCACCACTTATGGTTAATCATAAACTAATTTCAAACGTCATTACAAATTCTGAGAAGCCCTACACGTTCCCCTGAGTTTCTGGCATTTTTTCAATCATTTTCCCAAGGACCTCTTTACTTCTCAAACGCGCTACCGTAGAGTTATTTTGGTACTAGTGGCAGCCTTATTCTAATCACTTTGGTATCCTCTCTTACAGCCGCCTGAAAATTGTCCGACACTAATTTAGTTTGCGTCCCTTAACATGTTTTTTTATTTATTCTTTTCCACTGAGGCCCGTGCTTCGAAGAGTTGTAGTCCTTTCATTACCGGATTCTTCACTGCTAAATACTTTGAGAAATTTGGTAAGCGCTGATTGCTTTTGAATGTCTTTGATCTACTGTAATAGTTTTCTGACTCTCCTTACCGGCAATTGGCTTATTCGATTTCTTGCTCCTTGTTATTGTTACGTTCATCATTAGTACGATTTACATAATGCCTTGTTAAGGTCACAGGCATCTTTTAACGACACAATTCATTTATTCTTTTTTTTCATTTTAGACTATTTTTACAATAGAGGATTTTTTTACCGCAGATAGAAGAAACAAAAAAACAGCCACGTGTGAATTTCATAATTCATAACTTTATGACTAAATTAAAATATTCATTATCTGGTTTTAGTATGCTTCTTATTTCATTTTTTGCGACACAAAGAAGCTTGTAACGAATAAAATGATTTAACAAATGGGAAAAAATTAAAGTTTGATGGGTTTTGGAATAAATGTTATGTATTAGATCTAATATCTTAGACTCGTTTTGGATAATGATCGACTTCATTACTACTGATTACTGGAACTTTAATCTGTCCTCATTAACATCAATTTTCTCCCCTTTTAAAGAAGACGTTTGCTAATTGTCACCTCCCTTTGATATATCGTTGCCATTCATCTTTTTCTACTAGCAAACAAGATCACAATGTCAATTTTACTAAAAATGGAACCAGGCTCCTGTTCCAAGCGGGGTTAATTTACCAGCTTTTAATGACTACCAAAGAGGCTTGTTTACGTTTTGGCTTTCTAATGATTTTGGTCTGATGGGTACATGAATCAGGTAACACCAACAATTAAAGTTAGATGCAGTGTTAGTTTGTCGACAAATCACATTTTTAAGAAACCAAAGATCGCGCCTGGTTTCTTTTGCTATAACCCCTGAGGATATTTGTAGCATAATAAAGTAACACTCGACCGATCCATACTTTTCTTGTACGACTGAAACTGTGCTTTTACCAGTGCTAATGGTGGACAGCCCTAGGGGAAGTCTATGATTGCAGGATCGACTCCTACTTGGTTCAGGAATTACTTTTGGAATACAAGGTTCCAAAAAGTGAAATAACCAGTTTATGTCGGTGCCAGGTCATGCAAATTCAAGAGGTACTGCATCGAAAGGTATCAAAGCATTCCCCGCAAATGAATAAACAGAGGATTACATTCCACAAAAGATATAGAGCTGCAGCTAATACCTATTCCAGCAATTTGATAAGCTCTGATGTCAAAGGCAATTTTCACTGGCCCCCAACTTTTCTCACATTTACGTTCAAAAAAAGACTCAACTAAAAATGAAAATCCAATATCTTTACAGATCCCAAACATAATCACCCATGAAAAATGTAACTAGCAAAACTGCACATTTATTCAAACTTCCTATCATTGTAATTTAAAACAAAGGGTATCTTGGGTGCGCAAATCAAAATTCAAATATCAAATATAATTTAGATTCTTTTGAATTTGAATAAATTGAAAGTAAACATTAACTTACAAAATCAATGCTAATACGCATCACAAGGGGATATTGTCGCACCTACCGGAATTACTAGAAATCAACAACAACAAAACAAAACAAAACAAAACAAGAAAAATCCAACTACCACATCAAAATTTTTCATTCACAAAATTATGTCTTTAATCAATTAATTGTGAAAAAAACAATTTGCTTATAAATAGTTCATTTGAAATCTCATATAAGTGTAGAAAATGTTCCCAAAGAATTCTCTTTTTTTCTATGATCTACTTTCGGAAAGTGTGTGGAAACAGCGATCACATACACGCACGGGATCACTATACCCAATTTCTAGGATTGGAAAACGTTTTGAAGAACACGTTGCACAAAAGATTCCTCCGCATTTTCGGCAATGGTGCTACAGCAAAAAAAAGGAGAAATATTACACAATACGTCACAGCTAGATGTTAAAAATTAAAGTCTGGGGGAAGGGGGGTTCTCGCCAGAAGAGATTGCGTAAGACATCATCTTACGTTTAATGTTTCCAGGAATACAAGAATTTGTTGGCAGATTATATTGGACGTACCGCAATACTTTAAAAGCTTTCAGCATGATTCTATCAAAATTAATTCTTCCTTTCACAAGCAATGATAACGAGTTGTTTGAGCTGACTTGGTTTCACACCAATGAAAACATGGTAATTCCATTCTGGTGGCACCATAACAAAAACACAATTCTTTGATGTGGTGTTCAAAATGCTTTCCATGGCCAGCTGTAAAACCAAGTCGACACTCTAACAAATACATGATAAAATACAAATGTGAAATACATTATTTGAATCTAACATTTCCTGGGGTTTTTATAAGTCACCTTGTATAAGAAGAACTTGACAATATTTTACAATTTGAAAAACTATGAAGGTATCATAAAAATTCTGTTATTCCATTGCACACATTCAAGAGAATAAGATAAAAAATTGAATTTCGCGCCGTATAATCCAAAGCGTAAATGCCTGTGTGAAAACAGGCAATCAATAGCATTAGACCAAGCAAATCGCGCTGAACTTTTTCTTTCAACGTTAAAAAATGCTATGAATACGAACAAGATCACATTTTTAAACTTTGTCTCGCTTAAATGAGGAAAAAGAAATTTAAAAAGATCAAGAGAAACAACAAACACTATGGAATCCAAATTAGGCGTTCTGCAATCACACGTACCACAAGTAAAGCAGTGAAAAAAATCGACTCACCCTTCTCCTAACAGTTGTAAACTTGGTTTTGCAAGCCATACAGCTCTTCGTTTCTTGATCGTGGACCCACGTCCGAATGATGCACGCACCCATATGCCTACCACCACAGGAGACGGTTTTCACTTGCTTGTAAATTGTAGCTTCAACCTCGGTTGGCATATGCCTGAAGAAAGGGAGGTTTACATTTCAAATAGATATCTACTTTGCTCTACACTTAAAAAAACCTTAAGTTAAAATACATCAGGCTCTAATTGAAACCAACTTGGTTAGCGGAAGATAGCAGAATCAGTTTTCCCGTCAGTGGTAATTCGAATCAAAATTGAAAACTTTGCCGAAGTCTAAATACAATGTAGAAAGAGATACATAAGAATGAGAATTGAGTGAAGCTTCATTAGTTCGAAGTAAATTACCTCCTGTTCAGTTGGTAGAAAATGGTAAATGCAAACTTGGCATAAAATATTGGACTGTCGCCACATATCCAGAAGATCCACAAAGAACATAAAATGGGCTTAAATTGCAAGCATATGCAAAAATTTCATAACTTATTTGTAACGGCAGATTTTTGGTAAAGGCAGACATCGCCGTGTCGTCTCATCCGTTCCGACCCTGAAAATTCAAGTACTCCTCTCTTTGAACATTCCGTGACCACTTCTGTAAAATCTATTCTAGTATCTAACTGTAGAGCTTTGGCTAATACTTTCGTACACCGTTCATTTTATTTCTATCATTTTTGACCATGTGACCTCTTGTTTCCAATATTTCCAAGAAGTTGCAACATCTCTACTTTTTAAATGTCTTCTTAGATACGCTTTTTAGATGTTCGCAGTCATATTGCAACGTTTTCAAAATCAACAATAATTAGGGGTTTATGTTATCTTAAATAAATTAATTAAGAAATTTGGGTGAATATGTGTAGTTCATCCAAAATTCTAGTTGAAATGGTGATATTATCAAAACCTGCTAATTGCAAAACTACTTAATTTCAACTGATTCACATTTTACAACTTGCTACTCGTTTCGATGCCTGTGTTAATTACTAATTATGTGTTACTTGATTCACTAAATTGTAAGTGAATGCTTAAAATTCCACACTCTGAAACATGTGGGCAATGTTAGTGCTTGTAAAAAATCATAAAATTAAAGGTTTTTTGAAATTTGAGGCCTTTCCTTAGCAACACTCCAAATTTCTTTATTCCTCGTGTGAAGTAACTTTTACTTCACACGAAGTTAAATGACATCTAGGAGGCAATTCCTGTAACCGTAAAATGTGTGGCTCTCTATGTTGGTTGAATGCTGTTAATATAGGAAATCCTCTTCTCCAGCAATAGCCTTAGTTTTCAGGTCAATATTCTTTTTACTGACTGATTCAATGATGGAGATTGATGGGCTGACTTTCTACGTGATTACTTGTGGTTTCGCACTGAGGGAGTCTTTGTCGTTAATTATATTTTTTAAACCTCAATGTCCAGACATTAAGTACAGGTTGAATTATCGCCACAAAAGACGTCGAGGAATTAAATATTGAAGAGGTATTTGCATCTTACGTTTGCTTGCAAAAACAATAAGGAAACCATATAATATCACCTATGTTAAGTAAAGCAAGTTATGTAACGAATCTTTTGTATGTTTTGCATCTTTCGCAGTTTATTGAGTGCCTTGTTTCCTTCCTGCATTGGCGTAAAAAGATGTAAAATGATAATAAAGCACTGTGACAGCATACCAAAAAGATATCTCTCTCCATCCATCCATCTATTTATCTATCTATCTATCTATCTATCTATCTATCTATCTATCTATCTATCTATCTATCTATCTATCTATCTATCTATCTATCTATCTATCTATCTATCTATCTATCTATCTATCCATCTATCTATCCATCTATCTATTTATCTATTTATCTATCTATCCATCTATCTATC
>RDPX01000080.1:2393967-2410420 GCA_003991215.1 Morbakka virulenta | reverse complement strand
ATACATTATGCGTTTCTGTTTTTTCTTTTGTATTTTTGTAGAACCTTATCAAAGGATATCGTGATGTCGAGGCCGTAAAACTTGTAGGAGAAGCTGCAGGCAAAGATAGAGCAGATGGCCAAACTGAAAAATTATCGGTAATACTTGCACATTTTGTTTTTAACTGTACACCTCTAGACAGCGAGACATTTTAAGCGACGATTGGGGAAGGTCACTATCCCATTTTCTGATGGTTATTTTATCGTTAAACTAAAAAATTGTCCATTGCAACTAAGCCACTAACACTGTTGGGGAAAAACCGACACGTCATATCGGAGATGAGGCAATTTTTTCAAAGGTACTGTAAGATCAGACGAGGTTGTCAGATCGATACTTCATACTTCCATACTTTATGTGTTCAGGAGCAGCTTGTTGAAAAGTCGATTGGTTGTTGCCTTCGGTTGGTATGTGAAGCTAACAAGTCATTAGTTTAGCCGTAATTGTCTCAATTAAAAAATAGTGATGGTTGCACTGCAGTGATGTTTTCTCCATTGCTATTGTACCTTCGATCTCTGAACCAACATATCACTCCCTTGAATGTGACTTAAACAGAGGAACGCTCATTAAGGTACAATGACAATAAACCTTCAAACGTTATGGTATTGGACCTTAACATTGCGAGTTTTTGTAATACCACTAATATGGATACGTTATTAATACGCACATACAATATTAATTCTTGACATGTATCAAGCCCTAAAAGTCTGCATCAAATTGAAACACTGAA
The DNA here is from genome assembly GCA_003991215.1 of Morbakka virulenta. Classification (NCBI taxonomy): domain Eukaryota; kingdom Metazoa; phylum Cnidaria; class Cubozoa; order Carybdeida; family Carukiidae; genus Morbakka; species Morbakka virulenta. The sequence continues at coordinate 2,409,654 of RDPX01000080.1, read as the reverse complement.
GAAAAGGATGAGATGAATCGAGTTTGGAGCATGAAGAACTTAAGAAAAAATGTTAACATTTTGCTTTTTTAGGCAAATATAGAATTTTCTTTTTCAATAATTTAGAAAAATTTAGAAAATTTTTAAAATACATTTTCTGGGGACGTCATCGTTTATGAAACAACAAAATCCAGCAACTTATTTTGAATATCAATATTAAGGATTGCTTAAATAAGTATCAGCGCTACCTTATTTAGGCACCCCCTTCCTCCCTTCCTTCATTGCTTTCGTTTATTGTTTTTCATTCATTTTTTACAACCCATCACACAAGAATGATCCTGAGCGTGTAGTGTAAAAGGCACTCACTGATCAATAATTGCCAGAAATTAGATTTTGGTGGAACAATTTTGTTGCAAATGAATGGTCCGTGGTACAAAACTTGAATATCGCAATTAAAATCACGTTCTATGCAGTCGAAAGGTAATAAGACAAGGTAAGTTAAGTAAACCTTTATCAGTATGGAAAATAAGAAAGAGACAAATATAATTATGCAATGGTGATTATATATATATATATATATTTGGAATTAGAATATATTTAAAAGTATATTTAAAAAAAATATTACATTTTAAATGTACAATGTACTTTTAAACATATTCTAATTCCAAATATATATATATATATATATATATATATATATATATATATATATATATATATATATATAATCACCATTGCATAATTATATTTGTCTCTTTCTTATTTTCCATACTGATAAAGGTTTACTTAACTTACCTTGTCTTATTACCTTTCGACTGCATAGAACGTGATTTTAATTGCGATATTCAAGTTTTGTACCACGGACCATTCATTTGCAACAAAATTGTTCCACCAAAATCTAATTTCTGGCAATTATTGATCAGTGAGTGCCTTTTACACTACACGCTCAGGATCATTCTTGTGTGATGGGTTGTAAAAAATGAATGAAAAACAATAAACGAAAGCAATGAAGGAAGGGAGGAAGGGGGTGCCTAAATAAGGTAGCGCTGATACTTATTTAAGCAATCCTTAATATTGATATTCAAAATAAGTTGCTGGATTTTGTTGTTTCATAAACGATGACGTCCCCAGAAAATGTATTTTAAAAATTTTCTAAATTTTTCTAAATTATTGAAAAAGAAAATTCTATATTTGCCTAAAAAAGCAAAATGTTAACATTTTTTCTTAAGTTCTTCATGCTCCAAACTCGATTCATCTCATCCTTTTCTTCAGTGTTTCAATTTGATGCAGACTTTTAGGGCTTGATACATGTCAAGAATTAATATTGTATGTGCGTATTAATAACGTATCCATATTAGTGGTATTACAAAAACTCGCAATGTTAAGGTCCAATACCATAACGTTTGAAGGTTTATTGTCATTGTACCTTAATGAGCGTTCCTCTGTTTAAGTCACATTCAAGGGAGTGATATGTTGGTTCAGAGATCGAAGGTACAATAGCAAAGGAGAAAACATCACTGCAGTGCAACCATCACTATTTTTTAATTGAGACAATTACGGCTAAACTAATGACTTGTTAGCTTCACATACCAACCGAAGGCAACAACCAATCGACTTTTCAACAAGCTGCTCCTGAACACATAAAGTATGGAAGTATGAAGTATCGATCTGACAACCTCGTCTGATCTTACAGTACCTTTGAAAAAATTGCCTCATCTCCGATATGACGTGTCGGTTTTTCCCCAACAGTGTTAGTGGCTTAGTTGCAATGGACAATTTTTTAGTTTAACGATAAAATAACCATCAGAAAATGGGATAGTGACCTTCCCCAATCGTCGCTTAAAATGTCTCGCTGTCTAGAGGTGTACAGTTAAAAACAAAATGTGCAAGTATTACCGATAATTTTTCAGTTTGGCCATCTGCTCTATCTTTGCCTGCAGCTTCTCCTACAAGTTTTACGGCCTCGACATCACGATATCCTTTGATAAGGTTCTACAAAAATACAAAAGAAAAAACAGAAACGCATAATGTATCATGAACACATAGCAGATCATAGACAATACAAAACAAAGAGAAAAAAAAACACAAAAAGGGTATCAAGGAAATACTGTATATAAACAATCTGTATATAAACAATCTGTATACAAACAATCTGTGTATGATCTATCATTTATTGAGGCAAATGTCTTGAATAAAATAAAGAAAATTTGGGCCAAAATATTTGTAATTCTTCCAAATAAGTAAATAAGATAGTACGTGGCTAGAAATACTTCAGTCTGATCATGGCTACTGACTATTTAGCGAAGTTGATATTTGAAAGACTTGATTTGGAAATGTAAAAAAATGTGTTGGGTGAAAAAGCAATAGTCGAAAAACTTCTTATTACTCTACTGAGATATTGTAAGGATGAAAGGTCAGCACGGTCAGCTTTTAGAAGCAAAAACTATCCACAGTCAATATATGCTTGAAAGTCGTCTCCATTTCAAAAAACCATCACTGCTCTGTTGGTGTAACACTAAAATATGAGTGATGTAATTTGTTATTTAAAGGAATGAGATATTAGTTTTAATTTATAATTTTTGTATGCCTGATCTCGTTGTTTATAAAAGAATTGCAATTTTTAGTGCACAGAAAATGGCTCAGAGAGAGGAGCCGTGGCTTAATGGTTAGTGCAACTGCACAATAACCAAGAGTTCCGGGTTCGATTCCCCGAGATGTCGAGGAGAATTTGGAACTTTGCAAAGAAAAAAGCCATTGGTTGGCGTCAGGAAGGGCATCCGGCTAATAAATTCCTCACTGCCAAATCAAAGTCCCTCTGAAGGACACCGTCTGAGCCCAAATTGCTGGGGGAAATGACCTTAAAACTAAAAAAAAAAGAAAATGGCTCAGAAATTTCCGAATTACACTTTTTTAAATAGAAAGCATTTGACGCATACCTCTTAATTATAATTTTATTGCTGTTCATAAGAGCATTTAAAAATATCTTGCATCCTGATTATTGATTTGTTGCATTAGTGATGCCGCTTAAATTTGATCTTTTTGCATGTAGTCCTCCATAAACGCAACCGGAAAATAAAAATACAAAAGAGAAACTGTCCTAAGAGAGAGCCATGGAAGAAGCATATTTGATTCACGTTATTAGGAACCATGTAATCCAAGCAATTACAAACAAGCCTTTTTTGACAGAAAGTACAGTAAGAATACGTTTCTAAGAATGCTGAGAGGGCAATGAAGGTTGGGGAAAAAGGCAAACATTCTCAGCAGCTAGTAGTAGCAATAGATTGATTGCCTTAATCTATGGTTTCACAGAAGACTGTTCTGAAAGGAAACCCATTTTTACTAAATGGATGCCAATATATTTGCCGTGTTCGGTTGGAACCAAGCTTTGCAAGTCCACAAGGTCAAGGTGAGACAGCAGGTGAATTTCTGATGGCTACCTGGAAACATCTATTTCCCCCTAAAATGCATTTATACTGCACGTGACATGAGATGAAACTAACACGTTTGTGGCAAACATGAAACAATTCTTGGAAGCATGAGAAGATTCCTTCAGCCACTGCGAATGGGATTAAGGCACCAATCACGTATAATGATAGTCAACTAAGGAAATGCACAGCAACTATAGAAAATCATAAATTACATAAAGTCAAGAAAGATTTGTAGAGGAAAATAGGTTGTTGATAGGCCCTGTCTGAAAACCAGAAGAAAATGCCTTTCTTTTGTAACATAAAATATTGGAGGATTGCCCAAAGATGGTAAGATAGAAAAACCAATCCAGGAAATGGCAGACATGAAACTCAACACCTTCGAAATTACAGAGATATGATTGGAGAACTCTGATTAATGAACTGTTGAATAAACACAAGGGTGGACCCATACTCCTCAAACGGGAAACGAAAAAGTTTACATGGATATAATATGTGGAAGAATTACACAAGTACAATGATGGGAACGGAAACCAACCAGTAATTAAAGAATTTAATAGTCCTGACATACTAAGAGAAAAACTCAGAGAAGAGAATGCTTCTGGGTAAGAAGAAATATATACAGAGAAATATTATATGCTCTCGATCAGATTGACCTAGGTCATTTGATAGTACTTTGTAATGAGATTTATTAAACTGGCTTCTTGTTAAATACTTGCTATAATCCGTTTTGATCAATCTTGTAAAAAAGGCCAACACATTAGAATACTCTGACACAGTATAATCAAACATTCCATTCTATCAAACTAATCGAAATAAAATTCAGAGTAAAGTGGTAATACACTGTACAAACTTAATTTCAACTTAGAATGGGTACTAGTGAAAGGATAGTCAAACTAAAGGTAATATAAGCAAAGTATACCTAGATTTTAAAAGAAACTTTCATATTTCATTGATGTTATCGTATTTGATACTTTGCAACACCAGAACTTGACAGAGCATCTATTACAGTATATTTCGGATAATCGCAATGCCTCGGTTGCACGGGAAAAATTGCAATTAACCGAAATTGCGTTTAACCGAAAATTCTCTTCCCTCTGATTTTGAACGGGCTGGAGACCGTCATAATGCTAATTGCATTATGGCCTCATTAAAAAGCATTTGTTTTTTGTCCTTTTATCGTTTTTAGTATGTTTTTTTTGCAATGTACTACATGTATTATAGTTTAATTAGACTTGAAAAAGGATGTGAGCACAGTTTTCTTTCTGGACTTTGCTAAGTTCTGGTGAACAATGTCCTCCGCTAAGGAAGATATTAGCGCTCAGGACTTTGAAATTCCAAAGGATTTGTGGCTTTCGCACAATATTTACCTGAAATTTTGACCCGAGTTCGCCAGCAGGGCATTGCGATTAACCGAAATTTCCGAAATCACACTTGCAAAAAATTGCGATTATCAGGTTGAAATATATAACGAAAAATCCATTTCACAGGGAAGATTGCAATTAACCGAAAATTGCGTTTATCCGAATTGCGATTATCCGAAATATACTGTNTTCTGGACTTTGTTAATGTATGGTGTAAAATGTCCTCCGCTAAGGAAGATATTAGCGCTCAGGACTTTGAAATTCCAAAGGATTTGTGGCTTTCGCACAATATTTACCTGAAATTTTGACCCGAGTTCGCCAGCAGGGCATTGCGATTAACCGAAATTTCCGAAATCACACTTGCAAAAAATTGCGATTATCAGGTTGAAATATATAATGAAAAATCCATTTCACAGGGAAGATTGCAATTAACCGAAAATTGCGTTTATCCGAATTGCGATTATCCGAAATATACTGTAAACATAAACAGGGATGGCGTGTTTTATCCAACTTTTGCTGGCAATGACTGGGAGCTGTTCGTATTGGTAATGATCAGTCAGAATGAGTCATTATAAACACTGTAAAAGAAAAGCATTGCATTATGTCGATGATACATTACTATTGGCTGAAAGTAAACGTGAGTTTCAATGGTTATTTGACAGTGCAAAAGAAAGGAGCGAGGCTATAGGCACAAGATAAACCCAAGGAAGACTCAATCAATAGTCAAGAGCAACAACACACGGATACCAACGTCAAACATGCTAACCAAAGCCGACCAGCTTGAACTAGTAGAACAATTCCAATATCTCGGCAATTTGAGAAATGCAGACCAAAGACCTCACAAAAACATCAGGCGTCGAATCGGAGTCATTAAGTCGTCCTTCGGTTTCACCGGCAACTTTTCACCAATAGGAAGCTGAACCTCTCAAAAAAAACTGTTTCCGCCGATGCTGCATTAATTCTACGCTACCCTATGCGTTAGAAATATGGCGCCTCCGTGCAAAGCGGGAAGCCCAAATCAACGCGTTTGAGATGTGACTCCTGCGTAAAATGATGAAAACTTCATGGACTAGGAAGATTTCCAATGAACAAGCTCTAATTATGGCAAGGATAGAATGTCCATGAAACAATAAAAACTCAAAATCTTCGCCATATCCTTCGTAGAAATTACAATCAAGGAAACTTGGGTTAACGACATTTGCGACTGGAAAAAGAGAACTACACCAAACTGATCAGGATCAGCAACTGACAACTGGAGAGGCCTTGTATCCCAACGTCGGAACGGAGGTGGTAACTAAGCTGACTAAATTTAATAACAATGCAGAATTAATATAAGTATAACGACGATTGACAAACCCTACATCAAGTCCAAGTGTCCACACGTCAAATTCGGCTTGGTCCTTGCATACAATATCAAGGGAACGCAAATCATTTCCTTGTTTGTATAATAATGAGAATGAAAGAGACTGTAAAAGAAAAAAGCAATACTCTTAGCATAAAGGCATAAAAAAATTCTCATTATTCAACACAAAAATTTTCCACACAGTTCAAAATTGGAATCATAAAAACTTTATTTCATCGTGCCGTCGTTATTTGTTCTCCTGACAACTTGTCAAAGGAAATAGATAAAATTAAGCAAATGCTGTTCAGTACTGATTACCCTAAATTATTTGGTATAAATTATCCAGCTTTAAATGTTTTATTAAACATACAAAATAAAACAACATGTACCTAGTGGTAACCAAAAACAAATTTGTGTTAATCAACTTCAACCAAAAAAACAGTGCTAGAATGTACATCAATTTGTTACTTTTAATTCGGCTATATTACACCACCTACTTCTCGGTAACTCATCCAGTAAAATCTTAGAGCTAAAACAGTTCAAAGTAATTGACAGAGCCAGGCAGCCAAAATAGCCTCCCATTTTGAAGGCAATTCAAAATCAGCTTTAATCACCTCCTTTTTGTAGACAAAAATAATTTGCGTTTGGTCTTTAATTGTTTTTGACAGCCAGTCACAAAAAGTAGCGAGTTTTCTCGATCTTTTATTTGTTTTTCGTATTGATAAAAATTTCCTTGACTTTAGTTTTTTTATTCTGGTATTTCGGTCCAGTCGAGTGACAGCAGAAAAGTTTTCGACTGATATGAACCTCATTTTAATTGCGATGATAAAAAAAAATTATAAAACGTTTCATGAGACAAAAGCAGTTTTAGGTGCTAATAAGAGAATTAAATCAAATTTGAGATGGTAAGCATCACATGCAAAGAATTCTCATTGCTTTTGGTTACTTTGAATCGTCTCCTTTATAGCACGGTTGCTTTTATTATCTGAGTTTATTTTGGGAAATAATACTGCATCCCAAGAAGAGAACTGCTTGTGTTTTATGCGATGGATAAATCAGACAAGTCATCATTCAGTATATCTTTTATAAATATATCTTTGTAGACCTCGAGTGGTGAAGATCTTTTAAGGCGATATTCTGCATCAAAACGTCAAAAAGATTTCATGTCGACAGTTTTCCAAAAGTCGTATTGAAGCTTCGTCTCCTATGTAACCAACTTGGGTTGATTTCACAGCTTCCATGATGATGCATGAGGTCAGGATTTAAATTGTATCCAGCTCCTTGAGATGTGATTTGGCTGCATGGCCCCAGACAGGAGCTCAATGGAAGTCAAGTTTTTTAGGAAGTTCAGCCCTATACTCGTGGTTGAGATACGATGTTCAAATATACGGATTTGGAAGAAGTCAAAACAATGGTTGCAAAAATCATCTAGTGAAGGGCAGGCCTCGATAGCTCAGCTGGAAGAGTATGAGGCAATGGTAGCCATAAGCACTTACTCGCATCCACTCCATCTAGATTATATATTTTTCACAGGGGTTCCACACTTGAAGAGAGTCTGATGGTTGTAAGATAGATCCAACGAAGACAAAACTAGGCATAACATTGGAATCCTAAGTCAGCTTCTGATCCTTGCAAAAAGTTCACCAATGTGTTAGTCAAATACTCATTTTAGTGTTTATAGTCATAAGCAAACAATATTGAGAATCGGCAATTTTTCTAAATACAATTAAGGTTATCTCCACTGTTTTCATAAAAATGAATATTCCAAAAGCCAATATTTAAAATTTGAAAAACCTCGCAACAAATATTCAAAACACCAATTGGATAAAACAGAAGACGTCTTACTCTTTTCATCTGTTTTAAAAACAATCTTCATGAATTAGCTAACTTATTACAATATCAGTATAACTTCAACCGACTTAATTAACAATTTTGACAAAACTAAGCAGTGGAAATCACATTCCTTATTTTTTAACTATATATTTTTAGAATTCAGCGGAGATTGTTCCCAAAACTTTTTAAAATTTTGCTCTGTCATAAAAGAAAAAAACAATTAAGAACAACAAAAATGACCCACAATCATATTGGAAACCTTCCAATCAATTGAAACTATTGTTACCTCGTATTCTGGTATTGGATTTCCTTCAAACACTTTGGTTTTCTGTCCTCGCTTTAGCTCCTCGATCTGACTAATGGCAACTGCAAATTTGATAATCGAAAAGGCAGCTCATAGATCAGGCCTAATAGATATCTTTGATTCAAAATCACATGTAATGCTACTTTGTCAAGATGCTAGATTCTTTTTAAGATTAATATAGAAGCAAACAGACACCTTTGTAATATACAGATAATGACGTAAATGAGCTTCACTCAATTACTACTTTACCCGATGCAGCCCGAGGTACTAAATAACGAAAAAAATTAACAATGATAAATGAAAGCCAGCACCAAAAAGTTAATATGTTCAACAGCCACTTCTGTTATTACCCAAATTCATTAATTAATTCAATAATACCTGCAACGCGAGTAGCCCCCGTACATTTCCTTCACTAAATCAAATTCAAATGGCATCTTTTAATAACTCGCGTGGTCGCCTGAATTAAATATTCGATTATCTATTTACAACTAGTAATTGTCTGCAAAAATACTAGTTTTTGTTGGGTTCTTCGGGGGGTGTTCTTTGGGGGGGGAGGGTCACGTCTTTCACCCCAAACAAGCTTTGAACCTACAAGCAACTTTTGCGCTAAGGCTTACTTTTCTTATTTGATTTTTTTCTTTTTACTTTTTAATCTTTTTAAGCCATTGTTTTCCTCCTCTTCCAATTCTATTTCCAAAACATGTACAAACTCAGTAGTATGTCACTTATAAAGGGGAAACAAATTGATCGTACCACTTCCTGATATGTAGCCGGTGGTCGAACCGACAACCTTGTGCATGATCATCTGTTGTCTGAACCACTCGGTCATTAGTGCTCTAAATTGCAGTGAAAGTCGTTTCAACAAACAACAAAAAAACAACAAGGCATTACAAATTTAGAATCAAATTTACATAAAGTTATGGATCGAAACTGACAGGACTTAAAAGAGCTGAAATATAAAATGGCATCAATGGCATACCATGTGATAATAAGGGCCCTGAAGTAGCCTCTGCATTAAATAGTCACAAAACATCCTTTGAAAATAAAACTACTCGCGAATATTAATCGAATAATTGGGGTATTTTGGGAATCAAATTCGAACACTTCACAATGTGTATATATTTGTCTCCGCCTGATCCTTTTAAAGCTCTGTTATACCAAGGGTAAATTATTACTTTTATTTAGTTGTAAAGATGGAAATGAATAACCCCAATGTTTCTTTGGTAAAAAGAATGCTCACTGCATCTAAAAAAAACCTAAAAATTTACAATCATTAAAACAAATTAATGCGCAAAATTTCCAACCAGTTAGAAGAGAAGTTTGAAGAATTATAATGCTTACAAATAAAGATAGGTTTTAAGCATTACAGGAACATACCTACAGATTCGCCTTTGTCTTTTTTAGGTGACTTCCAGTGCAACTTTGTCAAGTCTAAAAAAGGTTCAATGCTATCATTAGGGCATACAGAAAAATAGAAATGTTGTAACTTTATTTCATTGTTTTACTCCGACCCTGTGCCTCAGTTACCAATTTGTCGCTTTGATAAAATTTCTCTTCAAAAATAATCACATTTTAATTAGATAAAACTGAATGGCTACGTACGTCCTACAAGCCAGCTATCTTCCTTGATTTCTTGCGTTCTACACACGTCACGCATGTCCATGTGACATTAAATGGTTAACTATTATTGACTATTACAAGTATTATTAACATTGCTTTCTCTTTGAATTGCAGTGTAAGATCAAACACCAGGTCACTACCAGTGACCTAGGGTGAGTCAAACAGGAAGTTTATTTTTTTGTAAAAAGAATGAAGCATAAAAAAAAATGGTTTATAAAAATATTGTGTTTAAGAAATCTATAAATAAAAAATAAAATGGTGTAAAGATATTTTTCATGAACATCAATTACACGATGAATAACAAGGCACAAATATATACAAAAAAAGGTGAGAAGGTGGTGAAGACGTCAATTTTTAAATAGTGAGAGCATTTCGTAGTACATGCGCTGTGCTATTTAATACTATTTTTTACTTTCTGCTACATCGACTCAGTCCCCTGATCGAGGAGAACCTCACCAGTGACAAGGCAGGATTACCGCCTGGGAGATCATGCGCTGACCAACTGCTCAGGCTCACGCTGCATATCGAAGATGGATTTCAGGAAAAGCGAATTACAGGAGCCGTGTCCGTCGACCTCACTGTAGCTTACGACACCATCCAACATAGTGCCATGATTCGCAAGATCTGCTGAGTAATCAGAAACTTGCTGGAGAACCGGAGATTTTACGTGACATTGAACGAAGAAAAAAGCAAATGGTATCTCCAGAAAAACGGTCTCCCCCGAGGCAGCCTTTATTGTTCAACATCTTCACCAATGATCAGCTCAAACCTGCCCACTGCCGGAGGTTTATCTACGCAGATGACCTGTGTTTCACAACTCATCAGCGCGATTTTCGATCAACTGAAAAAATCCTTCAATCCGCTCTCAAACAGATGTCAATCTACTACAGGGAAAATCATCTCAAGCCAAACCCCGCGAAGACACAAATCTGTTCCCTTCACATCATGAACCACTTCACTAATCACAAACTCGACATCAAATGGGAAGGATAGAACCTCCAGAATGGGAAACATCCAGTGTACCTGGGAGTGACACTACATCGGTCACTCACCTTCAAGGAGCACATTACCAAGCTGAAGAAAAAAGTGTGCACGAGGACAACTTATGGGAGATCGTCAAGCAGGCAATGGGACTGTAGTTTTTTGGATTTGAAGTGTCATTAGTTTCTGCAAGTATATAGGTTGAGCTCTGGCAGAAACATTTAGGTGTTGAATTTGGTTCCTTCATCTATCTATTAAAATTCGAAGCCAGCTTAGAATGAGAAGAGTTTGAAGTGTTTAACCAGAAATTCGGAACTTCGTCTATTCCAGGAGATTTCCATTTATGCGACTTTTTTATCGCTTTGGTAATCTCATCGATGCTTACATCACTCCAATGTTGTTTACGAATGTCAGTACAGTTACTTTACAGGTTTCCAGTATCCAATCAGTATTTTCGTTGTGTCCTTTCTCATTACCCCATATAGTATTCCAAAAATCGGTGATCCGTTCCTCCGATGGTATTTCCTCTACAAGAATAGGTGTTTTTCCAATTTCTCGATAGAACTTTTTGACATCTGTTTCAAATATCTTGTTCTGCCTATAGAAATTATTCCTTTTGGTGAAACGACGCAATCTTTGTGCTTTTACATAAAGTCTTTGTGTCAGCTCTTCCTTAATATTTGAAATTTGCTCTTTATTTTCTAAGCGGCATTTTCTTATAAATTTTCTTGCTTTTCTCCTCACCACAACTTAAATGTATTCCAAACTTTCCAGCTGCTGCTTTGACAGGATTTTACCCATCAGTCTCCTAGAAAGACTTTAAAGACCAATGGGTTTAAGTACGGATGACACACGCAAATATATTAACAAAAGCATGTCTTTCGGATGGCATTACACTAAAGCCGTTTGGAAAATATTCGTTGGTATGTATTTTCTGAAAAAAGGAATTCCATTTCTTTTTTTCTTTTTTGATAAATGATTTCTTTAAATGAATAGGTATTATTTGTTTTCTAATACAACTTCCTTTCCAAAAGACCTTTTGGTCATAATAATTAATATAACATGGTATTGATATATGTTGTTTTTAACAAGAGCCGATACGAAAGGATAAGCAAAGGTTTTAGAGTTCACACGGGAAAGATTTTTAAAAAGGTGTGAAATAATTTATGAAAGGATTGTGATGTGAAATCACCATGAATACATTTAACGACTTCCATTCAAGTTAAACATTTAATATTAGCTAATTACTAGATATTTAATCTGCTGAATAAACTGCTTTATTTTTATTCCTGGAGTTTTAATTATTCTATAGGAAATTCATTCAATAGCTTTTCGAGCAGTTTTTGTTTTCGAAAAATGAAAAATATGTTTGCACCAAAGTGGTTTCGAATCACTTCCTATGGCTATCATAGCGATATGCTCTACCACCTAATCTATCGGCTTTAATTCTTAACCAAATCATTCTTTGCAACTATGTCTTTCACTATACCTTTTCTCTTTCCCTCAGTATTATATCTTATTCTATCAGCTTTCACTATACTTCCTTGTGTTTACGTATCTTCAGGAAGGTCGATATACTTGGAGACACAACTCAGCATTACAGTTTTTAGTAGATTCTCTCAAATCTCTTGAAGGCTGTACAATATATGCTGATATCTTTGGATTGTTATCGCCATGCATTATAACTGGAGATATACATTCTTGAATTGACGGTGGGCTATGAAACAAACCTGGATAAAAATTCTTCTCGCAAATACGAAAAATATCGTTCTTTAATTCGTGATTTACAATCCAGATTTTCGAAAGTTAGTTTTGTAAATCTCTCCATGAGCTCTTTAGGTATATTCGGTAAATCTTGTACTACTTTCAGTAAAATGTGCAATGCTTTGAACATCGACAACAAACACGAGCGCTTTCTTTCAACCAAACTTTCCAATATAATCTTTTGCACCACATACTACATATTCTGTCGAAGAAATAAATCATGGACCAACCCTGAACTATTGTCGTTTTATTGATTTTGTTAGTAAAATATTTAATTTTGATTTTGTTAAATAGGCAAGTCAATGCAAACTACCTTGATTAGTGAGGTTTGTAATTGTATATGTTCAGATGAAAAATAAAAAGTTTCCATTATTATTATTATTATTATTTACGAAATTTATACAGGATAACCAATTCAAAAAATTATAGAAATACATACATATTTACAAAAACTTCTGTTGTCAAATGTGTCCTGTACTCGAATTTCTACTTTATACGAGAAAATATAGTGTTTACCAACAAAATCTTACTCCATCTTTTAATTCTTATAATTTTGTCTACTCTAAGTCACCTGATGAATTTAAATGTTTTTCGCTCAATTAATAGCTTTATATACTCTTTGTAGATCTCAAACAAAAAAAGGTGTCAGCAGAGACCTGGTGAGGGATAGGATAACTTGGAAGTCAATTTCAAGAAAGCGTCGAACACATGCTAGCATGTAAAACGGACGTAAATCCGAATATGATGATGATGACTCTAATTCTGGTTTAGGGCATACCTCATTACAAAACCACTTGAATTCCTTACAAATCCTACCATCAAGCAAATACGACACCAAACTCCAATTCTGCGATCAACTGATTCTGATTCAGATTCTGCGATCAACTTCATGGCAAAAACATGACAGCTTTGATAAATTCTTCAACATTAAAATTGTTACTAAACAACCCTTTGGTCCTGTGGTAGGACGAGCAAAAAAAATTTTATACAACAATTTATAGTGTCGAATTTTCTTCTAATTTTTAATTAGTACATCTACTTATCGTTTGCTTCACATACAAGCTGATATTTTCCCTCTTTTATTAAATCAATTGAGCAGACCACAGCAGATAGCTACGGAACAACCTAGGATCATCTTTCTTTTAAGTTTCACAGGTTTCCTTTTAAATATCTGTCATTTCTAATACGGTAACCTCTTCCACAAATGTAGTTACAGTGCTTGAATTAGGTCTGTACCCTTACCTGCTGATGTTCTCTTTCACCTTCCCAGACACTCCAACAGCAACTGGTACAAGGTGAACCTTTCTCATCTCCAAAAATAATCTCTCTCCACGGATCTTGGCACATTTCAACCTTTCCTCTATCCTTAGGGTATACTCTAGTGTCAATGAAAATAGTGGTATCTAGTATAGTGAAACTCCTATTCTTCTTAAATAAAAGGATGAGATTACTCTTAGCCTCTATTACATTACGACACTGAATACGTCGATCCAAAACAACTGTCATCACCATTCTTAACCACACTTTCAGAGGTCGTGCCAGTTTTCTCCTTTTCCAAATTATACATCTAAGTTAATTTCCAATAAACTATTCCAGACACACTCTTATGTCTAGATATCTAGGGTTATACTGCTTTAGGGGTAAATTCTTATACTGTTTAACTATGTGCTCGACAGCTCCTGGGCTTATCCCAAACATTCTACTGAATGGAGAATACACTGATGTATCAATATAAAGGTACGCATAATTTTTCCCTACTATATGTTCAACGGTCGCGTGTGGTTAAGCACTCATTTTGTTTTTCAAATCTCCGCGTGGTAGCATTTTGATTATCATCGCCATCAACATCATCATCATCTTTATTATTATTATTATCAATATTATTATTACTACTACTAGCATTTCTTCTCTTTTCTCGGTCCCTATTATCGGTGATTTTCACTGGACATCAAATCATCTCCTGCAAACTCAAATATCCAACAACTGTCTTAATACTTTTCCTCTCCCCAACAAACAGGCTTTTAGTAATGCCGCAAAGCTCATAACAATGAACAGATAATTTCCATAATTCTTGGTCATCAGTCCAAGGTCACTAATCACTACTGGTATCATCCAGACTGATTATTAAGTGACCTTCCCTGCCCGCCTTCATGCACAGGGCATGTAATTAAGATGAATTTGACTTTCTTGCAGTGTATTTAGACTGAGGGAATTTTTTTCCATATAAATTGGGCTAAACTCGAGTTTTTATTCTGTATTTTTTTTAAAATTAAAAAAATACCTTGAATCCTACCATTAGTTGCGGTGCAAATTTTTTTTGAATAATATAAAAGCATTTGGTCTTTTTTTCTGTACTCAGTTTTTGCGTGTAACAATTGACTGATTTTGCGCTTCCTGTTACCAGTTACTGTTCCTACCAGATTTCTTTTTTCTTACACTCAGGAAAAAAAACTTATTTCAAAATTGAGAAATCTAGAAATTTAGAAGTTAAGAAATTTAAAAGTGAGTTATTTGTACAATATGGCAATACTGCCTCCTTATGACAACATGAGTCTCAATTTTACGAAAAAAAATTTAACCTTGTTAAAGCCAAACACAACTTTTTCCCACAAACGTAATTGTTACAAAGTCTGCTTCCATGGCAAAATACCTAGTTTTACAAGTCCATGTATTAAAATCAAAATTTATATATATATATATACATATAGATATTGATATTAGTATACATATACATATAAACATATACATGTATAGATATACATCAATTATCCAGATAGAAAAAGATAAGTGAAAAGACGAAAAGTATTTATTTCCAGGTAGTAAAAATTTATAAGTATCCCATCATCCGCTCGAGTTATCTTTGTTGAGTACACTCATTTAAACCATCACCACCACCATTTTCATCATTATCATCATCATGATCATTATTATTATCATCATCATCAACATCATTATCATCAACATCATCATCAACATCATCATCATCATTATCATCAACATCATCATCAACATCATCATCATCATCATCAACATCATCAACATCACATCATCATCATCATCATCAATCATCATCAT
>RDPX01000080.1:2363706-2393251 GCA_003991215.1 Morbakka virulenta | reverse complement strand
CATCATCATCATCATCATCATTATCATCAACATCATCATCAACATCATCATCAACATCATCATCATCATTATCATCAACATCATCATCATCAACATCATCATCATCATCATCATCATTATCATCAACATCATCATCATCAACATCATCATCATCATTATCACCAACATTATCATCAACATCATCATCATCAACATCATCATCATCAACATCATCATCATCATCATTATCACCAACATTATCCTCGTCATTTATTCGTCCAGATGTTCCCCGTATAGCAATGACTTCCGTTACTTTCTATCTTCATTTTCGCCATCCAGGTCAACAAAATCTTTCTATATCGTAAAACATATTTCAAATTTTGAGTAAGCTTGAGAAAGTCTTTCTAATCGTACATACACTTTTTTCTTCATTTACCTGCAGTACAAATCCCAATGCTAGTTGCTATTGTTTCCGATTCTTTGCATCAAACTAAAGATGATTCTAAATCAAGTAGACGTCCATAATCAGATAGGTCTATGGAGCGTAGACGAGGTGCAAATGAGACAATCACAGGGTGAATACAAAATGGTTTCCAGTCAGGAATGTTTATTTGTGCATCACTGTAACTTTTCTGTGTGCCAGGTGTCTTTTCCAACGTTCAATTATTATTGTTAGATTCTGTTTGTTTATTCTTTTGTGTTTCCTTATTGTTGTACATTATTCTCTGTTGGTCTGTTTCAAAAACTTTTTTGGCTTGTTGAATTTCTCTGTTTTCTTTCTCTGCTGTCATGCTGGTCATGTCAAAGAGCAAGCTTGCTATTGGGACCTCAGGAGGTTCTCTCAAGTAGTATGTAATGAGTTTGCTTCTGTTTCTTGTAGCACTGGCATGCCTTTTCAGTCCTTTGTAGATAAGTATATTTTGTACCATGTCATCATCTGTTAACTCAATGTATCTGTGAATAGGATGTCGATCTCTTTTCATTTTGGCCAGCCTTTTCTGCTCCTTTTTCGTGGTGTCATTAGCATTTAGGGATGATCGAAATGACTCAACTCAAAATTTAACTGATTTCTTTGTCAACTGGACAAAGGTCAGGTTTCACTGAATAATCTCTCTCAATCCAAAAGCTGTTATTATAAGGATTGTTGGTGATGGTGCTTCATTTTTCTTTAATCTCATCTCCATGATTAGAGAAAATGGTTTGTCTGTGGAAGGTGGCAAATTCAGTCACAATAACCACGAGAATATTTCCAATTCTCCTGTCTGGTTTGGTGAGTTTCAAAGGAAAAGGGAAAATATATTGTTTATTTTGATTGCAATACAATTTCGATAGAGCTCATGGCGCCAAAATTCAAAACACAAATCTGGTGTGAAGTTAGAAATCCATATCTCAGGGACCACAGGTCCGATTTTGACAAAATTTACCGGAAACTGGGGGTTTCTTAGGGCATACAATTCATTTTTGCTACTTCCAGAACGATGTAACCACCACAAGTGCCAAAAAAGCAATTTTTGAAGATGCTTTTGTGTTTGTTTTGGTTCCAACGCCATATCAGCAGAAGCGGTGGCGCCAAAATTCAAAACACAAATCTGATTAGATATTAGCAAATCCATATCTCAGAATCCACACGTCAGATTTTTACAAAATGTACGGTAAACCGCAGGTTTTTTAGGGCGTGCAATTCATTTTTGCTACTTCAAGAACAATATACCCAACACACGTGCTATAAAACGGCAGTTTTAGAGGTATTTTGGCCCACGTGACACAAGGATTCCAAAAAGATATAACACTTATAGCTGGAGCCACATACATTGAAGAATTCCATTTTCTGCTCTTGGTTACACAGCAGTTAGCGGTTCCGTAATACGCTACTATATCGTATTCATTTTTTGCACTTAACGCCTTCGGCATCTCGTCTAATTAGAATTTCAAGGTCACACAAATTTCCTATTAAATCCCTGAAATGGCTTTTTTATTCTACAGGTACAAAAACAAGAAGCTATTAAATTTTCTAATTAAAGCATGAGAATAATAAATACCCATTTCTTTACATCACAATTAATCAGTCTTTTCTCAATATTACAGGTGTCTTGGAACAAAAACTGCCTACACCAATTCCATTATCAATAAACTAAAAATATATTAGAAACTAGTAGTTCCACCCATGTATTCATCACAGGTGGCACAAAAGGTTCACACGTGCTCTAGCTTTTTCAAAACGTTCCACATAGAACTCAAAGGTCATAGGATCTTCAAACTATCTGAAAATATATAAAAAACTTACTAAAATCATGAAATTTCCACACGAAATTTTGGAAAACAGAGAAAAATTATTTTTCCATTCAATTTTTATTTTCCATTTTTTATCATACGTTTCTGATAATGCTACTATAATGATAATTGTAGTTTTAAAGAAAAAAATTTAACCTAGAAAATAACAAATTAATGCTTACATTCACACGAAATTTATACCAAAAAAATAGTTGCGTGCTCTTCAGCTCTTACAAAAATCTTAATGATATAAACAAATTTTTAAAAAGGGGTAAAAGAAAGGCAAAAACCTAAAAGCCAAGTTAGTTAAAATAAATAAATAAATAAATTTAACAAAGAGACTGATTCTCAAATATTGAAATACTGAATGTCAACATGGATGATACAGTTTTGACCTAATTTTGCGTTCTCGGGCAAAGACATGAGCCCAAATAATCTTCATTTTTATGACTTTTCTTGGTGTTGTCTTTTACACTGCATAAAACAATAAAATATAAATAAAATATACTGAAATGATGGCACAAGCTAACAGACATTGCATACGATGCCTTAAAACAAGAAACAATCAAATTGTTAAGAAATGCCATTTAACTGAAATCGAAGCAATGCATACCATCAATCAGCCTGAACTGTCTAAAATGAGGCCTTCCCTAAAAAACAACAAAGTAACTGATACTTTATTTTAAAGATAGTGAATCACAAAAAAATCATTAACCAATAAAAAATGTTATATGACGAGGTGTTGAATTACTGTGAAAGGAGATGGATTGCGGAAAACAGAGGGTGAAACAAGACGGAAATGGTTAAAAGTAAATGAAAACTAGGTACAAAGGATTATAAAGTATATATATATATGATTATAAATATATATTATATATTATATATATATTATTATATATAGTATATATATGATTATATATATGAATATATGTGAATATATATATATATATATAATATATATATATATGAATATATAGTATATATATGATTATATATAGTATATATATGATTATAAAGTGATTGATGGTAAGGGAAAGTACGACAGGATATACTCCAGATGCTCAAATCTTATCTCTTCACGACAAGTTGCTGATGTTAGAACTGTGCCTAAGCTTTTGCTGTTCACATGGACCAATTCCATTTACTACTTGAGTGTATCACAGGCAATGAGGATATGAAAAACATGGTAGACTAAGTCAAAAGTGAGCTTGAAAAATACAACGAATACGCAAAATGATGTATTATTTTACCCTGACATAACTTAGATAAAACCGTCAAAATTGGTTTCAATACCGAGCGCTCTTTCCGAAATTCAATTCATCTCATCGATTGGGCTTCGGACAGGCCTTTTTTTCAATTAGTGATAATGCGGTTCAACTCAAATTCTGATGGAGCTTCATAGACGATACAAGTAGCATTTAGAATAGCAAGAACTAAAAGAACTGCTTTTGGTTTCGGGTGCATCTCCATAGCACGCCATCTATGTCACAAAATATGCTGTTATTGCGCTGTTTGGCTGCAGTTCGTGCAAAATCGAACAAAATTGTATCGTTTAGAAAATCGCTGAGATCTGGCGAAATTTATGTCCCAGAAAAATTGTCCATATGAAGTGGTATCGTTTTTAGACTGCAGTTAAAAGTGGTTTTGTCATTTAAGTTATCGTTTGTGCAATGTTGTCTCTCTTAATAGATTATGCTGGCTTTGATATCCGACCAAACAATATCTTACCAATCGGTTATATTTCGTCAGCTACGACAAAAGAACCAGAGTCGCAGTACGGTTTTGAAAAAAATATTCTACGGTTAAAAGAATATATATCATATTATAATATATATATACAAATAAATTATCATCAAATGATTCTGAAACTAGTACTTTTAAATTGCAGATATCGTAAGTCAACGCTAAATTTAAAGAGTTTTGACAGATAGAAATCTTAATATGAATACCAGCAGAAAGATCTTAGAAGGATGTGTTGAATCCCGAATGACACATTCTGTTTGAGGATGGTTTCCAAAGAACACTAAACTGAATAAAATCAAACCATGCTAGATGCAAATACAGAGAAATAAGGTGAGTAGAAGTTGAATCTGAGTTAGTAAGAAAGAAGGTGAGTTCTAATTAGTTTATTGCAATCAGGACGTAAAGAACATTGTTGAGGCAATTCCAGTTAGAGGATTCATTGAACCACAACATATCAAGTACAAAGAGCACGTTTGCCGTAAAAACGTCATACATAAAGAAGCTATTCTTTACCAGAGGGACCGGATGACACTATGGAGCCTTGCAGCAAATACGCTGAGTTGTTGAATATATCCATTGTCGAGGCAAACATGTGTAAACAATCACATTGGGAGTTTCTCCAAACGTGTTTAAAAAATATATTCGTTTCACCTGTTTTAATGAGTACAACAAAGAATCATCAAGTATATCCTTTTTATATAAGCACTTTTGTTTTCTGTGTGCTTAGCTATGTATAAAAAGATGCAGCATTAGCACTGAGTGTCCCATAGTCTTATTTTGTACATAGGCTTATTTTACGATAGGGAAGGTGGGGAACTGCTCAGCAGTGTACACATCAGACTTTGAGAATGAGGTGTAATTTTGCATGAGGACAAATGGCTCGATCTTGTGTTCTGCGGATCTATTCGCACATGTTAACACAAAGGACACCATGGTACCTGTGTCAGTCAAGTGGAGTCAGATATACTAAAGAGCAAATTCTCTTTGATTGGTTGGAACAAATAACGAGTGTTATCCTGGCAAACAGTGTACAAAGATATCATTCAAACAAAGAAAGCATGTGCCCATTGCAGCCCCTGATAGTGTTGAAATACTTTCGACGACAAATGTTGCCTTTTTAAGAGTGTTATGCTTTTGTGTGTAAAAAGTTTTACAGATAGCTTTAAAAAGGCTCTGTTTGTAGTGAAGAGTTTATTAATTGAGAAAACGTTTGATAAGATGGCATAGCTCTTGTGTGATTTGTCAGAAAAGGATTTTACAGCGAGGTTTTGATAGATCATGGCAATTTACGTCATAACCTTTGAAACATCTTGTAGCTTAGAAAATATGCAGAATAATGTGCTTGCAATTATATAGATGGGATACACTCCATGTACTGTCTATCAGTAGTATTTTCATAATTTCCCTTGTCCTCAAAGTTTGTTTAGATCAATTGTTTTAACCTTGGGAGGAAAGCCATCGTTCTGTTGGAGGCTCAGCAGCATAACCATAATTTTGATTAGATGTCCAACAATAGGAATCTGGTAAGAGAACGTCGCACCTAAGTGTAGAATGTTGTTGCAAACATGATCTGGCTGAGGCGGTAGCAGCTATAGCTAAGTTGTTTGGGCATTAGGCTGACAGATAAACAACTGCTTTGAATTCAGTTTGCTACAATAGACGTATATAAATACATTATATATAAATATATATTACAAAATATTTATTTAATATTATCATACAGCTTTATATATATATATATTATATTATATTTTATTATATTATATTATATTATATTATATTATATTATATTATATTATATTATATTATATTATATTATATTATATTATATTATATTATATTATATTATATTATATTATATTATATTATATTATTTTATTTTATTTTATATTATATTATATTATATTATATTATATTAAATTATATTATATTATATTATATTATATTATATTTTATTATATTATATTATACTATATTTTATTATATTAACTATATGGATAAAAACTTATGCCCTTAAGTACGTAGTACCGATAGCAAAGAAGATTGAATGTATAATGTTAATTTCTGAAGAAGAAGAAACAAGTCCACTGTCAAGCAATGGTAGTATGCTGATTCACAGATTTGTGTATGATGTGTTGAATGAATCAGTGAGTCTTGGAAGGTGCTGCCCTATACCCTTGTCTGTTGCTGGGGAGTGCCCTGAAAGCTATTGATTTTTGTTTCTTTCAATACTCTACATTATATTTAAATGGTACTAAAAAGGTGGGAAAAAAGCACCAATTTCAAAAAATCAAATTTGTGGAAATCAATGAGTTTATGAAAAATTGAATCTCTGTCCTGCAGTCACAAAAATAAAGCAATTGTATTTTTCTACTAAGTACCAAAGTTTGAACGACTTAACTTTAAATGTTCTATTTTTTATGGTAGCATATGAAACTACCATTACATTCTTAGAGAGCATTACTATACCACATAACCAACAGTAAATATCAAAGAAGATTCTTCCTTTTCAGATTGTTGAAGATACACTCTCTCCTTTTCTGTATAGTCTGAAAACCCATTCTGAAAAGTTCACTTACCATTCTTCCAGCTTTCAACATAGTGGCCCCTTGTGTTAGTTCAAAGATGGCTAGTGCAACATCTTTACTTGGCATCTTTGCACCATGAAAGTATTAACCTACAGAAAAGACAAGTAAAATATTAATTCATAATGATCACTGTGGTAAAAAAATTACAGCCAAAATTTAAGCCAAAAATTAATGGCTGGGATAACAGTGTAAAGACTTTCAAAACAGAAGAGACTTTTTGTAGAAGAGACTCCTTCATTAATGGATTGATCTCAAGTTATATATGACAATGACTCCTAGAAAATGCAGAGCTAAAATTGAGTCAAACCTACAAGCTAGCAAGAACACTTGACATTCCACAAAAGAATTCTAAATTTTATATGCAGCAAAAAAACAAAACCTTGAGTATACCAGCAGTATCCACTAAACCAGTACAAGCTCCCATCAAAACATCAGAGTACATAGCAGGAATTAACAAATCAGGATCCTTCAAAAGTTATGCTACTGTTGTCGCAATCCATCCTAAATGGACATGTTTAATCGATTTCAGTAAAGTTAACCTGGTATTTAGTTTTCTCCCAAATAACAATTCTGCCAGGGTCCATTCTGTGACAGATTGTGGTGTTGTAGGGTATGTGAGTAGGAAGCAGCTTAGTTGTGTTTGAAGAGAATTGGATGATGATGATTCAGCTAATTTCTTCATTGTTGCTTTGAATGTCTGTACAGCTTTTTCTGTGCTTGCATTGGTGGATTGGTTGATTGATTGATTGATTGATTGATGATTGAATGATTGATTGATTGGTGGATTGGTGGTACAGAGCACTAAATACATGATAAATGCTATTTTCTTTAATGAACTGTCCAAACTGATCACTGGTAAAACTGGTTCCATTATCACTCATGATAATCTGTGCTTTCCCATGTGTTGCAAACATCATTCTCAAACATTCTATGGTTGTCTTTGAACCATTGTTTGGATTCAATGGATGCACCTCCATCCATTTCAAATGTGAATTGAAAATTATCCAAAATACTTTCCCCAAAAATGGCCCAGCAAAATCAATGTGAATTTGGGTCCATAAGGTGGTCCCAATGGTGGATCAGTGCTTTTGCAGGATTGTTCTGGTTTACATGACATGGTGTATAACTTTTCACATTATTCTTAATGTCTTGATCAAACCCTGGCCACCAAACATAGCTAGGGGCCAATGTTTCCCTCAATGGATTCCCAGGTGTGCATTGTGTAACTTGGTCAAAACTTTATCCCTCAATGCTGTAGGTATGATTTCTTGGGTAACCCACAGGATACATCAATCTTCAATGGATAACTCAGTTTTTCTGTTTGAAAACAATTTCATTTCATTTGGTACCACAAAAGGATGGTCTGGCCAGCTACTGCATGCATGATCAAATATTCTTCCAATCACCTTATCTCTTTGAGTGTGTTCACAGATCTCCTTAGCAGTAACTGGTGCACTGACAAGCTCTACCAGTAACATGTCTTCCTTGATGTCCGAGGACTCCTTGGAATCCAATTGGAGTCTGGTCATACAGTTAGCATTGCTGTGTGATGCATGACTGTGGTACCTTTGTTCATAATCATAGCTTGACAGCAATAGTGCCCAATGCTAGACCTATGTAGCTGCAAGGGATGGTACTGCCTTCTCAAAATCAAATAGTCCAAAGAGTAGCTTATGATCACTGTAAATGGTAAATGTTTGACAATATAAGTATTGATGAAACTTCTTGACTGCAAATAAGGCTTTCACCCCTTCTTTTTCAAGTTGAAAATAGTTTCATTCAGCTGATGCCAGTGCTTTCAAGGCATATGCTATGGGGCATTCTCTACCATCTGGCATGGTGTGGGAAAGGACAGCAGCTGCTCCATAGGGTGATGGATCACAAGCTAGTGCTAATGCCTCTAGTGCATCATAGTGTAATAGAAGATTTGAAGACTGGAGCATTATGTCTACATGGTTGAAACAGACCTGTTGGTCTTGACCTCACTTCCATTTGGCTATCTTATGTAAGAGTTCATGTAATGGCTCTAATTTCCCAGCAAGTTGGGGAAGGTGTTGATGGTAGTAACTGACCATTCCCAGGGACAATTTCAATTCTGCAACATTTGTGGGACTTGGCACCTTGACAATTGGCTCAAACTTGGTTTTCACTAAAGCACTTTTCCCTTTTTTAGCAGTCTGCATTTACTGATCACAGTCAGTGTCTCTCTCATATTGTCTAACATATCCACCTTGTCAATCTAGCAATATGTCCTCATCTCTTTTCCATCTCACACCAGAATATACCTGAGGCTGAGTGTACACCAAATTGCAATTGCATGGGTCAGAAGAGACCTTTATGTGTGTTCACTGTCAACACTTCCCTTAAAGAGTTGTCAAACATTAGCTGCTGGTAGGCTTGGTTTAAATCAAGCTTCCAGAAAATTCAACTCCATTCAGAGTTGCAAGCAGGATTTCCACCTTTGTAATGGGGTAATTGTCTAAAGCAGCTACCTGGTTCATGATCACCTTGTGGTCTCTTCAAATCTAAATTTTTCCATACTCTTTTGGCATTGGTACAATGGGGGTGTGGTATATTGACATTCCTACTCATGTATTGTGTTATATATTTTGTTATAGATTGCATTGGGGTTGTAACATTGATTGATAAGAAAATATCTCTCATTCATTAAACATGTGGACATTTTATAGGGGGTAACCCAATTAAAGAAAGGTAGCCACTTAAATACCCCACTAAGACCAACCATTCTAACTTTAAAAACATTGCTAAATTCTGAAGGTAATTGTTCCACTGCACTATTTGATTAAACTTTCACTGTGTGGACTGTCTGTTTGATTCAAGACTTCCAGTCTAATACAATTTGGCAAAGTCAATTTTGCCCAAAATGGGTAGGCCCACCCCTTTGATGTAATCACAATAGGAAGTTTCTCTTTCTGGTCATTTTATGTCACTCCTACTTCAGAAACTCCAATCAGTTTGATATGTTGCCCTGAGTATGTCTGGAGCTGAGCATTAATTCGTGTGTTATCCTGCGTAAACCTTTCTTTTAAAATGTCCCCACTCATCACTGTTACCGATGCACCAGTATGAACCTCCATCACTATGTCATGATACTTCATCCCAATGTTCATCAGTATTGGATCCTCTCTGGGAATTTCCAGTGTATATAATTCAAGTACTTGTGTAGAAAACTCCTTTTCTACCTCTGCCTCTGTTGTTTGAATGGCTAACATTCACCATCTGAAATTGCTGGTTAAGACGTTTTTTCCTACAATACCTAATGGTATTCCATTTATTCTTGCAAGAAAAACACTCTTTGTCCTTGAACTGGCATGTCTCTGGTGAATGGTTGCCCTTGCAGCAGAAACAATTAATTTTTTTTAAGCTTTTGACAGGTTGTCAGTTGGCTTACAGGGTTTTCAATGGCTTGTCTCTGCTGTTGAAATGTTTGTATTTCACTAGCCTGGGCAATACCAGATTCTATGGAAAGGGCAATATTTGTTGCTTTCTTGAGTGTCAAGTTTTCTTCCTCACTCAATAAGTGTTGTTGGATTCTTTCATGGCTTACTCCACAGACAAGTCTGTCTCAAAGTATGTCAGAGAATGTGGCTTGGGAATTACAGTGTTTACTGAAGCTCAGCAAGGTATTAAGCAATGGATTCAGCTGGATGTTAGTTCCTGGTGTTGAATTTAAATCTTTCTGCAGTAAGATTTTATTTGGAATTACTATGTTTCTTCATTCGTTCAATCAACTCAATATATTTCACATCTGCATATTTGCCTGGCTGGGTTAGTCCCCTAAACAGATGATAGCAGTCATTTCCACAAGAGATTAACAGGATGGCTTTCTGTCAAACATGATTGTCATTGCTCTTTCCCATGAAAAAAACCTCTTAATTGTACCACATAAAACTGTTCCATTCACCTTTCCTGGCATCAAACTCAGCTAATTTTCCAAAACTGGCCTTTTTTGTTGCAAATGACATACGTTAAAGCACAAGTACATAGATGGAAAACACAGATTTTCTTAGGAAGCATCTTGAATTTTAATCACCTCTTTTCAAAAGGGTACAAGCTCAAACAACAAAACAACAACTGCAGCAACCACTGACTGATCAAGCATTTCAGCATAAAAAGACAACAGAANTGGAAAGGGCAATATTTGTTGCTTTCTTGAGTGTCAAGTTTTCTTCCTCACTCAATAAGTGTTGTTGGATTCTTTCATGGCTTACTCCACAGACAAGTCTGTCTCAAAGTATGTCAGAGAATGTGGCTTGGGAATTACAGTGTTTACTGAAGCTCAGCAAGGTATTAAGCAATGGATTCAGCTGGATGTTAGTTCCTGGTGTTGAATTTAAATCTTTCTGCAGTAAGATTTTATTTGGAATTACTATGTTTCTTCATTCGTTCAATCAACTCAATATATTTCACATCTGCATATTTGCCTGGCTGGGTTAGTCCCCTAAACAGATGATAGCAGTCATTTCCACAAGAGATTAACAGGATGGCTTTCTGTCAAACATGATTGTCATTGCTCTTTCCCATGAAAAAAACCTCTTAATTGTACCACATAAAACTGTTCCATTCACCTTTCCTGGCATCAAACTCAGCTAATTTTCCAAAACTGGCCTTTTTTGTTGCAAATGACATACGTTAAAGCACAAGTACATAGATGGAAAACACAGATTTTCTTAGGAAGCATCTTGAATTTTAATCACCTCTTTTCAAAAGGGTACAAGCTCAAACAACAAAACAACAACTGCAGCAACCACTGACTGATCAAGCATTTCAGCATAAAAAGACAACAGAAGATTGAAACCAGACTTAATTCTTGCATCAAAATAGTAACAACAACAACTTTTTCTGCTGTTGGTTCTAAATAATCAATCATTAAGGAGAGAGAAGACAATCCCCCCATAGTTTCTGTGGTTCTACCTCCATCACTAAAACCTGCAAAGTGATATCAAACCCATTGTTATCAAGTCAAAATCTCCAACAAAGTTGATGAAGCATTCATCAGCAGTCAAATCTCCTCTCTTCTGAAAACAGGTTTCATTCAAAGAAGTCAGTCACCATGGTCAGCCCAAGCTCTTGTTGTTAAGGATGAATTACACTGACATAAAAAAGGGTTGCATTGAGTAATTATGAACACTAAATTTTTTTTACTGAGATGGAGATTTTTCCTCTTCTTCACACCAATTGCATAAACTTGCTCAGTACAAATTGTTTTCCACACAAAATCTCAAAAGTGGGTACCATTAGATCCCCCTTAAAGAATCCAAAAGGAGCCATACTTGATTTGAAGATCTGGGTGTACTGTGTGAATTTTGTATTATGTCTTTTAAAAAAATACAAATTATGTTCCTTGCTTCCAAAGAACTATGGAGAACATAGCTGATGGAGAAATTTTGGAGACACCTTTGCCTTACTTTGATAATGTTACCACTGTTGATGTATGCAAAAATGACTTGAAATATAAAGATTAAGTATTTCAAGAAATGATCAAATGAAGGAATATTTCTCTTAATTTGTCATAACTGCATCTCTGAGTCAAAATGGTTGTCCTGTTTCATTTATGTCAAAAACACTATTAAAATGCCAAAAAGGCAGTTGAGAAAGAAGCATTTGTAATCACTGAAGCTGTCCATAAATGGAAACAATTATTATCTTGCCTGCCATTCACTTTGGTGACTAACCAATGCTCCATTTCATTTATGTACAATAACCAAAAAATGTACAGAAATTAAGAATAGTAAAATACAATCATGGCAGATGGAGCTAGCACAATTTAGTTACAACATTCAGTAACTGAGAAAAGGCTAAAGTTATACCAGATTCATTCATTCATACACATTAATTAGCTGGTCTTAGTAGACTTAATTTCATGAAAATCCATGCCCAACTCTGCCATCCTAGTGTTATGCTTCTGCTTCATTTCAATAGAACCAAGAAGTTACTATTCCCAACAGGAAAAGTCAAAAGAGTTGGTTCAAATTGTAGCATTTGTGCTAAACTAAAACCAAAATCCTACTGTGCTCAACAGAACAAGCTAATCAAAACAACACATTCATTGGAGAGAATGAGAATTGACTTTAAAGGACCATTGTCATCATAACTTTGCAATATAAATTTCTTGATAGTTGTTGACAAGTTTTCTTACTTTCCATCTGTGATCCCTTGTCCTGATAATTCTACTTCTACAATCACTACATGCTTAGATTTAATATTCTCACTTAATGGAATGTCAGGTTTCATTCATTCAGATAGAGGAATAGCCTTCAAGTCATCAGATCCAACTGTTTGATGTAGTTCATCAGCAGAAACTCAAATAGCTTTGAACAGTGCTCAATCTTAGCTAAATTTTGAACATTAATATCTATTAGCCAATGTCAAAAAGTTTGTTGGCATTAACCAAACTTTTTTTATGTGACAAAAATAATCTATATCAGTTTCCTGATGAATCCCATGCAAGAAATTTGAAGTCACAATCAATGTGTACTTGTTTTCCTTGTGTACTTATTATAATGATTGTGTTCTGTATTATCTTAAAAGACATGGAGCAATCTTTCTGACTCATGTTTATAAATATACAAATTATTTGCTATATTGTGTTATGTTATATAATATATAACTATATATAACATATATATATGTTATACCCAACCCAAGCTGCTGGGAACAAAAGACATTAAATTATGCAGTAAGTAAGTACACTAAATACAATTAATTACATGTGACATATATATTATTAGTAAAGGCAAAAGTTGCAATGTTTAATAAGTTTTTTCTCTGGGAAGCAATAAATTATTTTTTTTAATGCTACAGATAGGATGTATGCACAACACTGTCCATTGACTTAAATTATTGCATTAATGGCAATTGATGGGAGTCACTGGATGGAATGCAAATATTTAGATATTCCAAGCTGCACTGATAGGCTGTTAAACAGTAAAACACAAAATAAATGTCTGGAGAATGAGCTATGTACATGGGAGTTAATTGCTATCAGGAAAAAGATATTCTGACTCATGAATAACGATACCTAAAAACTATGGACTTATGTTGTCAATACCAAACTCAGTCAGGGGTAACAGTAAGAGACCATTTGTGGTGGCTGTATTTTCCAGCAAGAATTAAGTCCACTGAAGTTTTACACAATAAATATTATTATTAAAACAAGTGTATTACAAACTGAACAAGTATTACCTGGGTGGCTATTCATTAAAAACGAATACAACTCCACAGGCAAGGCCGTATACGAGTGAGGTTGGGTAAAAAGGGGAAACCGGGATAGTTCTAAACAAGTAATGACACAAGTTTATATAATACAAATAACACCAGACGTCTTACAAATCACTGTGTTATGGTTGTGTAAGAAATACCATGACCCAAACAATGAGACACATTTTACTAACATTTACACCATTTTCTCATTACCAAAAAATTACTCACTGACCATTACTAAACTTACGAGTCCTTTCTTACTAATTCATTGGCATCTCTCTCTCTCTTAACCATATCACTTTTCTTCCTTCAGCCCCACTTCCATTAATAGATCTGAAAAAATGTTGGAAATTACTGAATAAACTATTATTGATACGAAAATTCCATCAACAGCAAGTTTGGAATTCAATGGGATAATTATCTGGAGCAGCAAGTTTGGAATTCAATGGGATAATTATCTGGAGCAGCAAGTTAATCTGACATATATAGGCCTATAATAGAAATCCATTTGATGTAGATATCGGTCAACTTCAATAATTACAGATCAGGAAGAATGGCAGACCTAACCGACGACAGCTTATATACTTCCTTAAGTTGACCAGGATGGCAAATAGAGCAGGCCACACGATACTTTGAGATCTACACTTAAGAATTGGACGAATTGAAGCTTCTGCTCATTTTGTGCACACAACTCATTCTTAATGTCCACTTGTTGTTCTAGTTCTTAACTTTACACTTCTTTGTTTTTAATGAAATGAAATAAGTTTGTGGAAATTTTTATCAACGAGGAATAATCCATACATAATGTATCAGGGTAAAATGGTCATCCAAAATTAGATCTCCTTGTCATGTCATGCAATCATAATATCCATTCCTAACCTGATAGCACGGAGTTTGGGCAGCAACTTCTTTTCGTAAGATATAAATGAATTTATGCAAAGATAGCTTACCTGATAAGATAATCGAGGGCGTTTTCAGATCATTAAACTGATTTTGCTCACATTCAAGTTGGATGTCACTGCGCTGTTGCATTTGCTCAATCGGCTGACTTCCCAAAAATGTTTATTGTTGTGATCCTCCCAAACGTGTATGTAAATGAACACGAAAATAACAGGGCTGAAAAATGATAGTCACTGGAGACCAGATGACACAATTTCAAGGAAACTTGACAAGAAAAGGGGGTTTGTAAATACACGGCTGGATTTACCGCTACGGTTAGGACAATCCCCCATCGTCCACAGACACTTTTTTTCAAAGTAACTTTTAAAACTCCACCTTCTGTTATATATCGTTAACCTATATTTATTTTTGACAAGTGACACAAAACTCCAGGGCAAAAAAGGTTTCTTGTATATTTTTCGTTCACAAAGAACTTCCACATGATCATGCTTTAGAAAAAATCTACGCTCAAGGCAGCTGAAAAACAGAGTTTAACATTTCAAATGTATTGTAATAAGAATTTGTCCAATCCATACCGTATAAATTTTACTCTTTAATTCGATTTTCAAAATGCTTCAAAATATGATATATTTTTTATGAAACTTGTAACATTATGATAAGAATTTATGCCATCTCAATCTAGTATTAGGCTGAAACCCCTTTCTTTTGGGAGTTTCTCCCCAGACCACACCCAGCCCGATAAAATGCAAACTTCACATACGTGATACTGATTTAAAGATCACTCCCTCCAAAAGCTGAGAGATAATTTGATGCATGCCTATACTCCATCGCTGACAGATCGGAGGGAGGTATCGACGAATTCTTTGATAAAAAACCTTGAATTCTATAAATAATGTAAGAATTGTAGAAGATGACACATATACAAACTATGAAAATTGACACAGACGATATATTTCACTGGGAGAAAGGAATGACAGAGGCAAAGACTTGATTCAAATCTCCAAATCAAATAGGCAAGTGATAACCATTATTTTTACATTTCAACTTAAAAGACGTACAAACTGAGCATCTCCAAACTGCCAGATTAGGAATAGGTTATAGGTTATATAGGTTATATAGGTTATATATATATAAGGTTATATATATATATGCATAGATTATTATTAAGTTACACTAAAAAAACATTTAAATATATCGATTTCTAAGGCTAGATATCAGCAGCATTGATGTTAATTACAGAATTCAGATTTGAAATAGATTCCAAAGTCTATAAGAGTGAGAAAGAAACACAAAGTCAGCTTTGCAAATGAGGTAAAAAGTTGAGACTTGAAGCCACAGGAAAAGCTACAGGAAAAAAGAAAACAATGACTGGATTCCTTTAGGAAGTTTGAAAGGAATCAAAGCGAACAGCACAATAAAGGACAAAGAATTAAAGTCTGCCGAAGAAATAGAAAATCATGAAAAACAAAATGGACATTTTCAAAAAAAGCAAGCGAAACCAAAATGAAATTTAATTATAAATCATTTTATTTAATCAAATCAAATACTATTCACCAATAAAGGTTGCTATTAAGGATTCTAAAGTTACATGAGGAAGTTTAAGCCATTGAAATGTGCAATGAAAGTCGAAAGTGAGAATATCTTCAACGATGGTAAAACAAACAGACCAGAGGGAAATCCTTTTGCATACACATTACAAAGGAATAAATAACATAACAATAAAAAGAAGTTTCTGTCTGATCAACATGGAATCAGAATCAACACCATTGAGTTTTCACATCAGAGTAGCAATCAGAAACATCAAAATTAGAACATTTCCCTGCATTGTTAAAATTCCTGTTGAAATAATTTGAAATTATTGAAAAACAATGCACAACTTCTTTGGGTAAGCTGTGCACTGGTATTGGGAATAAGAGAGAGGGCTTTGGAGGTTGGCAAGCATCAATCTTTTTTCGTAGGACAAAAGGATAACACATTACAAACATAACAACAGAATGATTGTACAGATTTGCCATTAGAGCAAATCAGTGCAATTATTCTGAATCCTTCGAAAGGTCAAACTCTAAAATTACTAGAGAACGATATGCTTTTCGTCCAGGTAAAGGCATCAAATATCAAGCCTTAGATCTCAAGTAAGTCACTAAAAATAATATGGAATACAAAAGAATTTATATTTTTGGTTTATTAACTACGAAAAATCCATCCACACAGTTCCCTAAGAAGTTCTATAAAAGACAATGTCAAAACACTTTTTCCGATTCCTGTCATTGAAAAAGGTCTTTATAACAACCAAAATTCCACGATTAAGACATTCTGTGGTAATACGGAAACATTCAAAACCAAATAAGGGGTGACACAGGGACGCTTATTTTATCCCAATTTTTCAACATATACGCAGAACAAAATATGCGAGAAATACTTCATAAATTCAAAGGTACAATCGAAATGAAAAGCAAATTTGTTACACACTTACCGTACTCTGATCGTTTAGCAGGGGTGAAGGAATGACCCTCTGGGTTTAACGGGGTACAAAAGGAAGTCAACCTTGCTTCCTTCCATGGCTTGTGAGGCAAACAAAAGAGGTCATGTCATGAATTTCTACATGATGCAATAGAAACGCCCGGTATGATGCATTGAAAAATGTTCTGATGACTTCTCTTGAGCAACCAAAAAGTAAGGCAAGATGAACAAACTTTTAAAAGGTTCACTGATGCTACTAAGGCAACAGCGTTTTTACTCTGTCTGTCTCATCATGCTCACAGGCATGTCAGTTTTCTGTTTGTGTGTCAGTTAGGGTTTTTGTGCAGTGCTCTTTATATCTACATCAGCTTTCTATTCAAAAACGTCTCAGTGACATGTTTTATTTTATTTTTAAGAGGAAGGGTCCTGTTGATGGTGCGAATGGTGCTATCTGTACTTAATTCATATTTTGTGACTCCAGTTATGCTTTGCATGTCTGGTGATGGAATATCACTTTGCTAATCTGCTTGCAGATGAAAGGAGGAACAGAACATGTAAGGCCTCTCCTGTAAAGTTTAGCATACCACCGCAAGCCACACCCTGTACCTTCCAGTGGTTTACCATGCTGCTGACTTCCATGAGGACGTCAAACTGAGCCAGGGTTGACGTGGTGCAACTGGGGGCCCAAGAGATGCAGTGTACATGGGCTCCTGGCGTGTGAACTCGTTCTGGCGTTCACTAACCTCAGTCCAGGACATGGGTTAAATATCAATCGTCGGCCTGGTTTTCATGTTGATCTTTGCTTTCTGTGATTNAGGCCTCTCCTGTAAAGTTTAGCATACCACCGCAAGCCACACCCTGTACCTTCCAGTGGTTTACCATGCTGCTGACTTCCATGAGGACGTCAAACTGAGCCAGGGTTGACGTGGTGCAACTGGGGGCCCAAGAGATGCAGTGTACATGGGCTCCTGGCGTGTGAACTCGTTCTGGCGTTCACTAACCTCAGTCCAGGACATGGGTTAAATATCAATCGTCGGCCTGGTTTTCATGTTGATCTTTGCTTTCTGTGATTGACCAAGTCGTTCCGTCAGCCAGTCCCAACCCTGAATGACGGAGGAGGGTTGTGACAGGAAGGGGATCTGGCGTAAGATTTTGCCCCAAAAGTATGATTATGGCAGTAAATCGTTTTCCAGTACTGGTTAAGGCGTTCCCCTTAAGCTACGCGGATCGTCTGGATGAGGGTAGACTTAGATCGTGAGACTGTAAACATCATGAGTTTGCATGCACCTCAGTCGGAATATAGCACAGAAGAAAAGAAGAAGTTTTGAAAAGAAATGGATGAGGAACTGGAAGAGATACCAGGTAGTGAGAAACTTTGGACCGGGGGAGATTTTAATAGCCATTGCGTTATTACCAATAACGGGAAGTAAGAGACCTTGGGGAAATGTGGAATTGGGACGGCAATGAAGCAGGAAACAAACTTGTGAACTTTGCACTTAGTCACAACCTCCGAATCCTGAATAACTTCTTTGAGAAGGCTGAGAGATACAGAAAAATATACAAGAGTGGAACCAGGGAATCTCAGATCGACTATATCTTGTTCTGTACCAGTGACAAAAGAAACATTAGAGATTGTAAAGTAATATTGAGTGAGAGCGTCACCAGTCAACTATCACAGAGTTATCAAACCCTTGTGCCACAGTATGAGACTTAATGAAAAAATACAGGAAAACCGACTGAGGAATTTTGTGATGATTAGTGAAGAACGTTTGGTTTCATGAAAGTAAAATCAACAACAGATGCCATATTTGCTTCAGCTACAAGAGAAATACAGAGAATAACAGAAAGACATCCACAGGGTGTTCACAGATGTAGAGACGTCTTATGATAGGGTGCCTAGAGAAGAGCTCTACTGGTGCATGCGAGAAAAGGCGGTACACAAAATGTACATCAGTGTGAAACAGTTGTGAAATGTGCCGTCGCTACTAGCAAAGCATTCACTTTGAATGTGGGGTGGATTAAGGATCAGGCCTTAGCCCTTTCCTATTTGCTATCATTATGGACTCTTCTGCAATGGAAATCAGAAAGAAAGCCCAATAGCAAATGATGTTTGCAGATGATGTGTTACACTGTGCAAAAGAAAAGAGCGGCATAGCAGAAGACAGTGGACAGCAGCTCTGGAGAGGAGAGGAATTAAGGTATTACGATCAAAGATCCAGTACATATGTTTGCATCACCACCTGGTAGGAAAAGAATAGGACACCCCAAGCTGAGATGGATGGAATGCATCTGGAAGGACATGAAGGAAGTTAGGGCAGAAGAGGATGGTGCCCTGGATCGAACATCTTGGAGGAGATTGCCTGCCCCAGCGACCCTACGCTGAAAGTGAGATAAAGCTAGAAGAAGGAAGAAGAAGTGTATTGTTGACAGACAACAATGCTAAACGCTTCAATTTCCGCAAGGCAGCAATGGTTTGGATGATGTCCAGTAACCTACTCGTACAAATGTTTGAGGGTTTCTTCACAAATATGCTGTGTAAGTGCTAATGGACGTGTCGTGTTTCAAGTTTACTTTGTGTAGCCTACAGTCTTGCTAAGGTCCATTGTGACACGTGGGAAACGTTCTATTCAAAGTCAGAGAGGTGACAAAAATTGAGGCTCCTCCACCTTTCTCCATTTTTTATATATGTTTACATCACTGTAAAACTCTGGTGGATCTAACATCACAGGCGTCCTGCATGTCACCCTTTATCTCATAAATGACAGACAAAAACCGATGTCCTTAATAGCTTCCTTTCGTGCCTCCTTCAGCAGTTTGTTCATTTCGGCTTTGGTGGGGCTGTTAATGTGTTCTTTCTCCTCAAACTAACAATTGAAAGCATGCGTGCCTGTCTTGTATTCCTGCCCTGTGAATTCTCCGTCATCTATTCTTCTAATGATAGTCAGTTCCAGGATTGTTGTTCTCTTTAAAACCAGTCTCGTTATCTTTTCATGTTTTCTTAACCAAACGTTACTTTCCTTGTTGATACCTGCCAGTTCTGGAGATGTAAACGCCACTCCTGCTCCTTTAGCTGACAAAGGAACACCGACGGGAGCACTAATTCCGGATGCCAATGTCATTATATTAGAAATGGACATTTATGCAGAAGCTTGAACAGTCATAAATGCAGCTGTGTGTAATTTCTTGTGGTGCAACTCAACACTCTTGGCGGCATCGCTATGCCTCAGTTCCTCCTTAAGCAACTAACGTAACCAATCCTTAGCGGGAGACAGTCTCCACGTTTCAGATTTAAGTATGGGATATATTTCTATTTTCTCCATTGTAAGGTGACAGACTGGCAAATATGGATAGGTCGACGCAGATACAGAAGTACCTCAAAACTAGGGAGTTGTGAGGAGAAGCAAATGTTCTGGGAGTATTTCCCGTCGATCCAATTTCAGGCCGCAGGAAAATTGGGCTCCCTGCCGGACCTGTAGAACATTATGATCCACACATTGTTGGATCACATTGGTTGGCTGCTATCATCGCGGATAGTGGGATATATTGGTCTGATTCCTTTGGTCTAACCCCAAATACAGAAGACTTCATCTTAGATTATTAAACAAACGTCTTATCCTGATTGAGGGATGCATAGGGCTTCAGACATGTGCATTACAACAAAGCCGACTTGCAGAGCTTCTGTAATGTAACTGGACACTATGAATGCCGTTTCTTGCTTACCGGACCATTCTAGGGTTGGGAGAAGTTCTATGGAGATACTAATCTTAATGATGCTCTGATTTGGTTCATGACAGGTCTGTAAAGGAAAAATATGAGAAAGGTGGGACAGTAGAGTTAGGAACATGGGAGAAAGGTGATGTTAAATGGCTGGGTTGTTGTTTTTCTACCTAACAAGGAATTTAATGCAACAGGCATTAAAAAGGAAAAGTACATTAGATCAGTGTACCTAGAATGGAAAGTGACACACTTGCAATGTCCTTGAGCAGGTCAACGAAGCTGAATCCACCTCCTTGCCGGGAATAACATTTTTCTTTTCTGCCGTGAATCGATCGGCAAGTCGTCTCAGAGCAGTAAGCTTTCTCACTTGGGGCTGGCTCAGTGGTACCCCTCCACTGAGAATGTGTTTCGCAAGAAGCTAGAGGGCCTTGACAATATCATCATCTGCATTTCTTAGAAGCGCATTGCGTTCCCTGGTGTCGCTTTTGGCAATTATGTGAATGTGGTGTGCTTTTCTTTCAGCTACGTTTTGAAATAGAATTAGAAACTCGCTTTTGGACAGGTTTTGAGGTATAACCACTTCTTGTCCTGATTTTAAGGGAGGTAGTTTTGCTTTGTGTACTTTTCACTGTGAGTATTTTTTAGGATCAAGCACGCTTTCGGGAGATGCTCCTATTTTTGGCACAAATCCAACCAGTTGTAGCTCCCCACGCGTGCAACCATATTTTTCTGCTGCCACAAAACACAAAGGTAGCATCTCTATGCGGCTACTTTGGTGATTTACCGAAGATCAGAGTCAGTTGCCAGAAAGATCATCTTCTTGAATAATTAGTTAAACCTGAGCACCAAAGGAAAGGAGTGGCTCCCTCATTTTTTCTCAGACGTTCTGCATGTACACTAAATTTACTTGATTTTTATTAATTGCCTCTTGAGGTACCATACCAGTGAGCCTTGTCTTCTCGCTGTTCATTTCTTCAACAGTGTGTTGTAGCAAAGCTACCCACTCATGCTATGTTCCTCCTGTAAGTAGCACCTGGGCGTGCTGCCTACAAAACAAACGCTCTGCCAATAAGCGGTTGAAACTTTCCACGAAGGCTTGGGTTCTGTGGTGGCTACGCTGCGCTCCCTGATATTGGTCTTAGTGTTCTTCATGAGACGAATGGCTGCACCCATGAACTCCTTGCCTTCATCCACAATCAGTTCCTTGGCCCAGGTTAGCAGGGTAGAGCCATCGTATATTGACTCAGATGCAACTGCCACAGTGCCAGCATGCTTGTTTTGCAGAGGTCGTGCTGCCTTGCGTCTGCTAGGACAGTCCACTAGTGTCCAGGCATAGAAATGACCACGGTCAGTAGGCAGCGTAAGTCAACCTTATGGACCCTTCTCAGCAATTTTATGGTAAAGTTATCTTATGTCTTTTTGGGTTTGGGGTGGACGAGTTGGTAGAATCCTTGCTTGCAAACCCAATCACAAGGATCTTCCTTTGTTTTCTGTTTTTCTGAAACCACCAGGTACAGAGTATTTCTTTGAAAATGTCTTCTCTTCTATCGCCATCTATAGTTAATGTTACGATGAAAGCATGCCAGTCTGCAGTTTTTCCTTGTGTGTCCAACATCATTGTTCTGACAGTCTATAGAGAACTAGTTCTTTGCTCCTTTGTAATAGGAAACTCGAGGTTGATAATGAACAATCTTGGCCCTCCTGATCCGGCCCGTGGCAGTGCCCCACTGATTAGATTTAACAGCAGGTGGCAGTTCTTCTCCCACCTCAGATAGAACGCTGTTGATTGGACCGCATGTCTCTACACTGCTTATAGCGGTGTAAATGGCATTCTCCGACCAACCCTTCAGTGAACGATTCAGTACTCATATCCCATAGGGGTTCCTAATAGCGCAACCCTGGATCCTATGTATTGTCATCGAGTTTGCCACCTTCCTATCGGTGGGCATGTCGAAATCATCCTGTGGAAAGGGAACATCTACAATTGTGCCACGGCATACCTCCCTCTTTTGCTCTAACTACTGTGGGGTTATTCATACATTCCGACTGTTCCCATTCACTGGATCAAACACAATCGGTGAAAGGTCGTTGGGAAATTTCTTCCAGTGTAGGCGGAATTTCCCATGGAATTTGTTGATACAATCAAAAAGTGGCCGAGCCACCACTTCTCCAGGAACTGCTTGTAGGGTCTTCCTTTCTATTCGTCGTGGAAGATTTTCCACTTTTCCTTGAATGGCTTTAGCAGCATTTGCAGCTTGATGTCCTTTATTTCCTCATCCTTTGCTAGATAGTCTTTCTTTACAAACTCTTTGTAAGACACTGTTGCTTTTATCCAATTGTGACGACCCTTCTTATCTGGAAATGATGGTAGCTGGCCGGGATTACAACGTAAGACTGTGATCGCTCCTCTGTTCTGAAGGTATTCTACTAGCAGTTCTACTGTAGACGATCATCCCCCAAACACACACACACACACACACACACACACACACACACACATCATTTCAGATTTCCGCTGTTGTACCTATCTGTGCATCGCTATGTTGCCCGGCGAAAGACGTTAAGGAAAAATTGTAAATGGCAAGAGAAAGTGACGTGGACGAAGACACGTTGAACTGACAATGTGAAATACATAACTGGGCGAAGCAATGTGGGTCGAAGTGCAAGAAAGGGGGGTCAGGAGGAATCACTCGATCTCGTTGACAACATTTTTTGTAAATTGATGATGATATTGTTCATAATATTTAGATAAACAAGTATGTGGTCAATGTATTTATCAGTGAAATAAAACAACATCTGTTTAGTGTTCATATTGTCTGGTGCAAGAGTATTCAAAATTGCTAATTGATTCGGCTACAGGACAACATCTGCTACTGAACTCGAAATCCAGTGAAATTGCGAAGTTAAAGCAGTTCAAATTTATTTGCATTGCCAGTGTACCTTTTATTTACAAATATGTAGGCGATTCATGTTCAATTATCATCACCTCTTCTTCGTAGACGAATAGAATTTGTGTATAGTCTTCAATTATTTCAGATTGCAACTCACAAAAAGCGGCGGGCTTTCATAAACCTCTTTTGTTTTTTTTGAGTTTATCCCCAAAATTGGCTGCCCTGAGTCAACCTTTGTAGACTTTGCAACTCGAGAGCCAGCAAAAAGCTATCGACCAAAATAAATATGATGATAATTGCGACTTCAAGTTCTTTACCACGAACCGTTGGGGGGGAGAGGGGTTCAGGTATGTATTTCATACGTTGTCAATATATCTAACTTTAACTATTCTTTAAGACTTTCCAAAATTAATGAATTGTCGATTTCTTTCATTTCTAAAAAAAGGTTCATCTTTTAATTGATACTTTAAAATTGAGTATACAAGGAATTTACAGGTATTTAAATTTCACATTTTTGATAAGATAACTTTGCTTAGCATTAGAAAGGTAAAATGACGGAAATCGTGGAAGAAAAAGGAGGAATCAAAGAGAAGAGAGAAAATAGCAGCCAAATGGCAAGAGATACTCCATGCTGATAGGAAAAAAATTATAAACAAAGAATCGGCTTTTGGAAGCTAGTTCTGCTGGTAAATTCCTGAAGTGATATCAAAGGAAGATATTCCTTTAATTAAGGATATTACCTCCAGTAATCAGATCAGGATATGTTAACTACCACTTACTATAAAATTTGACATTGCCTAAAATAGTTGAAATACAATAGATTTTCCATCATCATTATCATAATCATCATCATAATAATCATATCATATCATCACTATTATCATTATTACAATCATTCCTATCAACACCAATACCATCAACACCGGCATCATTAACATTATCATAATTTCCACCTGCATCGTAATTGGCCTAATAATCACCATCATTATTATTGTTATTATTGGCATTGCTATCATCCACTTTCTTATCAATATTATCATCATCACCATTTTCATTATCATCATTATTGTCTTCTCCTTCATCAATATTTGCATTTGTATGTTTAGGAGAGTACACCTAGTAAATATGCAGTTACTAATAAATAATAAATATTAATTTCTCATTATTATCTCGAAACGAAAATAATCAAAAATGCTTAATGTTTTTCTCTATTGTATTAAATAAACAACAAAATCTCTACCTCTAGTAAGTACAGAGTTATATCGAGTTATATCAAAATATTTTACAGAATTGGTCAAATGGTCATAAGACAGCTCAGCACCGTTTTCCCTTCTCTTAGTGTCTTTTCTTTTCGTTCTACAGGTCACAATTTCGGTGGCAAGGTTAAGGGTAACTCAAAAGCTTTTACAAGAATCGGAAATGATAAATTACCAACCATTATTATGGGTATATCATGCAGGACTGTCAATTTCAGAATCGGTAATCAAACGATGTGAAAGCTGCTGTGCGATTTGTTAAGAACTCCTTTTCATACTTTTATAGACAAGAGTTGCAACAAAGAATAAGGGAAATCCACTGCAGGTCTTTTGGTTTGAAGTTTATATTCCAAACTATTTACAGAGACTGAAAAAACCATGCCAACAAAACTTCTAAGTGGTTAAAATTGTTAACTTGCTACAACCTAAGTGGTTAACTATCAAATATTACTAAGAGTAGCTTCTTTCTATAATTGTTATCATAGACACGATGTCTTTTCTAAGAAACATGCGAAGATTATCTCCACTTTTTCAGCAACCCTATTAAATGATAAGCACAGTAACGTCCCTCAGGTAAATCGGTGGTTTCACTGGTTGCTTCATTCCATTGGTGGCTTCGGATGTGCTAAGGTCCGAGTTCAGGAAAAAATATTTTAAAATATTTGAAAAGATGATTAAAAGGACAGTACCAGCTTCAGCCTTCAACTAATGAGCTATTTGGGACACTTTGTCTCCATCATCAGTAACTATCTATTCAGGTTTTCGTAAATCCCTAGAAAATGCTCATGTAATATACTAATCTTTAACCATTTGCAACCGATTTCAGTCTTTTGATTTTATCACACAAATATTTATCCTTTTGGTAATTCTGCCTGTCATAGTTTTCTTCCTCAGGTGGTGAGCTAAATTCAATAAATACCAAATTCAATCTGTGTATAAACCCTTACTTCAATGCAAGGCGCTTTCCTGCTCTGCTATTCGAGAACAATCAACAATCTTAATCGTCAAGATTTTCTAGGTTTAAACCAAAACCTCAGGCAAACTCTAAAACTTTATCAGCCATTGTTTCAACTTTATGCCCTCCAGCGATACAAAGCGTCGAACTCTTTACAAAGTAGGATTGATGCAAGCTTGTTTTCTAAAAAAATGCTGCTCAGTAAATGATATATTTGTAGCTTAATTTCCAATGATTGAAGTCTTTTAATCTTCATTAAATCTGTCAACATTCGGACTTTGTTCATAGTTACTTATCAAGTCGCTTAATATTCGAACTGAAGTAGTTTGGGTAATATTTCATGACCAGTCAAAATGAGCTTTCAGGCCATCATATCCTACTTCGACGCGTCATTTTACTACATTTTGATACTTTTTGATACCTCAAGTCTTGTTTTGCACCTCAAACCCGATAGAGTGGACGCTTAACGTGTTGCTATCTTCTACGTCACTTTTTTCGCACCCATAGCCAGGATGGAATACAATAAAGAGTTCAACTGTTTGAAATTTAAAGAAAATTGGTCAATGTTACTCTGTATTTCCTATGCTAACTTCAACTAACAGGAGATTTAGCACTCTCATGAATATTCCGGTACTCGACAAAAAGCGACATCAAGAAATCTCCTGAAAGCGATACTTATTTTCAGTTAAAAAAGAACGCGGTACATATACAATGGTTTCTTCCTTGGGTCAATACGCAAGTCAGGTAGAATACTTGATGCATGACAAGTCGTGATAGAAGGCTCTAGTCCCACATGAATCTTTCATTCGAATAACCCATGAGGCTCACTTAGACTTTTTGGGTCCCCGAATTATGTGCTCAAGGTCACAAATATTTATTCCGTGACCAAAAATAACCCGAAATGTTTGGTGCTCATGAAGCCAATGAAGTTACAATAAAATAAAAATTTTTGAAAAAAGATAAAGATTTCCATGATGCTAGAAGAATAGGGTTTTTTTCTTGTTTCAAAATTGGGTATATTTTTAACAATATCCCTTAATTTAATGCCTAGGTAGTTACTCGAGGCACTGCAAATTACAATTATGTAAATATGTGTTTTATTCAGCCTTAAAGAAGGATGACTAAATTTTGTTTAATACGTTAAATAAAAAACTAAGGTTGTTGGATTCACATGGAGTTCAGTACACGACTATTTAACAACACCTGCTATTTATTTTACTTTATCTACACTTCTTCATGCTTATTCTATATTGCACAAACAAAAGAACTAGAAAGTGGATCATTCAAAAAATCCAGCAAGCTCGACTTCATTTCTGTTTAGCGGGCATTGGCCTTTATCGACTCGAACCAGACCTCTTCCATGATTATTTTAACGTATCAGTACATCACAGTGATCTGGTACGATTATGTGTTTAGTTGTTACTATGGTTACTGTATTTACGTTCTGGACGGAACGATGTTAAGTACAAAGCAGTACAGAAAAGGAAAGATCTGCTCAATGCAAAAAAACAAACTTGTTTTTCACTCTGTCCTGACAACAAACCTTCTTAACAAAGAATCCATATACGTCACTGATATGCGACAAAAATATGTGTTTTGAAAGGAATAAATAGCTCCACTATTGTTTTATCTTGTAAGATTAGTCATAATAAAGCGATTACATAATACCTTAATATCTTGCCTTAATAAGACTATTAGTAAAATGAAAATGCCTTCACCTTTATATTATATTTTTCATTGAGGTCATAATTATCTTCTGCTTGGTGCCGTGGGCGAGCTTCATTGACAAGGTAGAAAGGCTCACAATTATTTACAGCCAGTTAAACAAGAACAGTATGGGGAAAATGTCAAAAAAAGAGAAGTTAATTACACTACTGGGTTATTGATAATGAAAAAAGCCATACTTTGTTTTATTAATACCATGTCACAAAGGAATCTAAACGCAAAACTGGTGCACAGCCGATGAAATCGCTACTGTTGGGGGTACCCAGAAAAACAGGACGTTATTTGTGTAGGCAACAAGTGCTTAAGTGAAGTCAAATAACCAGGTTCTGTAGACTTTACTTGAAATATTAAGCGTATAAATAACTCCAGCAGAAAGGAACTTACACAAATAAATGACGCTTAATTGTTTCAATAGGCAAGGTGATTAAACCTGGTTTAGTTAGCCAGCCTCAACTGAATTAAGGTAAAATGACCAACATACTATGTAAAAGAGATTTAGGTGTGAACATCATCATTGTCCTGGACGTTTTAAATGTTTTTTTCTATTTGAAGAGGCAGACAACTGTGCATGGTGTAATTGTTGTGTGTGATAGAGCTTTATTTCACCCATGTAATAATGCTGTTTTTTATTTGATCATTTGATGTATTTGTGC
The DNA here is from genome assembly GCA_003991215.1 of Morbakka virulenta. NCBI lineage: Eukaryota > Metazoa > Cnidaria > Cubozoa > Carybdeida > Carukiidae > Morbakka > Morbakka virulenta. Next base: position 2,364,889 of record RDPX01000080.1, on the reverse strand, counting down.
TTTTACTTAAATTTGTATTTTGAACCTTTTCATTTGAGATTTATGATGACCAAACAGAAACCCTACCACTGGTATCACCTTCATGTTGATTGCCTTGATTAAATTTGAATAATCTATTCAGTATTTACAAGCATTTTCAATCTGGTCAAAATCTCTTTCTTTACTCTGATGAATACACTCTTTGTCTTTATAGCATCAGCCTGCTTAATTCCCAGGAGCTTGTAAATTTCATTTTCATCCGGATCCATGGTCTTCATTCTCTCTTCCAGTACTTCGAGTCCTCCTCTTACCATCTTTCCCTTCACGAAGATCGACGTTCTCTGCACATTTAGATACTCCATAAGCAGCTCCGGTGTCATGGCTAGCATGAACTATCATCTCGTTTACGATTTTAAGGGCGTTATGACTTTCTGAGTATACCGGTATACCTTTAAATCATTCACAAACAAACTATGTGTTTTCTTCACTAATCGATTTCCTGATTCTCCCATTCGGTACCCTCTAGTGTGCTGGAGTAATATACAACCCGGAATCTCGCTTATACAGAATCCTACTGGGGAATAACTATCTCCTTGTAAGAATCCAGACATAATTTGGATCCATCTGCTTATCATCTTTTTATTCGCGTCCCAAATCCCTAATCTCGTGCTCCATTTATTCATTACATCTTTAAGCAATCTGATAATAGCTTTCGGTATTCCAATCCATTCATACACCCTTATCATCCAGTCATGATGTACTCTGTCACAGGCTATTTTGTAATCATAAAATGTTACTGCCAAGTTCCGATGATACTGCTTTACTTGTTCCATAATGCATCGATCAATTATCAATTGGTCCACTGCTCCTAGTACCCCTTCCACTGCTCCAAGCTGTCCTTCGTCCCAGATCTCATAGATCATTGTCTTTTCTCTCGTGTACTTTGCTACTTATCCTGTACGAATTTTGTACGATATATTAAGACATGTTATCATCACTCAGATTTCTTGTCTTTGGTTTTAACACCGTTCTTCCTGACGGCCACTACTCTGGTATCATCCTTGTGTTTCCATAAGTGTCCATAAACGCTCTTCCCGCTGCTTTTTGTGCGGGTTCGAACTTCTTCCACCAAAAGTTTTGTATTCCGACTATTCATGGAACTGGCCAATTTTTTCTCTTTGCTATTTCCTTCTTCAATTTTTCC
>RDPX01000080.1:2267680-2322073 GCA_003991215.1 Morbakka virulenta | reverse complement strand
TTTTTTTTTAAACTTCACATGGTTTTATTTGTAAATTAACGATCTAGAAAATTTACAATGAAATTGATCTACTCAATACAGGTTGCAACACAACTAAGCTGTCACTGGATCCAGAGGACTGGAAATATCACAATGAAGCCTAGTTGTGGTACATCCTCTATAGTGATACTCTCCATTTGGGCATATCACTGAGAGACGATGTATCAGCTGGTTACCAGATTAATAATTCTGGGTTTGTCCATTCTTTGTTTCTCATACAGAAAATAAAGTATGATGTCCGTATACAAATGTTTATCGATCTTTTGATGATAAATTTAACAGTTTCGTCATTGAGATCGAGGGACTTTAATTTTGAAACAATCAAGCTATTTTTCCCAAACACACCTAGAGTTCCGAGGCTCAAGTTTACATAATAAACTTTAAATCTTCTTGATAAATCGGATAATAACTGTTCGTAGCGTTGATTTTTACGGTCGAAGTTACTTTCTATATTGGTTTCAAATCCAGCTGTAAGTTCTAATATTAGTAACTTGTCACCTTTCACTATAACAAGATCTGGTCTTTGGGCCTCACCTGTTATTATAGACGGGTTGGGGTAGCCGTCAATATCAACATACGCTTGTAAACCTTGAGATGTAACGGTTTTATAAATGTGGAGAAGGATTGAGTTGTGTCTCCAGTTGTATCTAAGCTCGTCTAATGCAGATTGACATCCACCGACGACGTGGCCGAGGGTTTGCTGGCAATCACAAAATCTGCAGGTGGAATCGTTGGCTATTCCCCACTTGACTGCATTAGTAGCATTTGCAAGCGTATTGTTTAGGTAACGGACGACAAAACTGAAGATGTTCCTTGGGAGGTGGCTAATGACGTTGGACCACTGATTGATGAATTTACTGTCGGCATACTTCCATGTAGATTTAATCACTAAACTTTGTGTGGTTAAGTTATTGATTAAGTGGTGCTCGTCCGACAGGCGAATAATAATAATAATAATAATAATAATAGAACATGTCATCGCTGCCACAAGAACACAATGGAGTAAAATGAGACAAGACAATTTTTCAATAATACAATAATACATCTCTTATGTATAAACTACATCAGTAAATCCCTAATTTACACGATGCATGTTTCTCAAATAATAAATACGTGTTTTTGTTTAGATCTGCAATTTTTTTCTAAAAGTAAAGAGTATCATCAGTTTCTTGAAATTCAACGTCTTCTTGCTATTCTTTTCATACAAATACTATGGATGAAAATTACACAAGTACACTGTCAACAAATACAAAACTATCCTGTTTCCTTTACTTACCTTGAAATCTAAAGTTGACAATTACCTGTAATGTTGTTTTTTAATTCCTGAAAATAAGTCGGACAAAGAAAGAATTTCTAGCTTTGAACGGAAACCAGAACGATAGAATACAGCTAGGAGGGAAGGAAATACCTAAAGTTAGTGAACTTAAGTACCCGGAGTCAACTCTACAAGCAAACAGAGACTCTGATAGAGAAGGAAAGAGGAGAGTGCAGGCCGGTTGGGATAGTTGGAGGAAAGTAACAGTGATACTTCTGCAATAGGAAAATGTCGCCACGGATGAAGGGAAAAGTTTACAAGAAGGCACTGTGCCCAGCTCTAGTATATGGTCTGGAAACTGCTCCTACCACCCTGTGACAGAAAACGGAGCTAGAAGTGGCTGAAATGCGCATGATAAGGCAGTCACTAGGCGTGACGCCACTAGACAGAATTCCGAATGACCACATTCGAGAAACATCTCATATCAGGAAATTTAGAGACAAGATGAGGGAGTCAAGACTTCGCTGGTTATGACACATAGCAAGACGTGATGCAGATTATGTAGGAAGGAAACGTTCTGCGTTATGAAGTCCCCGATGGGAGACAAAGAGGGAGGCCGAGGAAAAAGTGGAAGGACGTGATTGACAGAGATATGGAGGCTGTTGAAGCGAGGGATGCTGATGTGACGAACAGAACAGGCTGATTCGCTGTGGCGACCTCCAACAGGATATAAGCGAAAGACAAAAAAGAAGAAGAAGTTGCTTTTTAATTCTTCATTCCAACTTTCTTTGCCTGACTCTGTAATTACTTTAGTTTTAGGCCTGGTGACAAACATAGACATTCCCAGATTTTCGATCTCTTTGTTTACATCCTTCTAAGGTTGGCTTAAACCTGCAGAGTATATTTCATCAACAATACTGTTAATGTTTTCTTTATTTCACAAGTACTTTCTAAAAAAGCGTTCTCTTTTAAACATCAGACAATTCTCCGAGATCTAAAGTTATGAGTTAGCAGAGTTCAGAAGCAATTAAAGTTTGAAAAGGAGTTCAATAAAGAGTCCACAGCCAGGATATTTAAGCGAAAGAACAATTTCTATGAAACATTACAATGAGATCTCAAAGCAGCAAGTATTTTGAAAAATTCTAATTGGTGGTTGCAGTACTTTGCTGTTTTCTCTGTGTATTTACAAAAACTTTAAGTAAACATAGATACAAACGCAGAAATTATCATATTTTTAATGTTGTATTAAGGCTCTTTGACCAATGGGATATCCGATGGGATGTCAGGTACAGAAAAAGTTTTTATACCTTTTTTTTTTCTAGATCAAAATAAACTGTTGTAGGTTTTTTCACTGATTGGGTTGTTAAGTTAGTTGATAAATCCTAAACTTAGAAAGTCTTTCCCTTCCTCTTTACTTTTAAGGATATTTTTTTTTAAAAAATTGAATTGAGATTTTTGTCTGTATCATTAGCATTCAACATCATTTCCAAACAAAGAACATCACGCCTTTAAGCAATTAAAAAGCCTTGACTACAGAATTAGTTCCGAGTACTGAACTTCATAAGATGGAGAAAAGCTGAACAGAAAGCCCCACAGAGGGCAAGAAAGAGAGAGGGAGGCAGACAGACAGAGAAAAACAGACAGAGACAGACAAGCAGAGAGAAAGAAAAACAGAGAGATAGACAAACAGAGAGACAGACAGATGGTCAAAGGGAAAGAGAAACAGAGAAAGCGTGGAAGAAAACAGGGTTTAGACTGAATTTCTAAAGTTAGAATTTTCTTGCATGAAAATGGGAGGAAATGGGAACTAAAAACTCAACTGAGCAAAGGCATGACAATAATTAGGAAACAAAAGAGACAGACATTAAAAGCTTCTGGGGATCAACACATCCTTTCTCCAATCGTCTGATCTTCTCGTGAATCGATCATTGAAAAGTCTTGTCATCATCTTTAGGCTTCTGTACCGAGCCATTGCAATGCCTCAATGAGTATGTCGTTCTGCCCTGCTGATTTTCCACTCTATATCCTTTCCAATGCCTTTTTTACTTTATTTCTCTCAATACCCTTTACTTCTCTATACACCGTCTTTTCTTCAATATTTCTTGTTTTCCCTAGGTTTTTGTATTTATAAGACTCTCGATCCTCTGTCTTTTCTCATATTCTATTAAGTCTTCCTTACTGTTCAATTGTTCAATATTATTCTTGGCCTGTCTGTTTTTTTCTTATTTTCCTGCACCCTGTTATCCCATGACCCCATCTCTTTATCTCTTTTTTATCACGCTAATGTCACCCGTAGGACCTTATTACTGTTTCAGACACATATACATCCCGTTTAAAAGCCTCTTATAGTTTACGGTTGACTTTCTTCATATATTCTGTATCTCTTAGCTTTCACTACTTCACTCTTAGTCCTCACCCTTTTTCTTCCTTTCGCTAGTATGATGAGCATCGAGCACATCACAACTCTATATTGTCCTGCTACACATTCGTTTTCCGGTGAACAATAATCACCGAATTCTTCAGACTTCTCCATCTCCTTTTCTTACCGTCATATCTATTCTTTTGGTAAGATCGACAGTCACCTGGCCATTTTAATTTGTAGTTCTATATCTATGCTTGTCAAACACTTCCCTGTCATCTCTATTTCCTTCTCTGACATACCATTTGAAGTCAGTAGCAAAAATGGCACCATCGGCTTGAACCTCTAGCTACAGTGGTGTACAAATCTCTCCTGAATGTTTCTTTCTCTTATGATAGACAACTGGTTTATGACCCATAGCTGCTGAGAGGCTCATGATGACACGTCCAAAACAACTTAATATCCCTTACCTGGTCAATAACTCTGTGGGTACCAACCACAAAAGCATTTTTAATAAAAGTATTATTTCACCATGGTTTTATACTAAATCAATCCTTCTTTCTACTTTAAATGAAAATTTAATGCAAATTAAACAGACCGTACATCCTTAAAATTGATCGACCGAATAAAGCAACACGAGCATAACACTTACAAAGAAAAATCTTCTTTTGATCGAGTTCACCAAAAATACATGGGTAATTGCCAAATTGTTCATTGTGATTTGGCTATAGGATAACATCTATTGCTGAATCGCGGGTGCGGTAAAAATGTTGAGATCACACAAATCAAAAAAATGAACAGAGCTTGTTCTGCATTCCACTCAAGATGCATTGGAGGTAAATGACAATTAATATCTAACAGTTCTTACCTCCATTTTGTAGACAAAAAGAATCTTTTCAGTTTTTAATTGTTTTATTTAATTCACCAGATTTTTCAAGTCTTCCATCTTGTTTGCATGGTTCGTAATCAGATTTGATTGTCTTTAGTTTGTGGGGCACTTAATATATTACACTGCATATCTCCACGTCATGTTTATTCAAACAGTAATTTTAGTCAATAAATTGCCAATTCATGTTGAATGGCTGTTAAAATAAGAACTTCGGTGTTGTCATTTTCAGAGATCATTTTCATTAAGTGGGGCATATCTGTGATTTCCCTAACCGATGATAAAATTTGCTGCTACAAACCAATCAGGAATAAGCATGAGATTAAATGACAAATACCAACAGATCACATGACTGGCCAGATTTTCTGTCATTCCTGGCATGCCATTCAGGGAGCGTCAAAAATGAAATCTAAAGTTCTTTTATTGCTGCAACTCGTTGTTGACTTCTGATCTATTTAGCAGACAAAATGATAAATGATGGAAGGGTTTTATGATTTCCTTGAAATTATCCCAACAAATGCAAGTCATGGGAATGTGAACGACTTAAATTATTGGAGTCTCAAACAATAAATTGTTTCACAAATAAAAAAGTATTTTCTTGAAATCTCTGATGGCGCACTGTCACATCTGACCCAGCGGAGGCATCGCAACTAATATAAACTAATTTATTCTCTTAGGCCTATGACGGGAAGTTAACCCGTCGACGACAGTTCCAGCGTCTTCCCTGTCCTGCGCTACTTTCTCCAATTACCTCCATGAAACATTGACTGTCTAACGTCTGCAGCAAGGCCTCTTCGCCAGATACTCCTTGGCCTTCCTCTTTCTTCTTTCCCTGAGGATTCCACAAAGAGTATCTGGTGATGTTAGATGATGGCTTTTTCAAGGGGTGTTTAGGCCATCCCTATCTCCTCCTGCTCTCATCCATGGGATGTTGCTTCATCCTTTGCTACAAGTCGTGATTGGTGATGGTCTCTGGCTAGTGAATATGCAGGATTATTCGCAGGCACTGATTCACGAAGGTTCTTCTTGATAGCGGCTTTAATGGTTCTCCGCGTCTCTGCTCCATAAAGCAGTACTGACTTTTCATTTGAGTTAAACAAACAAATCTTGTTGGCTCTGCCAATTTTTCAGGAACTCTAGATGTCCTTTAGCGCAAAAAATCTTTCTCTTGCTTCGCTGATCCTGGATTTCAAAACTCTGCTAATTCCTCCTTGTTTGTCGGCCACACTGCCTACATACCAAAAGAAGTCTACTTCTTTCAGGGCTTTTCAATCCAGTCTGTTTAGCTCATCACGGTTTGCCTTTACTTTCAAGGCCTTAGTCTTTCCCTTATGGATATTGAGGCTAGCCTGGGCGGAAACTCTGGCCAGGTCTGTTGACTTCTCTTGTATCTGCCCATGAGTATGAGAAAGAAGACCCAGGTTTTCTGCAAAACAGCAGACATCCTTTTCTCACTCCAGTCTTGGTCTTAAAAATCTTCGTCGACTAGCCTCCAATCACAACGCGATTCCATACTCCCTCACATGACTTTCTGATGAGGCTGACAAACTTTCTGGGAATATCGTAATGCCTCGACCGTTTCAACAGTGTCTCTCTATCCACATTGTCAAACACCTACACTTAGAGTGGTGAGTTTCACTCAATTACTTAACCCTATTTGCACTCTGTGGTGCATAACATCGTCACCATAGCTCGCCACTTTAGTCTGTCTGTTACTCAGGTAATCCCGGCTACATTTTCATTTTTCATTGTGTTGATTGTTGTCTTAACCAATTCAACAGTTGGCGATTCGATGCTAATTTTAAATCTTCTTCGGTTGGTGGTAAATTGGCATCCTCAAAACACTTTCAAAGTGCTTTTCCCATCACCTAATTTTCTCTTCAGGAAAAATGTGGATGTAGCATTTGTTCTTTAGGGGGCGTTCATTAGTACCAAAGTATCTTTTGATTTCTTAGTAATTTAATGCAAAGTTTTCAGGTCCTGTCTTGTCGCTGCCTCTTCAGCCTCGTCTACACACTTACTTACTTACTTACTTACTTACTCTTCGGTTTAACGTCCGTGGTTCCCTCTGTTTGGGGGTTTTGAGGCTTGATTCGAGCGCGCCACACTGAGCGATCTTCAGCAAGATTAGCAGGAAGACGAAGATAAGCAAGATCTTTTTTTCACGCAGTGAATCCACTTTTTCTTTTGTCCGCCTACAGCAACATTTCCTTCAACTTCGAAAGTTCGAATCGTGTTGGGCCATTTGTCGCCCATTATCTCAAGATGCCCAAACCATCTTAAGCGATTGTATCTCAGTTGACTAGTGATATCACAAATGCCGAGTATCTCTCCCCAACTGGCAGTTGATTTGCGNAGTTGGCGATTCGATGCTAATTTTAAATCTTCTTCGGTTGGTGGTAAATTGGCATTCTCAAAACACTTTCAAAGTGCTTTTCCCATCACCTAATTTTCTCTTCAGGAAAAATGTGGATGTAGCATTTGTTCTTTAGGGGGCGTTCATTAGTACCAAAGTATCTTTTGATTTCTTAGTAATTTAATGCAAAGTTTTCAGGTCCTGTCTTGTCGCTGCCTCTTCAGCCTCGTCTACACACTTACTTACTTACTTACTTACTTACTTACTCTTCGGTTTAACGTCCGTGGTTCCCTCTGTTTGGGGGTTGGACAATGCCACATTGAGGCTTGATTCGAGCGCGCCACACTGAGCGATCTTCAGCAAGATTAGCAGGAAGACGAAGATAAGCAAGATCTTTTTTTCACGTAGTGAATCCACTTTTTCTTTTGTCCGCCTACAGCAACATTTCCTTCAACTTCGAAAGTTCGAATCGTGTTGGGCCATTTGTCGCCCATTCTCTCAAGATGCCCAAACCATCTTAAGGGATTGTATCTCAGTTGACTAGTGATATCACAAATGCCGAGTATCTCTCTCAAACTGGCAGTTGATTTGCGATCGCTTAACTTTACAGAAGACATCCAGCGGATCATAGCGTTTTCATTCCTTTCTAAGCGATATTGGTCATCGACTTTCAAAGCCCAGGTCTCAGACGCATATAGAAGAATGCTTCTAACGCAGGTCCGGTAGACATAACCTCGCTGCCTCAGCGAAATCGATTTGCACACTCGTCTACGGTTTTTCTACATACTGCTTCTTGTCATTTTTGGCAAGCTTGTTCACTTTTCTTTTGTCCAGCTGAGAGTATTTCCCCTTACGTTTTTCTTTAATCCTTTCAGATCTTGTAGACATGATCTTCTGTTTCAATTCTTTCTTTCCGTTCATTTTTTGCCATGCTTTTGGTTAGATCTATTCCTCCTTCCTACAGTCTTTATGACGTTAAACGTAGGATTTTGAACCAATATTTATAAATGCCCTTGAAATTAAACTGAAACTCATTACAACTTCAATTCAAATCACGTAAAAATCCTATTATGATAACAAATTTGAATAATCGAGTTTTTCCTGTTGATTAAAATGCCCCTATAGGTTGGCTGAATCGCCTAGAAAGCGTTGGTTGATTCGTCTTGTACATTGGCCGGGACGTCTTGGTAAAAAAGAAAAGAGATTTGCTCGAAAGGACGGCTGGGTGAAAGGACGGTTAAGCAAAACGACAAGTATCAAATAGGATGGGTTGAAAACAAGTAAAAGCATACCTCTAGTTATATTCTTATATATAGAATAGTATAATTAAGACTATAATATTCCTTTACTTGGTTGTTGATGAGCAATGATATTTGAAGCACTAACAAAATTTCAGAAATCAAGATATTCAGCATTTCAAGATCATGGCCGATCGCCTGTAAGATTCGAAGATTCTTAACAATATGAAGTTACTTCCAAGTTTCTTCAAAAAAGGCATCCATTCATCTTTTTAATATAAAGACTATGCTCCAGTTTTTTACCTACACGTAATTATTTGATTACGATGCACAAGTTTTTAAAATATTTCAATGGAGTTGCCTTACATCTTACTACATTCAAAAAGATATTTTTTCTCATTATAACATGAACTGCCCTCGAGGGTTGTCCGAACAGTTAGTTGGAGTTGGCCGAAATGGAGGTTCATTGAACCATTTGAAATCCATCCAAGCCATGGCATCTTCTCATAAAAGACATTTATATCGACTCCTTTGAAGACTTCTCCGCTACACATTCTATGTGTTAACTACCAATCGATTATGATGGACGTTCTCTATTACGTCCAATCGATGATAACTAGGATTTCGTAAATATGTCACTTTTATCATGAGGTTATTACTAGTGAACTGTTTTAATTGACCACGTAAAAATGTGCTATATACTACTTGCCATCCTCTTCTCACCTCTTGACAGGTGAGTAAGGCGACTCAAGGAGTCCTTTAACAGCTGCGATCCATTACATACCCAATGTGTCCCAAAAATAAATGTTCTTTGTTGTAACAAAACCATGCCCTAAGTGATTTGTACAATTACTTAAGTTCGCTTTACACTTTAGGTCGATATTTTTTGCTATATGAGTGGTTGAAGCATATTTTTTTCATTATTTTCATAATTTTTATATAGGTAAATCGTAATCAGTAAATTTAAAATACTGTCCTCCCTGCGAGACCTGTTATATTCTCGCTGTCTTCTTTTTTTTATTGTGGTCTGGCTATTTACTTTTTCAATGTGATGGCTTATAACAGCGATTAAGAGAATTAGTTTCCTAATCCATACCAATACCAGTTTCACCTATGCTAACTTCGGTATCACCTTGGATTTCAAGTAAGAAAGCAAATCAAAAAGCCATGACCCCTTTGTTATACGTTCAAATGTCATCAAATACACCTAGAAATACCATATCAGCTTCCAAAATCGATTAATAGTTGACTCAAAAAATTCCTCGAACTTCAAGACCTTTCACGAAACGAAACCGGAGTGTGAACAAGGTCTACGAAAAACCAGAGACAAAAACCAAAGTTTGACATATCTGAACGACACAACGGAAAGCTGTGGCTTCCTGATTACTTTAGGTGCATTGTAGTCCAAAAGGATCGATATCCCAAGCGGGAAAAAAGGCTAAGAAAAAAACATTGATTGGGTTAGGAAAGACATCAGGCTAAGACATTGCTCACTGCTAACAAAGTCCCTCTAAATGTCCCCATCTGATCCCACCTACCGGGAAGAAGGCAAAAAGATGACATTAAGCGGAGAAAAAGGAAAAAGAGAAGAAACAACACAACGGAAATGAAAACATCCAAAGACAAACATCATTTGATTCAACGCCCTTTGCATTAAATATGTTCCCACAAATATTCCAAAGTCCTTTCCCAAATTAATCGATCCCAACACCAAACTTGTCATTTATACGGCATATGAAGGAATATTCAAAAACTGTAAAATATACCTTTTTTATCTCAAGAAAAAGTGGCATTAGTGATCTTCCAAGACCAAACGACATTACATAGAAAACTGAAATGAATTCTAACTGTCGCAATGAAAATTAATGTAGCCTTGCTGATTACAAATCAAAAGATTAACCTTACCTTTGGAATCGTCAATTTTTATTTGAGTTCCGCTTGTAAGAAATTTATTTTTCTGTGGTTTGTATAGTTGACGATTATGTGAACATAAAACTCCATAAAAATCAATTGACCCAACGAGAGCACTGTGCAAAATAAAGAAATACTTCATCTTGTAATGGTTTTCTGCAGTTGATGAACAAACTTCCACTGCCTTCGTTTATTCGCCTTGGGACTTGGAGTTGTCTTGGTAATTTTGGCTCATTCACTACTCTACACTATCCTTTTAGAAGAGCCAAGGACAAAAGCCATGAGCTCTTGAACCAGCACTATTATATCTGGGATCTTGTTTCTGTTATTCATGGCTTCTTGCACAGCAATATTAAACCTGTAGGCTCGTTAATAAACGAGACTCTGCTTCCCTCCTCGAAAACTCTTTTTTGAAGAGCATTGCCTTCGGTATCTACTAATTTCAATTTACATCCTTAAGAATAAATCTTTTAACAGAGCAACTATTCCATCACTCCTGTTGTTCGCGTTTCATGAAAGACAAAATATTTCCTCTGTGCTACAGGACTGGTTCACGGATCTAAAGCATATACTTATCTGGTCATTGCTAGAGACATCTGACATTTGAACATTTAAAATTTTTGTGATATGCTCTCTTATTGCTAATTCTTCCTAGTATCTAATGTTTGTGAAAATTTTAACCATTGCTACTTCTTTCCTTTTCTTCATGTTACTTGTAGCAAACAAACTTAAAACTATTTCTGAAACTGGAAATCATACTCCAAAGGCCCTAGAATTACCTAAATTAATGGGTTCACAAATGACGAAAGGAAGAAAATAGTTGAAAGTAGAAATGAAAGATCGTAGCCAGATTAGTTTGACTTGATTTTAGAGAGATAGCGGATGACAGTGGATTCTTTTATGTATTAATATATTACGTGTAATCAAAGACTAAGAATAATGGGTGAAAACTCAGTTGAATTTATAGCACTTTGATTAGGAAAGCAAGATGAGCAGAATTAAACCGATTAAATTATAGGACACATGTTGACAGCAGTATTTATTATATTTTTATTGAAAAAAACTGAATTGTATCATCCTCTATAAAGAGAGAAATAATAATAATAATCTAATGAAGGTAAGATCCGCTTAAATTAGAAATAAATTTGCTAATAAATTCAAAAAACTTAAGGAAGTAGGTCCTACTTAGAATAGAATTGATGTAAAGAGCGATGTCCATCCAGCTGTTAGGAAACAGTGGAAGAGGGTGTATGAGAATATGTATGCTGAGAAGAAACTTATGGACTCGTCATTAATTTTGATATAAGGAAACGCCAAATATCCTGTGGTGGAGACGTTTTTAATAAGGTAAATGTAATATTTCTTTTGCATAAAATGGCCAGCTAGTAAATTAACATTATGTCATGGGACATTGATGAGATTAAAAATATATTGGAAAGTTAAGTTGTACAAAGAAATATTTCCAACAAAGAAGTTATATTTCTTAGTGAGATAAAGAATAAATTCCCATTTGATGTGCCAAGTGACTATGTTTTATATGATAGATGTAAGCCTAGAAACATGCACAGCTTAACTTGTTAGAGCACAACTACGAACTATACTGTAAGCGTATATTTAAGTATTGAAGTCTAGATTTAGATCATATTATCGATCTTACCTAACATTGAAATTGGAGGTTGTTGCATTCCATCCCCAAATTCACCATATTAGGACTCATATAATTTGGCATGAATAAGCTATACAAAAAAATCAAAAGGATACATTGTTTTAGGTGATTATAGTCCTCGATGTGGCATCTTAAGTAAGCAAATAGAAGATCTAATGACTGATTATGAATATAAAAACATTCCTGATCCAGTTCTAAATCTCTTACAATTTATATCAGAACTTTTGTAGAAGAGATTTTAAAGGAAGCCTGACGTATAGAAAAGGTGTTCAATATAATTCAGAACTTGATACATGTCTAATTAACTGACATGTTCTACCCTTAACTAATGACTTCGGAGTTGAAAAAGCTCAATTACTATTTGACTATGCACCTAATACAGTGACTTGTAATAATGATGTATTCAAAATCAAAAGTGCTCCAGCTATTAGAGTCTTCCCAGCAATTGAGTGACTAAGGATTGTAACATACTCTGGTTAAGAAAAGAAATTGTAAAACATCTATCAAAGCAATAAATTAAGACACATTCACTCAAATTGTATATTATTGTGTCACATCAGACATCATATTACTAGGAAAAAGTGTTTGTAAGATGTACAGACTAGGTCGACAAGCCAAGGAACAATTTAGCATTAATGAAAACCATGTTAATAATAGTAATTATTTCCTGATAACAGGTAGCAGAGAATATTAAAAGGTGAACATAGCAAACAGCTATAGAAAGCCATTAACCTTTTGAAGATCACTCTGAACCTCACTTCGAGAAAGGAATGAATCCTGATAGCACTGCTTGCTGCATCTACGTTAGACTATGATTTCAGCTTGTATATATCATTATTAAATGACTCAATTCAGTCATATTTATTTAATGTCATATACAACCAAACAAAAAGTGATAAAGGGTCTGTACCTAATGGGGTAACATCTGCTATGTTAAAACTCTGACATACAATAGACTGTTTTATTTGCAATTATATTTAGTAAGATACTTCTAGCATCATACCCTCAAAATTAAATTTTTTTTAGAATTCTGACTGTCTTTTAGAAAAGATGACTTACATCTTGTGATAACTATAAGGACATTAGTTCTATGAACATTATTGCTAAAATATTTGATTATGTTCTGTATAATAGACTGAGAGCCTAGTTTACTTCAGATAGGGAACAGACTAGTTATCAGTTTAAAAGGAGATGTATGGAATATATTTTCTCATTGTGTTTATTAATGGACTACAGTGAAATCACAAAGAAAAAGAACTACATTTAATTTATGTGAATTTTCCCAAGACATATGACCAGGGGCCAAGGGGCAAGCTTGTACAGTTATCAAAATTAATGAGATATGAAGCTATGATTTTATGTGCTACAGCCTCTCTATATAAAGTCATTTATGGAATAATTGGTATGACAATAATCATTTGTATTGTAGGTGTTCTACAAGGATAACTACCCTCCTGTTTTCTGTTCGCATTATTTGTCAATCCATTCATTTGAAAGCTTAAATGTCAGTGTGAAAATAATGGTTATTTAAATGGTTACATTTTTTGATATTCAAGGGTGACACCATATTACTCGCTACTAGACAGAAATGCGTAGAAACGTTGACTGTTATTCTGGAATATTGAAGTGAGTATGAAATGGTAATTAATGAAAGTAAAAGCAAGCTCAAAGTAAATAATGGTAACACTGAGGATAGAGATTCTTTGCATTTTAATCTAGGTTCTGTCAATATCTGTACTGTACACTATGGTACGTCTAACTGCCTTGGAGTTCTGTTCACATGTGATGGTAAGCTAAAACCAGCAGTGACAGCACTTGGAAAGGAAAAACACACAAACAATTGATGGCGTTAATGTCATTCATCAAGAAAAATTGTGACTTCCCCTTTTATGTCAAAAAGTAAGTATTAAATTCTGCTTTCTTATCTGCATAGATTAATGGTGCAAACATTGATTTTATCAGTACCGTGCAATCGAAACCATGCACATAACCACAATTAAAGTTCTTTTAAATGTAACCAAATTTACACCTAATGATTTGTGTCTTATAGAAATTGCGTTCGAAACTCTCTCTCACACACACATACACACACACACACACACACACACACACACTCTCTCTCTCTCTCTCTCTCTCTCTCCTTCTCTCTCCCTCCCTCTCTCTCCCTCCCTCTCTCTCACTCTGCATAATCNCTCTCTCTCTCTCTCTCTCTCTCTCTCCTTCTCTCTCCCTCCCTCTCTCTCCCTCCCTCTCTCTAACTCTGCATAATCCACCAATCTCTACACATACTGTGTCTTGTCTCTTTCTGTGGTTTCTCCCACTTTTTAATCAATTTTTGAGTGTTTCATTTTCAGTTAGTCACGAATCTGTTCGGAGTCTGATCTGATAAAAAAAAAGAATTTCTGATTTATCTTATATAACGTCATTTCCTACTTTTTGGCGAAACACATTTGTATTTACTCACTCAAAATATTTTTTATCGGTTTTACTTGAGTATTTTCCTTTAAGCGTTTACTTCCATTTCTGAATATTTCTTTGTATATATTTGAGAAAATATTTTCTGGTAAAAATAGTATTAAAATAGTAGATGGAAATAAATCGAGGTGCCAGATGATGACTTAGATAGAGCCTATACGTTAGTTGTTGAGGCAGATGGCTATGAAACAGTCATTTCTTTCAGTTCAGTAAGTACGACTTATATTTTCTGTTTATTTTCCTTAAAATTACGTTATAGGGTTGTATCTTCCATTTAAAATTACATTTTCACAACATCAAAATGATTGTATATAATTTTTTTAAAATTTGACGGTTTTCGTCATCATACCTTTTATTTACCCTTTTTCATTTTTTCCCCTGTTAATAATAAACATTTCCCGTTTACCTTCTTAAAATAAATCATTTGAAAGTGTTAATGTACTTTGGCATTAACCATTTTTAATTTGTTTCTACTTGAACATTACTACATTTGTATTTACCTATTTTTTTGTTTCTTCATATTTTCCAACACTATTTGGCATTATTTCCCTATTTTGTGTCTCCCTTAATAAAACATCAACAAGGTTATATTTAAAAAAAATATATTCGCTATATATATAAATAAACTTATTTTGTGTGTGTATATGTGTGTGTGTTTCTCGTTATGTTATCTTTCGAATTGTTCATGTATGTGTCGTTTCTTCATGGTCATTACTTTAGCCAATACCATCTTTGGGCTCTGAATATTATGCTATAATACTATATATATATATATATATATATATATATATATGTATATATATATATCCCACAATAACTCCTTAAGCTGTGTTTGCTCCGGCAACATGGCCTGAGAGTTATGTCTCAGAAGCTCTGTGCTGCACTGATGAACCCACAAAGGGCGAAACAGTACTGTCTGCAGATTGAGTATATATATATATATATATATATATATATATATATATAAATATATAAGTATATCTTTTTATACCTATTGTGTTGAACCAAAACATTGTAAATTGCCTTATCTATTAAGTATATATTTACCAAATCTTCTCAGTATTATTTTCAAGGTTTTTTGCACTCCATATTTGTTAGATTCCCTTCTACCTACCTTTAAAGTGAGGTTATTCTGTAGGACGTTCAGGCCTATCCATGATTTAGATAGGAAATCCAGCGAAAGGGATCTGATGAAAGAATGCCTCACTGAAGTGCCATGATTTGTATGCCACTTGATCAGCACAGTTTGATTTGTTATTGCTAATACACTTTATATTTTTAGGGCTTACGATATACTTACTGAAATACGAAAGTATTTGATGGTGTAGAATTTATTTATATTTGTTAACAAAACTATATTTGTACTCAGTTAAATATTTTTATTTTTTAACTTTAAAGTTTTCATGGCTGAACAATTATCAGCTAAAATCTGTAGGGCGTACACGTAACGTGCCTTGAAAAAGCATTTGATTTGGATGTTTATGAAATATTGAATTGTTCGCCTACAACACTAATACCTTTAATTGTTATTTAAAAATCTTTCATTTGTCAGTATAAATACAACGTTGTAAACTACTGTATTTTAAGAAAAGCTTCTCAGCAGGGAGCACACAGTTATACAGCGTTTTGTATGTAGCTTGCTTTAGAAAGAGCTATCATGCAGCTGAAACTCGTCAAACTTTGTGAAAATACATCTCAGTCATTGAGTAATTTAAAGCAACCACCTTGAAATAAGATTATGTTGAAAACAAAGTAAGAATTGGAGTCACAATCCAAAAGAAAATGCCAACAGGGATTGATTTAGTAAAAATAAAAAGAACAGTAACCTAAAGGGAAACTAAGCAGGAAGACTGATCGATTGTGACATATTCTCCTGTGAAACTAATACTGCCAAGTTAGATAGGAGATTTATTTTTAGTACGTGCAATAGTATTCTGTACGTGCAGTATTTAAAATGCTAAAAGAGTCATCTAAACATGCAAGTTTACTTTCAGAAATACTTTGCTAAAGTCTGACGATGCTTAGAAGTGTCAGATCTTGCGATAAGATGCTTTATTTTTTCCTGGTCGTCAAGTGCCTTGTGGTTTCACCAACGAACGCAGTACTAGATGTACAAATAAGTTTCCATGCTGCATTTGTAAATAGCTACTAAAATGATGAAATGTCTACTTGTTTATTTATCTTTCTGGGGTGTATTTTTTTTCGTCAGCACACTACGAACGTTTACAAATCACTTTGCTATTCTTGTCCTACGAAGGAAGATCTACTGAAATGTTTTAGCCGAAGTATTGATTCTTGTTATCAAATGAAGACTGAGCAATGACTTCAACTTGTCATCCAGTTTTCAACAGCGGGTATGCTATAAGATTCTCCTTGTTAAGGAGAATCTTCCTCTATAACTTGATATTTTGAAAATTGATTCAAAAGAATTTTTAAGTCAATCAGTTAGTGAAATATATTACATTTTGGCTATTGTTCAATTATGAAGTAATGTGGTTGTGAATGATTTTGATTCAAAGTTTGTAGGTTGTTCTTTTCAAGCATTACTCTTTCCTTCTATCCATCATTTTAGAATTTCTTTACTTGCTACTATTAGCACTTTTGATAAATTGTTAGTAAATACTAGTCAAATACTGTTTCATTTTATTAATCAACCTTGACGGTGTAGCAAAGAGCTCACTGCTTGATCTACCTTCAGCTTTTATTTTCGTCATCTTATATAAAAGCATTCTTTGAATCTACACAAGTATGGATCTTCTTATTTATAACATAGCCCGTAACATCTATGCATTCCTCAGACATAACAAAGTAAGAATGACTTTTATGACGAACCTTTACAAACTATATATAGGATTACTTTTTCTATTCGAAACAAAGCAGGATCAGTGTTTATAATTTTTGAATGTTCGACCAGAAGAGACAATTCCACTTCTCTTCACTGTATTTTGTAACCCACATAGAGCTTTTTTCATTGTGCTATCGTTATTCTCTCTCCTAAAAATATTATAGGGAAAAATAGTTCAAGTTAAGCACGCTCTTTTGAGTAATCAATATCTTAACGATGTATTAGATAAGGCCATTCGTTATAGATTATCTAGTTTTTAAAATTTTGTCAGAAAAGGCCACAAAAGTGCCATTTATACCTTGAACTACCCTTCAAAGGCTTCGTTTTTACTAAAATTCAAAAACCAAGCTGCCAAAGTAGTCTCTAAATGGTATCGTGCTACGGCACATGACGTGAATTTTTACATTGCGAAAACTTTGTCCTTTATCCACAAGAACATTTCACCTGTTACAAAATTAAGTATCATTGAGTACCAATGTGAGTAACGATGTGATAGCAGGTGCGTATGCCTTCATTCGCCCTTACAATTGACCTGTAGAATAAATTAGTGCATCCCTAGCTAAAATTTAAGCCAAAGGTCCCACGCCAATCATGTTTAGCCAAATACACAGTGAAAGGCCATCATCAAACAGCCTAGTATAATAGACAGAGCCAGGTCCGACTGCAAATTAGGTGCACGATTTTAGATGCGAGAAAATCAACTGGACATTCTCATATTCGGCCAGAATTACGTTTTTAATATCTCGAAAATTTAGAAGTATCCGATCTAATGTCAAGATGTTTTTTCAATGTCCGATGCCTGGCGGTTTCACTAATTTATGCAACACTATAACAAATGAGACTTTTAAAAGTTATTATCGTTACCGTAAATCATGTTTTAAGCCTATAAAAGAATGCAAATCTTTCGCGTTTAAAAGAAACTAAGGAGTTCGTGTCTTATCATTGCTTAGAGTTTGACGTTTCCTCAAAAATTTCAACAGGGATGAAGTGTTTACTTCCTTCAAGCTTTCACATAATCAACTAGCTGATCTTATACATTTATTTTGTGGTTGATTATGAAAAATTCATATGTACAGTAAACATTCGGTAACAATCTAAAATCTAGGAAATAATCCAATCAATTTTTAAGTGTTTAAGTAAGTAAGGAGAACACAAAATTTCAAAGTTTGGAACCAGTCGAAGACAGTGACTGGAATGTCCAAAAACAGAACAAAATTCAGAATTATTTTCTAAACTTAACAAAAAGAAAAAAATCTCAATATGTTTATGAGAAACAAGACTAAAAGTAAATGATTTCCAAATGATGAAAACCTTAATGTTCACAAAGATGATTTTCTAATCAGTCTTATTTTATCAATGATTGCATCTTCCTAGCACCTGTTAACGGTATAGCTTCCTCTGGTCCTTCAATCAAATGGAGAAAAATACTCCTGTATCTTCCTTGATAAGGTCTCTTCCGTATTTTCTGCTAAACAGTTTTTGTATCAAATTATATGTTGAGTTTCTTTGATGTCGGAAATCTCTTTATTAACCTTCCTCTAGACGAGATGATTCATAATTTGAATAAAACATTCTGTCATGAAAATGGTGAGTCAATATAGACTCCAGAAGAGGTTTTTGAAGAATTAATAAAATTTTATGACAAGAACAGTTTATGTTAAGTTTAAAAACCTAATTTACTCTCAAAGTAACGAACTTCTTGGTTTTTGTATATACTTTAAAAGAATATTACCTCTTTCGTATTTGCTTTTGGAAATTCTTTTTGCCTGCTAATACTATTACTTCGTCACTTCCACAGAACTTGAATACCGTTGCCTCTTCTGTTGTGGTATCTATCTCTTATTCTTGCTTTCATGGAGACACCATATGAAAATCAAGAATCTCCATGGATTTGAAATGTCCCTACACATGAGCTACCGTCGTACTCTCTCTTGATATACTTTTTAGCAAACTAATCCCTTACCCAAGGAGTATTGCCAGACAGTTTAGAAAACATGACATTCGATAATTAAATCGTCAAATTCGAAGTTATACGACGTAATGTAGGTGTTGTATGCTATGTTGAAATATTGCTTTGACCTTGTTCTGATTTTGAAATATTAATTCTTTAAGTTGGATAGATTGTTTCTGTTTTTTTTGGTAGTATTGGTTGTTTGTAGTTTTGCATTAGTGTAAACAAATTCAAGCAGTATTCAAGGCTTCTAACAAAACGGGTGTTATCGCTTCAAATGGCAGCTTTTAAACTATTTATTCTCAAATAGGTGAAACCGTCGAAAGAGGAGGAGTCACACGAATTGAATTATCGATTTCGAGAACTTCAACAATTCGACGAAAGTGAGATGAGTAAAGAAGAAGTAAATGAAAATGAAATATGTAGAGATAGCAAGGAATTAGCAACGAATTAGTATTGGGCATGAAACAACAGGTGATAAAAGTGAGTAACATTTTTTTAAAATTACTTGAAAGAGATTTTTATTATCTCAAGATAATTTGTATTGTCGGCCTTTGTGGAAAAATCTTCCTTCTCGTCTCGCCGAGAATCCTATGGTTATTTATGTGTTTTCGTATTTCGTATACACGCTTTTGTTTTTATAAGAACCAGTAAAATCCGACTTGAGCCTCGCTGTTCTTATTTTTTTATCGATTTTCAGCCTTATTTGTTCTTATTTTGTTCTTAAGAAATATCTTGTATAAGAACAAAATTTCAACTTCCAGGCTCATTGTTCTTATTTTGCTGTATCTTCGGAATCTAGTATTATATAATTTTTTGGGGGGATTGGAAAAGTTTACAACGAAAACCCAATTTTTAAGGTGTGCTTTAACGTCTTTACAACATAATATACTTAAACAAAAGAACTATGTACAATAAGATGTGTATAAAGTAACTGTGCTTTATTTACAGGAACATAATTTCGACACCATCTACATCATTCGGTGAAATATAGTCCTCTGTCTCATCAGAAAAAACAACGTAGTACTCCTTTAGGCTAGTGTTGAAATATTTTATTTCGCCGACAAACCAACCATTATCATAATGGGCCTTGATCTTTCTGCCAAATTGTTCGTCAGTTTTTCGATCCTCTTCCCTGTCTTCTCGGTCTTCAACATTTTCTCTTGGCGACTCTTCCTTCCTTCCGTGCCGGTGCGGCGGTCTGGTACAGGCTAGTCTTATACGGTGTTTTACACTTTGTTTTCATCTAACAAAAAATATTTGTTCTTATTAAATCAAATCTGGTGAGCCTGAGTTTGTTCTTAAAATCTTTTTGTATTGCAAGCTGAGCCTCAGCTTGTTCTTAGTATGTTCTTATTTTTGGGCCAAATTTCAGCCTCATGTTCTTATAAAATTGTTCTTATAAAAACAAAAGCGTGTACTATATTCAGATATAATGACATCATCATGTACGGAAGGCTAATATTTGAGCAGCCTTGGCTTCCTTCGTCATGCCTCTCTACTTGACCCGGTCATGCGCCCTTCTGATTGCCTGTACCATGGAGAGTCCAGATTCTTTCTTGATGTTGTCCATATATCTTGTTCTCGGCCTTTCCCTTTTTCCTAGCTCCAGCAACTATGGTCTTGATCAGTTCTCTTTCCAGAATATCCCTTCTTAGTTTGTGTCCTAAGCAAGAGAGTCCTCTGTTCTCTACGGTCTGCAGTGGTCGCTTGTTACTTTGAAATCTGCGCAAGACGTCCTGGCTCGTTAAGCTCTCCGTCCAACTTGTTCTTAAAACCCTCCTGAAAAACCACATCTCGAAGTTGCAGAGTCGTCTCCTATCACTCTTTTTGAGAATCGATGTCTCACTACCATAGGCTGCAATAGGAAAGACTATTGTGTTTAGCAACCTCACTTTCGTTTTCCTTGATATTAATCGGTCTTTCCAGATTATTGTGAGAGCTGATGTTGCTTTTTTGCGACAGCAATCCAATTTTTTATTTCAGGTTCTATCGACCTTCTTGTAGAAGAAGGGGGGAGGAAGAATGAGGGCGGAGAGAGGGAGAGGGAGAGAGGCAGAAAGGGGGGGGGAGAAAAAGGGAGAGAAACGATATGCAACAATATTATGACAATGAGAAAGAATGGTGACTTAAGCATCCAGTAAAGGTTTGACTCTGTTTTCAACAAGGCTTTATATGTGATTGAAAATACCAATAGGACAAGTAGGAGTTCAAGTCAAAGATGAGAATAATACTCCATAAAGTATTACTCTCGAAGCTTAATTATTGTCTATGGATATTTAGAATATCTTTAGACATTTAGAATAGCTTTAGACATTTAGAATATCTTTCGACATTTAGAATATCTTTCGACATTTAGAATAGCTTTAGAAGGACAATGTGAGCAAGCATGATAGAGAAAATACATTTTAGTTGCTGCAGACAGGACAATTGCTTCACTCTACGGACTCTTAAAAAGATCATAAAAAAGGAAAGTCAGAGAAATTTAAAGGGTTTAGTTTGAAAAAGAGGAGAACCAGAAAACGGGTTGGGAGTTGTTTGTCTGATTATAGCAAGAAACTGAGAACCTAATTTTCTGACAAACAGAAGCCAAGTATGTTATCATGTCATTCTAGTTATGTGCAAGATTGATTATGAGATGTAAAAGACATAGTGTTCCTGCCAGTCTCAAACAAAACATGAAAAACTAGTCCGTCAAGACCAAACAAATGAAATTATAGTCATCCAACTTCGACCCACGGCCAAGCCGATCTTACCTCCTCCTGGTGCAACGTGAGAAATAGTCTCCTTGCAGATTTCGGCTAATCAGACCATATATGGGGTACAAAAGCCCAAAACCACAAGAGGAGTAGCTTCCAGTTGGATTGAATGGCCCACTAATGCATTGACACTTGCTGACATCCATCAAATTCTATCTCGCTGCCTTGCGAGTTAGGTTTAACGACCAAAGACTTGGCAACTTGCGGTAACTTTGTCACCATAACGTCTTGTCAGCAGTGTTGAAGCAAAGAACATTGCCTCTATCAAATCTAGAAGAACAAGGCATTGAGACTAGATGATTCCCCCGCAGGCGGTGCGCAGTGTCAAACCTTACACAAAGAGGGAAAAAGGCAAGGGGTACTGAAAGATACCGATTAAAATTAAAGATGTTAGAAAAATCGAGGAGCATAAGTATTAGGACAAGGAATGTAGGAAGTATATTGTGAAAGTTGAGAAAGCTAGTGGAAAGTAGCCTACGAAAAGTAAATACTTAATGCGTTCAGGAGACAAGGTGGAAAGGAGACCAGGCCAGAAAGTTTGAAGAAGAATACAAATTGGCTTACTATGGCAGGTAAAAACAAAGAAATAAAGTTGAAGTTATTGCTTGTGCAGAATTTAAGATTAATTCAATGGAGGTGTGTCAGATTTGTGGTTGAATTATAGATCCAGAAATAGTATTAAAGTACGGAATTTTATTCGTACTGAGAACTTCTCAATTGATTTGGCCATGTAACGAGAAGAGATGAAAAAAGCTCAATTACCTAGAAAGAACTAGAGACAGAACTGAGGGCAATACCATAGGAAACAACTAAGATAAAAAAATAAAGATGGAAAAACGAACTGATAAGAAATTTGATCCAAACTAACAAAAACTTATCACTTTATCAGTACATAACTAGAATTGAGGTTGTATAGTAGTCTAAATAAGAACTTCAGAGCCTTTGATTGTGAAATGCATATCTTTGCCTCTTCGTAGCATTACTAAAGAACCCAGATGCAGTAAAACGTAAGCAATATCATACTATCAATCTCATGGGTAACGTTACCACACCTATTCTAAGCCCATAAACAGGCTTTAACAAGAAATAGAGAGGGGTTAGTTTGTTTTTACTAAATGCCTTTATTGAAAAATAAAACAAATGTATCCATGGAGGACGATAGTGAAAAGGACTGTCGGGATACAAGAGGATATTTTATTTGTTATATAAAATTTATGCAAATGCTTTATCCCTGAGATCACGAAAACGTATCTTGAGAATTTAAAGCGCTTGATCGTTACAGAAAAGATCTTCGTCTACCTTATGCAGAATCGATACTCAAACCAAACGGAAACTCTCACATGTGAACAAGGAGCTCAGAAAAGACGGTAAAGTAAGTGTCGAGTATAGCAGTTATTTTTCGTGTCACAAGAAATATTTCATTATTATAGTAAACTAACCACATGAGAACTGATGACCAAAAATTTCTGTTTATCGCTGGACACAACATTGCATCAGATATACTGATGACAGTTTAGGTGACTCCAGATGACCACTTGACAACCTCCAAGAGTGAGACTAAAAATTCTGATCATCAATTGTGAGAAAACAATAAGATTAGTACTGTTATTAAAGAAGGAGTCTAAGGTATGATACCTAAGTTGAGGAAAAGGGTATCACAAGGTAACATTTTCAACTATTTTCGAGGTATTTTATTTGAAAATTCTAGACTTTTAAAAGAAATAAAGAAAAGCATCTCCATGACACAAGGCTGACTTTTTAGGATGGAAAGAACGTATGTTGTGTATAGTGCGCATTTAAAATCATAACATTTCAAACATTTTAACTAACATTTGAACTATGAAAGCAAGTACAATAAAAGACTGGACCCCAGTAAACCGTGATTTATAAGGAAAATTCTTGAGGACATCATGGATACAATATGTCACAGAGAAAAAGAAAACTGAAGAGTGGTCCAGTGACGGGGAAGATTATAAAGAAAGAAAGGAAATGGAAGAGAGAAAGCATAAGGCCGACGTCACTACAGGACAAATATGAGAAATTGAATATTAAGAAAATGATTTCGATTATTCAGAAAAATTTTTCTGTAGAGGCATTAAAAGCTGTTTATTAATCAGACGAGATAAATTTCATATTTATCAAAAACAATTATAGATGAATAAAGCATGCAAAATCCGAATGGGCCTTGGAGAGTAAAACAGGAAGATGCTTAAAAAATATTTTGTAATGAATACATGCAAATAGTGTTTAGAGAACCCCCCTTTTGTGCATTTTTTTGGGTCAATTTGTGTTTGATAAGAACTTCAAATGATAGCTGCAATGAATACAATACAATCGCAATCCCTATCCTTGCTTATAGTGTACCATAAAACAATAGTCCTGCAATATTGTCATTTTAAACAAAATATTTTTATTACACAGAATTAAAGATAGAGACAGATTACAAAACCTTGGTGCACAACGTATTATTTGTTGTCATAAGTGATAACTTTGCTAAAAAAATTAACAACTGGGGTCAAAAATAAATAAAAATACAATTTTTGGATATAATTTTAAGTATTAACACTACTATTACTTTTTCTTCATTTTTTTGTTTTAGTGATTGATTTCCGATCGTTCTTGAAACCCTTTTCCCATTGCCAATATCATTTCATCCACTTCAAGAATAAGACTCGATGGAACAACTCGATTTGTTATCATTTCTCTTCATTGAGAATGTAAAACACCTGGATTACCATTCCATTCATCACAACCACATTGCTCGAAGCCACTAACAATCATAGTATTGAGAACCTTCTTCAATTCCGCTTGGATACATTTTCCCACCGTTTCATAAGAGGCCCTTCTCCTTTTTCCCGTTCTTATATACTTCACTTCACCAAAACTCATCCAGTTGACACACATTTTTTACCTCCTTCTTAAATGGATTATTAACGTGTTTGTCTAAAAATTGAAGTATTGGAATCATTCCACTCTTTGTAAACTTGGCACCTCTCTCAAGATTTTGTAAAGCTGTAACAACTTCATCGCTTATGTCTGATTTTGCAGTATCCATAAAAAGCAAACTTTTTCTTGTTTTTAAAAACAACAGGCCTTAAATGAACAAATCATGATATTTATCTAAGATCATATTCCTTCTCATTGTTCCTCCCTTTGATCTCTTAACTACCATTCCTGATCCTTTTGGAGCTTTTTTCAGATTCCTTAAAATTATCACCGGAGGAAGTTTGAAAGCCTTATATTCGTCACTTTGCTTCTGAATTCCTGCGAATTACACAACAGTAAATTTTAACTTCTCACTTGCTGTTGTTGCATCTTTTACAGTTTGAATGCCGCTGCAATCGTAGGTTGTGGATCTTGGAACATCAAAATAACATGGGGTTTCATTCATATGAAAATCATTTAATAGTCTCCGGTTCAATCTTTTATCTCAGCAAGAAAGCAGTCAGCTCGTTCTGGTACATCTCTTAGTATTTTTTGTCCCACACTTGTAACCCGACGGTAAGCCAGCTGAATTTTTATTTAGCCTTCGAGTTAGCTAACCATTGATACCTTTAACGCTTCTTTTTGATCAGGATAAATACTTGCTTTCCTTGAAGACGCTCTTGTGAAGTATGTCAACGAAGAAAGAGGGAAAAGTTAAACTATTACAGGAAAAGTTATTCTGAAAAAAGCAACAGCACTTTTTTGTGAAAACTTTGGTTTCGTAAGCCTTATTCGCCTTTTAAATCTAAACCTTTAACCATTTGTTTGGCCAATGTTTTATGTACGTCGATGTTTCGATGGTCGATTCTTCTTTCTATCTAAAGAAGAGCTTTTGGATGTTGCTGAAATCTCTCCATTGTTTCCGTCTAATGTTTTCAATACTGCCTTCTTGAAGCTCAAGAAATAGCTTTTTTCTGGCTTACGGTTTATTTCCAAAGGATCTTTATGGTGAGCTCGAATGTTGAAAATTCTCTTTCGCAATCGAACGTCAATAACGTTCGACGTTCAATAATATTCGAATGTTTATGCTTCTTCTCATTTATTTTTTTCTCAAAATTGTCACTGCAGTGTAAAAATTTGATATTAAATGCCCAGTGGCTTTATACCCACTGGACATTTAAAGCTCATGCAGCGTTATATAGCATGGGCTTAAGGGCAAACATATAAACATAAGTTGCACTCAGCCAGATGCCTTTGAGTAATTAAGAAAGTAATATTTCTTCTTCCGTCATCCCTTACAAATCTAAGCTCCCCTTTATTTATTTTACTTTCTATCTTTTGTTTCAAGAAATTGCCATTTTTATTTACTATTCTGTCGTCTTTTTAAAAGAATGGGAAAACGGAAAATGTCATTAAGGCTAATGATCAACAAGGTAATGATAACTTTATTCCATCATGTCTTCAGAAATTTTTCTTTTGCACATATTTATTTCATTTTTTCCCAATTCCGTCACCGTCCTTATTCCAAACTGATCCAGAGTTTTAGTCATGTCAATAAGTACTCCATTGAAATTACATCAGTTCAACCATCCGAGGAAGGTGAAGGGAGGGGGTTTGGCCAAGAAGATTTTTTTCGCCTCAATTAAAAAAGCCATAAGCATAATCCGAACTCAATTGTAGATAAAGTGCAAGAATAAATACCAACAAATCATGAAAAGTCAAACTCAAATTTTTTCATTTACTATTACTATATAATAATTATTACAGTATATTAACTATTTTGCTGTGATAGCTTATTACAATTTTTTCCTTAAGACAATCCTTCTCCTAAATTGTCGATTCCTTTTGTTTTAGAATACTACTTATCCCCGCACCTTCTTTTGAAGGGCTGTAGTTTTATAGTTGCTCACATAAAATGATGCATCACTTGCTTGTATATTTCCATTCAGAAAATATTTTCTAAAATGACTCAGCTCTAGTCCGAGCTGATAAAAATGTTATTTTTTATGTTAGTTATTATTGTTAAATTGCCATAAAATGATGATTGCTTTTTGGCCTGTAAGTTCTAGAGAGGTCACTTCCAGTGCTTTAGAAATCCTAATTTTTAAAATTTCCCCCTACCTCCAAGCATATCGGGACATCGCGGTGACACTTCATCATTGTTCTGGCCCCTTCCCCTACTTCAAAATCCATAGCACAGTTCCTGTATATGCCATGGTTTTTTTTTCATTTTATATGGAATCGATTTTAAGTTTTAATTCAATCAAGGCAATTCCAATTATTTTAAATCTCTAGATTTTATTCTTGAATGACTGGAACCTTCTTCTGTCAACTTAATCTTGGCAAGTTCCGTCTCTGAGTTCGATAAAGCCACTCGTAGAGTATATTTTGCTTAAGTAAAGTGTTTCATCTTTCTGTTTACATTTAAAAGTCTTTTGATGAGGCTTTTTCTGTCTTTCCTGCACTGGCAATCTATCCAATCTTTTGAGCCTTACAAAAATTTAGTCTTCAATTGAGATTCAGAATATCTTTGATTTCCCCACTCTTTGTTTCTAGATTTCAAGAGAGTCTCTTAATCTGCTTTTCTTTGCGTAGATCAAACTTCTTAAATGGTTCAACAAATATATCTTTGAGAGCTTTCAATTGCTGAAATTAGTACTCTAGTTTAAGTACTTTGAAACGTTTTTTAACTGCAGCAATATATTTCTTCATTCTCAGGGAGAGTGTTTGGAGCAAGTGTAGTGGGAAGTGGAAGCTTTATTTACTTTTCAGACTCGCTGTCAATGTACACACCACTAGATTGCTGCCACCATCACCATTTACTGAAAAGAACTAGTAAGACATCAATTTTCTTATCCAATAAATTCCAGTTCTTGTTACAAAAAGGGATGTAATACAAAGTTCTGAATTTTGTCAACTATAATTTTCTGTTATTCACATCACAAGTTATCTCTGCGTAACAGTTTTCTACATCTATTGCTCTAAAGAATCAATGCTCGTCATTGATTAATTTAATCCCTGAAACTGTCTCCTGAGCCTTTTCTGGTCAAGAGGCATTTCTGACACTTTGTAAGCATGAATTGATGGCCCTTTGTAGCCTAAGAAGCCGTCACAGCAGTCATCCAAAAAATAGCATCGTCAATGTTTAGTTCATGGTTTGAAAGTAACATATTTCAGGTTTTTACGTTGTCTGGTTAACTTTCCTTTATAGATTGTAGGTTTCTATTTACAATATCTCAATAGGTCCACAAAGTGCTCCTCTTGGCTCCGAGGACAGCCATAGCGATGATGTCAAAATATTGCAGAGCCCATTTTTAGCGCAGGGTTTCCATCTTTTTCCAAGGAACTCTTGAGCATGGACTCTCTGCAGTTACCCCATCTTTCAGGGATTACAATTTTCAAAGACTTCAAAGTGATCTCTTCACGGGTGTTAAGCATTAAGAAGCCAATGTTATCAACCAGAAAGTAAATGTGCACCAGGAAAGATCCTGAACAATTGCTATCGCGTCACTGAAAACAAGCTCAAAGCTATGATACAGACAATCCCATAGCACGATTTGGTGAAATATGCAAGGGAAAAGTGCTCTAGCGACACCTTATATTTTTGTTGTCATCGATTCCCCATTTGGTGCAAATGATATCAGATTCTCGGTCAAACATCCTTTATCGAACCCATGTTTTCTCAGAGATTTAAGGACCGTTATGCAAGTCGCCTTCCTGTCCACTCAATTTTCAGAGATAGAGCAGCATACCCCGAGGCTGCTTTGTGATATTCAGTGTCTGGACAAGTTAATTAGCTGTGTAATGCTAGTCTAAAGTCTCAGAATAGTTGATTAATATAAACTACGGAATAGGCAGTCCCCAGGCAGTTTTTCACCACATCGTAAGCTCTGCCGGTTGCTTTGTCAATAAATATTTGTAGCTTTCCTGCTTCTTTGTCATTAATAATGACAGGGACTGTCTTAACCGCTTTTAAACTGGCATATTTGTATGTTTACTTTCGGAAACGTTTCTGGTTACCATCGATGATTTTACCCATCGTCCACTGGGTGCTGATATGAATGCCTTGTAGGATATGTAGGCCATATGGATCACTCTCTACATGAACTATGGGTATTCCCCTGGTACTGTCATGGCTCTATTCGTCGTCCAATTCTCTTCCTTTTTCACACCATCGATCTTCTTGGTAAGGTACTTTAGTTCATCAAGATCTATGCTGATGACATTACTTGGTACGTATGGTCATAACATATTAAGCGGTAGTGGATGAGTGGGGATTTCAACAGGTTATCATGCAAGAGGCTTCCTGTTAGAGTCCAAGCGGCCTTTGTGGGAGTGCTGTGCATTATTCGGTTTTCCGCTAATAGCAAGAAACTACCGAATGAATAAATTTTATTTCCAAATACATCTGTATATATGTATTTGGAAATAAAATTGGGAGAGGCAATAAACCAAGAAATAAAAACATTAAATATTTTATATAAATTATAAATATTCATGGACAATCATTCAAATGCTAACCCTGATGAGATTGCTTCTTCTCTTAAGGAATTCTCATCAGTGAGGAAATATTTGCAAAATCCAATACCAACTCTCCTAACTTGGTTAACAAAAGGAATAACGAACCTTCAAGTGAGTTACTTCCTGAATGGGCCTCATCTTTCAAAGATTTACCCTGCTCCCAAACAATAAAACATCTTCAGTGGAAATTCCTCCAGCAGATAACGATCTCCAAATGAATGTCAATGAAGGCTGCACGTTGGATGAGCTATTAAGAGCGATAATGGCTATGAATCCAAATAAATCCCCAGAAATTGACTCCGTAACAGCAGAAGCATTGAAATATGGTAAATACATTCTGCACGCTTGTCTGAATGTGATTCCATATTGAATGGTCAAAAAGCCCTTCATCAAGGGAGAGAAAACATCAAAGTGCTTCTTCTGCAAAAAACCGTCGAAATCAATGAATGATTTGAAAGAATTCAGTTGTCAGTAAAACCAATAACAGAATGGTACTCTATCGAATATATGAATGATCCTATTATTTAAGTACTAAGACCATTTCAAGCGGGATTTAGAAAATCCAGAAGCTGTGTTGAAAAAATATACATTCCAAGAAGGGCTATTGAAGCATATCACCAAACGTTGTAGCGGATCGTAAAAATTGATAATTTTGTATTCTTTGTAAAATTTCTTCCTCTCGTATATATTCTTGTCTTAATCTAAATCCAAATCCCCTAAATATTTCTAAACACTTCTATTTTTATGTTTTCCAAATTCTAGAAAATACCCTAAGATATACTAATATAATCAAAATGACGTAATATTATCAAGCAAAAATAATACCGAAAAATAATAACTATTGTATACGTAACAAGGAAAACAAAAAAGAATCACTTTTATCTAGAATGTTCTGCTTTCGTGATTACGTTTCTAAAAGGTACATGACTCTCCCCCAACCCGACAAGGGTTTGATCAATCGTCTATCGTCTGACATGAGATTTCGTCTCTTGCATGTTTTGTTGCTTTTCGTGGCTTTCTTTTCAAAATTTCGTCATTACCATCGTCCTTATCCTTATTATCGTTCTTACTGTTCTTATCGTAAGACTCTTATTCATTAATTGATTCTTCACTAATGTATTCGTTTTCACTCTCGCATTCGAGTGGGTATAATAAATTCAATGAGTGATTGACAATGTTCTTGGATGGCAATACTACTTTTATTGCTCGCGTTATCCCGTCACAATTTGGAATTAGTTCGACAATCTTGGTCATTTTTACGATCGTCTTGGTAATTCCTCTTTGATTTGAACATTACTTCCAACTGTTGGGATGTGATTAGCCTCGATGCGGTGGCTTTTCAAGTTCATTTGTGATCGTTCTCCTAAGTGTAGTAAATAATCGTTGCACCATGCCTACCAAAATTGCTCGACAAGATTTTGTCCTTTTTTCCCAAATGTGTAATAGTCTCTTCTTTGGCGACATCTCTTCAGTAAAAGTTGAATTTCAATCTCGTCGTTTGTCCCTAGCTATGGAGTTCTATTCTTCGTATTTGGTGATATGTAATGGGCTGGTGTGATTGTTGTTCAATCGTTTAATTCTTCTCTGTCGTATACAAGCGACAGAGACAATCTCGTCGAATGTCATATACAAGACCGAAGCGGTTTAAAACCGCTTCGGTCTCGGTGAGAAACGTTTGTAGTTGTAACATTGTTAAACTTTTTCGACCAATCGATTTTCTTAATGCCATTTTGCTACTGTCAACAAGCCTGGCATAAAGGCACACCCAACTCTTCTTCATCATGACCGATTTTTGGATTAAGCTGGCAGCTTTGTATCTCTTTTTTCAGAATAAGTTCTTCGTTTTTTTTCTCGTCCAAAAGTTTTCCTTTGTAAATACTTGATCCATTTTCGTTGTGCTTCTTTTATTTCTTCAGCTGTTTTGTATTGGTTGGAATGTCCTTTCTTTTCAATTTGTCGATGAAACTTGTGATTTAGGGCGTTACTCTAAGAAGTTTTCATTGATGCCAAACGGTTAATCTCTGTCTCGCTCTTCTTAAAAGATTGCAAATATCTCCTGTAAAACAGTCGCTTCTTTCTTCATTTCTGATTCGATTTCATTCAAGATCTAATGATCGATTGTACTGGTATTCCATGTTGCCCATTTGTTTTTATCCTTGGTCAACCATTCTTGTCCGTGCCACCATAGATGGGTATTCATCAGATCGTTACTTGTGATCCCTCTGCTTGGTATATCTACTGGATTGTCTCTTGTACTGACGTAGCGAAATTCGAGAATCTTCATACTCCTTATTCAATCGATTCAATCCTGCACAACTACTGACAATGATTTCTTTGTTTTTATCCAATTCAGAACGCATTAAGAATCTGTCCAAATATACTGTTTGCTGTCTGCCTTTGCGAGTTGTTCGGCTACAAATTTTAAACTTCGAACTCTAATGAGTACTGCTAACAGTTCAAGACGAGGTATTGTAGTCATAGTCTTCTTTGGTACAATTCTTGTTTCATAAAATAGTAGAGTCATATGCGCTTTATCATCAGAAATTGTTTTTAGTTAAATTGCAGTCGTATAAACATTCTTTGAAGCATCATAGAAACAAAGAAGCTGTTTTGTTTTATGAGCAATGTTTCTTCTAATTGTTATACTTAAAAAGTAGCACATCTCTTCAACAATCATTTTCCTTTCATTTACATCTGGTTCATTCATCTCATCATCCGAATCTTTTTCTTGGTTTTAAAGTCTCTGCAGAAACTATTTCATTTTTATTTTTGCAGGTGAAAGATATCCAAGGGGATCGAAACTTCACGAGATCGTCTCTAAAACTTGCCGTTTGATTCTCGCTTGCTTTGCTTTCTCAGATTTGCTTGTCGGTATTGAAAGGCGATTTTCAATAGTGTCCCATTCAAGTCCTAGTACTTTTATTGTATCTGACCCCTTTATTCGGTCGTTATATGGGAGTTTTTCATTTACTGTTGCAGAATTTGTCTCCCAGTCTCCCACGTTAATTGAAATTGCATTGAATTTTTTCTTTGCTTCTCTGTACAGGTTAAGTGCTTCTTCTTTATGGTCGCACCCACCTACTATATTGTCTGCGTACATGCTTTTGCTGATTTTGATGGGTCTTGTTGGTTCCGAAGCTCGTCAATAAACCATATAAGTCTTCAAGGATTACTGGTCCACGATGAAGGCATTCGTTTAAACTTAAATTTGATTTCTTTGACCTTACTTAAGCGCTGTAAATAATCCTTACTTTCTTTCTTTAATTTTTTTTCTGGTTTGATGATGACATGATATGGTAAGTAATGTATTCTTTCACCTTGTTCAATGTTTTTAGAAAGTTTCTCGACAATTCCTTTATAAAGGTGGTCTTTTATTAGTGTATCATATTTTTCAAGTAACTCTGGATTTTCAGTCTTTTTTGCAATGGCTTCAGTCGATTTCAGGAAAAGCGAGATCTTCTTTTCTCCAGGGCCAGGATAAGTGATACCGATTTTTATCTTTTGGACAGTATCTTTAAAGTGTTTCCTGACTTCTACTTCGTTCGCGTGTTCATCTGCTTTGATTCTAATTGTTATTAAATTCCACAAGTCCGATATGTTTGTTTGACCAGGCACTGATTTGTCAGTTTTAGTCATATGGTGATTTGTTGGAATATTTTTCATTTTGTGTTTAAGTCATAACAAACATGGAGTTTTCTGTTGAATGCCTTCTGCCACCCGGATTCGTTTTTCCGCAGATAGTCTATTACAACTTTGATTTCGCTATACACAGTCCCAGATTTCAATGTTAGGGATTCAACTTGTGATGCAATTTCTTTCGGCTTGCTCAATCCGAAGGCAAAAATACTAATTCTGTCTATCCCTTCTTTTTTTGAGATTCAGTTGATTTTAAAGTTCCTCTGTAATATACGTTCGATGAATACAAGTGTTTAAAAAATTCTTACATGTTGACTGCTTAACTAATCTGAGTTGGTTGCTTCTATGAAGGTTGTTTGCATTACAATTTGTTCGCCAGTTGATAACATCGATGTTTCTGCATTCTGATTTGCGTTGATTGTTACAGCACTGTCGTTGTTCGCTGAATTTTCGAACAATCTTGGGGATAGAATTCGGTGGCGATGACTCACTTTCTTACAATGGTAACATGTCTTCTGGCTCTTGGAATTTTTCGTCATGTGATCTGGCTTCAGGCAAACAAAGTATTTTCCTTTCTAGCTTGTAAAGAGTTTACTATTTTACATTCGTTACTCCAATGTTTCTGGCAGTAAAGACATTTACGTTGAATATTTCGTTTGTTTAATAAAAAACTTCCAATTGTTCTACTTCCATGACCTGGATTTTAATGGTTTGTTGAACTATTCTTCAGTGGGTCGTTTTCGTTCCAATGAATTTTTATCCGGTTTTCCGCAGTTTTTTGGGCTATTATACCCTTTCAACAGCTTTCTTAAAAGTTCAATTGTCCAATTTTGATCCTCCGGTTTTCCCTCTTCTAGTCGAGCAAGTACAACTTACGGTAACTTTAATCGCATCTTAGAAATTATTGGTCTTTGATTAGGTTCTTCTCCTTAGGCTTTCAGTGCTTGCTAGTGTTGTTCCATTGTGTAGTAGGTTCCCGGAGTGAACCAAACTTGTTGGGGCTGACGTTATTTCCATTAGATGTGTGTAATGAGAGTCGATCATGAGCCGCTCATTTCCAAAGCGCTCCTTGAGGATGTTTACTGCAACTTTGTAGTTCGTATTTGTTTGTTCGAATCCTGAATAAAACTTCGTTCTCTATTTCAGCTCGTAGATAGTCGAACTTGTCAATCGATTGCAACGATGGGTTTTTACAGCTTTCGTAAAAAATTGTTTGTTTTTCTCGTTTATTGCCTTGAATTTTTCTTTCGTGATTCGTACCTATGTTTCTTGTGAATTTCTCAATCTTTCTAGATGATCCTTTACTAAGGGTTTGTTTCTATAATAGTCACTTTTTTTAGTTTACTTTTTTCTTTTTAATTGCCTCTTTTGAGTGCTTCACGTAATTTCTCTGTGATCTCTGTTATTCGTATTCCGTGTAACGATTCTTTCTTCAAACCTTTCGCTTCTGCGTTCTTGATTTTTCTTCTTGAAATCGATTCTTCTTGTCAAAACCACTCTCTGTTGTATCGGATCGTAAGAATCGATAACTTTGTTTTCGTTGTAAAATTTCTTCTTCTTGTATATATTCTGGTCTTAATCCAAATCCCATAACATATGCTTAATCAAAACGACATAATACCTGTATTATTCAGCAAAAATAATACCTAAAAATAGTAACTATTGTATACATAACAATGAAAACAAAAAAGATCCACTTTTGGGTAGAATGTGCAGGTTTTGTCACTACGTTTCTAGAACGTGAGCGACACCAAAAATAGGTCTCCATGATAACCACATTCATAGACTTCGAGTAGGGTTTCGACTCTAGTGACAGATATTGTGTGGAAAATACTGGGAAACTATGGATTGCCACCAAAAACTGTGAACACCAGCACAATAATCTACGAAAAGAGTAAAACCAAAGTTCGACTTGTAAGGAATTTTACGTCAATAGGGGTGTCCTCCATGGAGTCACCCTAGCTCAATTCCTGTTTTAAACTGCCTTGAATTATATTTTAAGACAGACTAATACCACATATGGACTTCATTAATGCTTAATGTGAAACGCACAGATAAAGTGAGCAATCAACAAATCCTTAATGAGGTAAAACGAAGAGACTTTGCTGAAATAGTCATTGCAACACAAGTACGAAGTTTGGGACATTGGCTAAGATGACCTGCCAACCCAGACATCAATAACAATGTTCCCTACACTATCCAAGGACGAAACAAAGAGGAAGGCTGCGCCTTACTTATGCAAAGCAAATGCAAGACATTACTGGAATGGGTATTAGAGCATTCCAACGTAAAGCGATCAACAGAAAAACATGAACACACAAGCCTCTGACTAGTTAAGGTAAAATAATTCATTCTTAATTTTTCTCTTCTAAGTATCTTGTAACATTCGAAGTTTGTGTGGTCCTAATTGGACCGAAGACCAAGAAACTAAGAAAGCTCAAGTTCAGGTTCGAAACTCTTGCATCGCACAGGGTGGGTTCTCTCTGTGAGGTAAGGTTCACTCTTCAACAATTGTTAGAAAAGCTCGATTAATAGGGCTTTCTTCCTCTCTTCTTATTACTTAGATCAACCATGACATTCTTCTCTCAATTTTCTTTGGGGGAACAGGAAGCTCTTTTAGGAAATTTATCATCATCATCTGCCATCTTTAACAAGATTCTTCATCAAAACCAGATATCGGCCATCCAGTTTGGCAAAGAAAATTAATTAGGGTGTGGAGACGTTAATTTCCTTGGTGTTAATGATAACGGGGTGAACTCTATGTATAATTTTTCTTATTTTTTTTCATCACAGGCATTTGTAAAATAATTTACAGGTACTCCAAAAAATGCATATAAAAGATATATCTACAGGAAGAGGTATCTGGCACTTAATTAGACCTTTGTTTGAGTAAACAAAATAACATTTTCCTCATAATATACCCAAAATTGGGACCAAAATCTGAATTAATAAGTACTTTTAGCGTCCTTAAGCAACTTTTGTTAAATTCATATTAGATCGTATGTATTTAGTTCTTATAAAGAACTAAATCCGCTCCAATGGTCGAAGGAAAAAGCAAACAATATATTTTATGTGTGGTACACTTGTTCAAGGTACCCCGAAAAAGAAAAAAGACACGAAGACAATGAATTTCTTTGACTTTTAACTTTTAGTAATATCTTAATTCCCGGTAACACCATATAGGGCTACTGGGGGGGGGGGGTTTGGCGCTAAGCATTTTAGGTTTACTATGAGGTTTGCAGTACCAACATGTTTAAAAACTGACTCTCCATGCAGAAAATAGATTGTCTACTATCTCAATTAGATAGTTAGGTAATACATTTATATTCTTTGACATAACGAATATTGGCAGTAAACCAGCATGCCCCTGTTTTCATGTTGAACCCTCTGCTTTCAGAGTCGGATGTTCAAAGACATGCAAATGATGATGTCGATTGATCAGTCCCATAAAAGTTAAGGATGTCAGAACTGTTTTCTGTAATTCACTGCAATATCTACATGGAGATTTCCCAAAATATCGCAGTTACATTTTCAGGCATTACAAACCATCAGATACGTCTCTAACTGCATCAAACAAGGCCGTGTCTATTTATCATTAAATATAATCATAATTTAACGCTTTAGGTTACTTTGGGATTACACCACCTGCAATATTTTCAGTTGTTTTACAATATAATCAGGTACGCGCATCGACCTAACTTTCCAAAGTGCTTTTTTCCACATAAAAAACGAATGCTTCCAAAATAATTTTCCACGGTTAAAATAAAAAATATATATAAAAATCATACGAAAATAAAATCATCTGAAGAAGAATTTAGTCACACTTGTAATCCTGCTCCAAAAATCCAACTAATCTGTTCCAATTTTTCTATGTAGTTTCGTCCAAAGAAGTCGTACCCCCAACCTGATTTGTCAGAAGCAAGAGCCATTCCGGAAATGTACGTTAAGTGGGAAAAAAAGTCAAACCGCCACAGCATTTTACTTTACCTTTATGAAGATTAGAAAGTGGCATAAACAATATCAGGTCTCCGTAGTTATCTGTAGTAGTGATGTCAGTAAGTATCTTGCAGTGTCAAGCACTTCCAGGCGTGCTCCTCTTTGAACACTAACAACTTTACTAATGGTCGTCATTTTCAGTGTCAACATAACGTCAAAACACCTTTGTCCACATATGTCAGCCAATCAGAATGGCGCATTAGACGAAGCTGTCCATGGATAGGCCAATCAGGTGAGTCTTTCTCTTCATCGCCTATGCTCTCATCCGGGAACTTTAGAGTGGCATGGCGGACGTGAGGAATATGGAATAGAAGCCATGCCATATTTTTGTCGTAGTAAGTGACTTATTATCGTTTACAATAGTAATAAGACTTAATGATTCGTAAGATAGCATCATAATAAGTGCCTATGTGTAGTGGTCATAGGATCAAAGTTGTTTTTTTTCAATCGATCATCGCAATACTCAGGATGTCACTATATAAACCCGCCATTAACGTTGCTGCGTACACAGTTGGTTTGCAAGAGAATTAAAACATTCCACAAAGCTTGGTGGCAATCGTTTGTCGCCTGTTTCATAGGCGATCAGAGAAAGTGCTTTTCTTGCATCTTGTTGTTCATAGTCTAAGGACTAAATGAAGAGTGAAAGATAAATAGTTGTTGGAAAGTCAGTCCGTAAGTACAATGTAATGTTTTTCTACTTATGAATGGACGTGATGGTGATAAGAACAGTATTGAAAGTTTCCAAGGTTTCCACTTGCTAAATTGGAAACTACAACTGACCCATTAATAGAATGGCACGCTATCTGTGCCATGCTTTTGACTCTGATTTCCCTAATATCATTTGATTTACCAGGGAGCAGATTAGTGGGATCACAGTTGCAGTTTTTCAGAAAACACTTGAAGGGAAAGGATTCAAGATTCCGGGCGGGAATCCCAGGTGCTTGCTTGAAGTAGGAGAAAAATATCTACACAACAAATTGACTTCACTTGTACAGAGGTTTATATCGGGGTTTTTGGACTATGTTAGATGAGCTTCGATGAACTAGATAACATTTTAAACCAAGATCACATCTGTAATAGTCTCAGTCTAGTAACTGATGTCTTCTCTGATTGCCGATGGGTCTGTAATGACTGAACCGTCAATCTAACGCGATATAGGCAGACATTTTTTGGTTTTCCATTTTTGTTAATTCGTAGTCTTCAGCTTATAACTAGTCACCCGAGCAGTGACCGGGGATTTTCGTCCATATGATCAGAATGGCTGTTGCCAACAAGTAACTGCCTAAAATGGCAGTCCTGGACAGACAAATTTCAGATTTTAATGGTAACTGGTGGATTGGAAGACACGATTTCCCCATAGCTGGCGTGATCAGTTATACTGTCAGATAAGGCCTCTTAGTGACAAAAAATTTGATAATTATACTGGTAGATTGAACAATCTGAAAAGCATTGCAATTAGTGGTAGTGTGAGCTGTCTTCGACACTGAACGAATCATCTATCTCACGTGGGGGGCAGAATTTTCAGTCTTTTGCAAATGAACTCAAGTGCCGTTCCTCGTGCTGAGTTGAGGCAATCCTGCTTTGATTTAAGATCGTATTTATCAAGATGACATCGTATCTTAATTGCCAAAGAAAATTTATCAAAAGTCGTCTTTTCAGTGATTGCACTGATAAAATTTAATTTTTATGATCAACAAGGATTGTTATTTTTGTGGCTACAGGGTAGTTGCTTGAATTTTTCAGACGCAGTTTTGTAAGCAATGGAGTTAACTTGTTTCCAACAGATCAATCAGTGGTTGTGATCATGTTTAATTCTTTACCATCACACAGCACATCATTCGAGATTGTCACTTTGTGTGATGCAGACGAATCAAATTTACACATATTTACCTGTAAAACAACTTTTTGTTAAGGTTCTTGATCCTACTATGATTGAGCATTTCAATGCAAACAGACCAGTTTTTGCAAGAAAAAAATCCCTCACATCATAACAGTACTGACATTTTGTAATGTTTTTTTATACAATCCTTAAACCTACCCTGTGACTAACCAAAGTTTGTCTGTTGTGTGTTTTTTTGTTAAAAAATCGGAAGGGTGACATTATATCGGTGTGTTTGGTAATTTCTTTGGCAGAAAATTGATTTTTTTCCTTGCTTTGCGTCGAGTTCACATAATCAGTGCAATCGACTTTGTCGTTGGACTAGCCAGGTTCAAATTAGGAAGAAAACCATGCTTTTCGATTCTGTTCTGACTAAATAACGAGAGACTGAATGCCACAT
The DNA here is from genome assembly GCA_003991215.1 of Morbakka virulenta. Taxonomy (NCBI): domain Eukaryota; kingdom Metazoa; phylum Cnidaria; class Cubozoa; order Carybdeida; family Carukiidae; genus Morbakka; species Morbakka virulenta. Next base: position 2,282,976 of record RDPX01000080.1, on the reverse strand, counting down.
GATATTTAGCACAACGTTTAAGATAGGTTTTCCTCTCCGGCCTTGTTTCTCTTCGCATTACAAGGTAAATAATACTTTTTTTTTTCACGTGAAGCATTTGATCGATGTGAGCACCAAATGATGATTTCAATCCAAAAAATGGACGAAATTTTCTCAGTTGTAATTTCGAAGATTTTCATGTTATCTTGATGGTTGATTTCAGTTACGTTTTATGGACTGGCTTTGTGTTTGTAATACAGTTCAAACGGACTCTTCATGTGTAAAAAGCCTTGATCGCTTACTGTTGCTTCTATTTTGGTGTTCAACTGCCTCCATTATAGTTCATTGATATACGAAACCTGAGTTTCACAAGGTTGAAGTTGAGTCGCAGGTGAAAAAAATGCCATACCAGACAACAATTAAAAAAAAAACATTGATCGGTTTCAAAAGTTAATTCAGCACTATTCCAGATAAGATTGCTTTTTACACATACCAGTGCTATTATTATTGAAGAGAGTAGTTGATTTGCTTGCATAAAGAGGATCAGGTCAGAAAATTGCTCGTCTGGATGCTCTCCTGCCTTAACGTCTGTGAAAAAGTTTCTGTTGTCAGTGAATTGATTGCTGTCTTGATTAGTTTGAAGAGATGAAGACCTTGCATCTCTCTTTTGGAGGGTCAGATTTGGCAAAGCAAGCTCTGTAGTAAGCAAAACATTGTTCTTCTGATCACCCTCATTTGAAAGTTAGTTACAAGAGTGTGTTTCCAACATACAGTTTTTATTTTTAAGCCCTACGAGTCTAAATAATGATTTTTAGCTGAAGGAGGTAATAAAATTGGAGAATATGGCGATGACATCTTACTGTTTTTAGTAAGATGGAAATGTTAATACAACGTTCTGTGTTAAAACAATAAGTTGAATAGGTAAATGATAAACCAGAACGACTTTGTTTTATTTTATTTACACAACAGTGTTTCATGATTGTGACTATTTAGGTCTAAATTTGACCTACCTTGCTTAGCATGGTGGTTATAAAGAAAGGGAATCACAAAGATAGGGGCAAATTGACTCGATTGTAGAATAGAGGTCAGTGTTGTGGTAAAAGTGACATATGCATGTACAGATGTACACTTAATGAATAGTAACTCTAATTTTACCATCATTTAGATTGACAATAGATGAATTGTGCTGCTATAAATGCCATTTCTGTCAATCATACTCGGGCCTAATAATTAGGCACAACAAATACTTCTACTCTCCTCCCAAGAAATCTCTTAACAGCTTACCCAATTTTCTTCAATGTCACAGGATTACAAATACACAATACCTATTTAAAGATGACAAAGATGTGTAAAAATTATTATCACTATTATTATGATTAATCATAACCACTGATATTATAATTACAGAAATATTTTGCTTGCACAATGATATCTCAGATATATCATCACCTAAATCTTGATAATTATAATTACACTAGTGGTAAGATATAAAACAATAACACTACATACACGTGAAGTGTGATCACAAAATCATTGACATTTATATAGTATATATTACCAATATTGAAGTAATTATTAACTATTGACAGTGCTCAATAATATAAGAATATTAGAGCTATCATATGGTGGACGACAAAACAAATCAACAAAACTTAGTTTAGAACTGTCAGTTTCATGTTTTGTTGATTTTTTTTCAGTCAATTTGGATGTTCTTTCTCCTTGTTCTTAACAGTTCTGTTTGGCATTTTCTCAGTTTTTAAAAGATCTTATTTCTTTTTATTTCCTTTTGCAAGAAAGGAAGTCTATTTATTGTGTATATGGCTATGTTAGGTTTTTTTAAGGTTTCTTAAATCTGAATACAAGTGACATACTTCTTGATCCAACTTCAAATAAAAGTATTGCAGTACATGGTCTTGCATCAATTTTTTAAATGGTGTAAGTAGTTCCCAGTCAGACCTAACTTTTATATTTTTGTTCTTCCAAACATGCAATAGTGAGCACCTTAAAACTTGACCAGAATTTGACAGCTCTTCATACATGGAAAACTAAAACATGTCTTAAATCAGGATTAAGCCATTGCTGCATTGAAACATTGACCACATTCCTTAGTTAGACCCCATTTTTATGGTGGTGTATTTTTAAAGCTGACACATAATCATATAATCACAATATTTTGTTGAGATGATTCAGGTTCAGATGTAATATTTTTGTTTTACATTAAATGATGCCCTGGGATCTCAATTTCCCAGGGCATCACTCTTTGTTATCTTTATTCAAGAAATTGTTTTTCCTGTGTGTTAAAAGGTAGTAAATAGTGAACTTTGAACTGGTAATAGTGTGTGGAAGACAAATGTTTTTGGGTGTTTAATATCATTTTTTCGATATTCCCAAAGTTGATGACATTTAGCATGCTCTTCTTTTGTTAAACTTTAATCTTCTGTTGAGTCACCATTGTTTATTACACCATGGTATCACTTGTAAATGGTAATATAAGTACCACCTGATGTACTAGTTCAGAAATAAACTTGTCTAAGTAAAGGCATCAAGATAATCTGTCTTTTAGTAAAACATCACCAGTCTTAATGTGTCATTGACATCTCATTTTGATGTGACATGAAGCTTTCCTTTTACTTGCAGAGATCTAGTAGTACACAGGAAAGATAACATATCTGAATTTCTTTCAAGTTCTTATTTAGTGATAAATGCCATCTTTAACAGAACCTTGAGACTACAGTCAGCAAGTAACATTTTATGTAGCTTGGTTGCCTTGAAACCATCTACATGTTAAGTAGCTCTACCAATTTTGTATTTTTCTGAGTTCCCTGAAGAGTGCTTCCCAAACTGTAACAACTATTAGAGGGCTTAAAACTATGTCTTAATCTACTCATATTTTCAAGTTGAATTCAATGGTGCCTTTGGTCTTGTATGATTTTAATACTTAAATATCAGAATGTAAATAAGATGTACCTCTACTCCCACTTTTCCCATTGTGCATTTGAACACCAGTTGGGGCATGCAGCCATACCTTTTTTTGAATTCAGAACTGGAAATACAGAACTTAATGGAAATTGTGTTGAAGACCTGTTATCATTTTGCCGTATCAGGATGGCTGCAATCCCAAAATACTTGGCATTGAGCTCTCCTTTATTGTGTTGCTTTCATGCCAGTACAGTTTTGTTAAGATATTAACACATGAATGAATTGAGTTCTTAAGAAATATTATTATGCAAAAATTTGAATTTGGTTAGCTACTACATTTAAAGCATGTACATATACAAAAATCAGTAGTACATTTGAATGAAAATAACAGATAAGTACTGACCATTTCTTTCATGTATTGTCAATCATCAGAATACTAATGACACAAACTATCTACGATGTTGTATAGATATAGGTTTTGTACATACATTGTAAAGCCACACAAATATTTTGGTTTGTTGATTGTCAGTAATAATTGTAGAGACAGGTCATTTGATTTACCACAATAGGAATTTGTGTCTAAGGGGTCACTTAGCTAACGTCTTATATATATATATATATATATTTGCTTTAAATACAGTAGCTGCCAAATTTGAATTTTTCCCTTTTTTTATTTGCCCTTATGATACACACCTTTTCACTCAAGGATAAGAGGATGCATTAACCACCCTGTGCTATGCATGTGGTCATGCACAGCATATACTGATTTATCTTATCAGTTACTTTTTGAGGTTCCAGGGGTGTTTTGATGACTCAGTATTATATACTCTATGCATAAAAGCTTGAGAATGGTTTCTTGTTCCAACTTCCAAGTCTCGACAATGCCATATTACACATTTTTTTAGTCAACCACTGCTTTAAAGACCATGCAGTTAAAAAGGTGTTTCTTGGGCATTTTTTTAAATATTTCTACTTTTCTGTCAGCTGCAACTTGTAACAGTGTAGTTGGGTCCCATTGTTACCCTAATAATTACCTACCTACATAGCAACCACCGTGTCATGTCTTGGTTGGTGTTGGGGGCAATGGGTTTCTGCACATTTGTTTTTCATTAACCTCACCACTTCTATCCTTTTAATTACCTTATTGATTCCAACCATTTACTTAAGTCTGTCTTCCTAATGCACTTTTTTCCTTTATAATAGGCAGAAACTCTCTAGATCTTGATTATTAGCAAGACATAAAACCAATGTTTGGTACATATCTGTTGTTATAATTTGGTGGTACCAATGATGTGGCATATATAATTGTTCTACCTTCCTATTAAGTACTATTTGTTGGCTTGAAAAACTTTGACTATGTTATGTATAAAAATCTGTAATTTTAGAGTATATGAAAACACACTGCGCTGAAAACAAGTGATATTCCATATGATAGTTTCTTTGGTTTTGAATAAATTTTAACTTTACTTTTCTTATGGTTCTTTAAATGAAACCATGGACCAAGACTTTTGAAATTTCACAATGTATCCTCTAGAGTTACATTTTATATCTGGTCTGTCCTTCTGAACATGGAGTGACTTTTATTGCTTAGGTTTTTGAACATCAGGTTTCATACATTGCATGAGTGGACTGTAAGTTGATTAATGTTACAGCTTTAATAGTGTTTTCAGTTACACATTGTTGTTTTGAGCTTTAAGGGAATAGCACACTTTGAGGAGTTGATATTGGTTGTTGTAAAAGTATTAAGGTTGAAACAAGCTTGAGTTGGGATGAGAAGTTGTCGATCCAGCTAGGTACAGAACTAGTAATAACATGTACAAAAGAGTTAAAAATGAATTGCGGAAAAAGCAGTCATTGCATATTATGTCTCTAATATTTTTATACTTTAATTTCCAAGACTAAAGGTCCATACAGATCCCTAGTTATTGTTAATTGATAAAATAAAGGAATTTGTTAATATTCCCTTTTAATCAATCACTTCACTGCTACCTCATCTGGCATCAATAATTCTCTGGATTAAGAGAATCAATTAAGGTGTTTTTCTTGGAGTTTTTTCAGACTTATAGGAGAATGTATGGTAAAGTAATAATTAGCATATTGAATTACCATTTTAATTAGTAATTGGACTTAACTTTGCTTTACAATTTCATACAATAAAGATAAGATAATGCTGTTAAAAGACGCTAGGGCTCCAACTGCTGTTGACAGTGGTTCCCCTGGAGGGTGACAGTGGTTTTTGATATTCATGTTTACCACTCCATGGGCCCCAACTACTACTGGGACTATTAATGTTTTTAACTTCAACATTTGTTCAACTTCTATTTGAAGGTCTTTGTATTTTAATAGCTTCTCAAACTCTTTTGCAGATACATTTTTGCCCATGGAAACAGTCCTATCATTAAGCAAGTTTTTTCCTGATGGTCTTTAATAATAATATCTGGCCTGTTTCCATGTACAGTCCTATCTGTGTGGACTCTGAAATCCCAGAGAGTCATTACTTTTTTGTATTCCATTATATTGTCTAGTTTATGTTCATACCATTTCTGAGTGCAAAGCAAATTATAGAATTGCATGCAGGATATATTATTCAGCCACAGGATATATTATTCAGCCCTGTCATCCCCGAGTTTTTATTGTGTGTGTTAGCACATGACATCTTGAGGCCAGGTGATCAGTAGTTTGATTGTGGATTGAAAATTACAGTTAAATGGCCATTGGTCCTATTTGGTTAGTATAAACTCCTTCAATTTTACCTTTGAGTTCCTGCACTGCAAAGCCACTGATAGGTGTTTTGCATATCAACAGCACTATCTACTCGTTTAGAAAACTGGCCATAAAGAGCCTTATCCTTCCAGTTAGTTTCAATTTCTTTTATTCATTTCATATATGCAATTCCCTTTATAGATTTTGCCTGAAACATTTAGATGTTAGTTCTACTTCAGTTTTAGGTCAATATTAAGTTCTCACATAAATCTTTCACTTTCTTTCATAACTGAATGTGCCTTTTTGGATTTTTCATGAATTTTCACTATTTTGAACATACAATCCTGACAAATTACTAGATATTTCCTTGATCCAATTGTAGTTTTGTATGTTAATTCTAGGTTTGTGAGACCTCTGTCTTTAAGTGATGCATTATGTTCATTGTCAACAGCTTGCATTATTTCCTACCCATAATACTGTATGTCTTTCAGCATCCAATTATAACATTAAATTTTTGAATTGGTTATCCTGTATAAATTTTGTAAATAATAATAATAATAATAATAATAAAAAGTGTATGCCACAACTGGGATGGCAAGTTGTGCTTATAGTTTCAGTTATATTGGATGAATTGAATTGTCTTTAAAATTGATCTCACCCTCGTTAATACTCAGGTACTTCTCTGGTACCACTTCTTGGTCTGGGTCTCATATAACACTCCTTTCATGTAATTTTTGCCCTTGAGCTTGTAAACATAACCTGTTTGGTTCAGTTTATGGGATAAAGGAAACACACAAAAAGCAAGAGGAGAAAATGAAACTCCTTGAAAAATGTCACAATTGGATTGGACATACCAGGTACCATGTCTGTGCATTAGGAGAAGAGTAGTCTTTCATAGTTGTATGTTGATTTGAAGAGAATTTATGATTACAGAACAGGTTTTATTGAGTTCCTTTGACTTCAGTACCCATTTATGTGGCACTTACCTTCCTGTAATCTATCCATGCTATACTAAGGTTACATTGTTTTGATTTGCAATTTGCAATTATTATTTTGTTAAACAGTAGCTGATCCTTACATCTGTAGGATCCTCTCCTGCAACCCTTTTGTTCATTAGGAAATAGTTTTTGTTGTTCAAGAATAGTGTATTTACATTCAGTTAATATAGCTGTTAAGAACTTGTACATGTTACTTAAACAGTTTATAGGTCTGGTAGTTTTCCAGTTTCTGAGTGTCTGCTGATTTTGGGGGAAAGTAAGTTGCCCCCTTTAGTAGCTATTCTGGTATATTTTGGGGTTTAAGAGCACAGAAACAAATGGCCAAAAGATCATGTGAGGATTCAAGGCAATTCAAACAGAAGTTGTTTACTTTCTCAATCCCTGGTGATTTCCATTTAAGTGATTTTCACAATACACACATTGTTCCATTCACTATGTACAATGCCAATGGACTAACTAACTACTTTTGCATTAATTGCATGCACCAGATTGAGATAATTCAGTTCAGTGTTTATTAGCATAGTCTCTTTGTGACTTCACTATTAACCTGCTCAAACACTTTAATGGTTCTTATGCCATCTGCTTGCTCTATTCCAAGGAACTTGTACACTTTGTTCTCATTTGGATCCAATGAGTTCATTAGCTCTCCCAGTATCTCCAGCCCTTCACCTCTCACCATTTTGCCTTATTTAAATACAATGTCAGGAAACTTGCCCTACTACATAACTTACTCCATTGCTAAGACTCACCTGTACAATAATGTTGTTTGTGTCTTCTAAGAGTTTCATGCTTTTCTTGATACTGCTTGAGGTCATCTAGAAACAGGCTCTGTGTTTGACTGTTGCCCCTTCTTCCAGGTGACCTATCCTGTAGCCTGTACTTTGTTGCAAAAGGAAACATACTGGTATTTCTGAGATACAAAAGCCAACTGGTGAAAAGCTGCCCCTTTGCAGGAACCCACAGATTATACATCTCTCAATGATTAACTGATAAACCATTCCAATGATACCTTCTACTGTTCTTATTTGAGCTTTATCCCTTATTTCATTTTCCATGGTGCTTTTCTCATACGCTTTGCAACCAAACCTGTAGTTGTTTTGTATGAAGTATTAAGACATGTTACTGGTCTGTAATTCTCTTCTGAATGGTCTGGACTCATTAGATCTAGCCAGTTCTTTCATACTTCTCAGGTTGGAATTTCTATCTTTTTTACTTTTGGTCCCCAATTCTTTGAGGATGGCTCTCTCTGTAGCTGTTGCCTTTATCTGCTTCTTTGTTCTAAGCTACTAATTGCTTGTCCTGGCAATGTTCATTCTAATTTCTTTAAACTCTTTCTTGATCATACATTCCACCTGATGGTTTCCTCCTGTTACATTCCTTTTTTTTTGTACCAGACTTATCTTTGTGACCAGATTTTCCCAACTTGCATCTAATAGCTTTTCCCATTGCATACACTTTATCACTTACTTCTGGTGTAGTATTCACATCTCATAAAAAAATTCCAGTATCTTATTTCCACTTTCACATATTTGATTATGAACATTAATTTTCAGTAGTTTTATTTGAGGTTCCATCTGTAGCATAAGTGTCAGATTCTCCCACTCTGTTACACTCACACTAAGATAAGATTCATTATTTTGGCTTCTTTATTGAAGCTAGTAACTTTATATATAAGCTTCTGCCAACAAACCATGTTATATTTTTGATACCTTTGGTTCAATCTTTCCTTTACTCATTTCATAAAACCCCTATTTTTTTAAATTCTCTTCATTGTCCATAATAATCACACTATTTTCATTTCTTCTGTCCATGCAGTTTGGTTCCTATCATCACTAGCTTCATTTACATTTACGACATGTTCTTGCCATGTCTGGTTTCCCCACCCTTCCTTGAAATTTTTTGTATTGTCAATCAGGTTTTGAGCTGTTCTTTTTTTCCCCCTGAATATTCAATAGGCCATCTAGCATTTATTCATTTCATAAAGCACTTTCCTTTTCTTCTTTTGTGTTTATTGGTATCTGCTATTCTCTGTTTTTGTTCAGGATTGATTGTTTGTTATACTCCATTGTTGTTGTCAGGAGTTGCTTCATCACCTGAACCAAATGGTGCTACTGTATTATTTACAACATTTCTTTTTTTAGTTTTAACTTCATTTCCCCCCTAGCAATTGGGGCTCAAACGGTGCCCTTGAGAGGGACTTTGATTTTGCAGTGAGGAATTTCTTGGCCAGATGCTCTTCCTGACACCAACCAATGGCTTTTTTCTTTGTAAAGTTCCAAATTCTCCTCGCCAGCTAAGGGAATCAAACCTGGAACTCTTGGTTACTGTGCAGTTGCACTAACAGCTAAGCCACGGTTCCTCATTATTATTGAAATTGATAATTATCTAAGTGACCAATAAAACTATTTTATTTGATGCACATGTTTGGATTGCCCAGGTCACTGGATAAGAATTTTTTTATAGTGTCACCACTTCTAACAGGTTTCACCATTGTCAACCTCACAAGGGAGAAGCCATCCACCCATATCAACATGGTACCTTTGGTTGCAGGCATAATTTTTTGTGTAAAATCCATACCATTGTTTTAGTAGTTCCCACTAGACGGACCTTCTTTCTAGACTCTGTCTATCCCTGGTATGATGATGATTATTATTATTATTGTTGTTGTTGTTGTTATTATTATTATTCTTGTATCATCACAGTAAAACTAGTAATGGATAGTTAAGTTTTAGGTTACACCCCATAGCTTAATGAAGTATATATGTTGTCTTGAAAGGAATTTTCAAATCACATTTTCAAAATTTGATATTTGGGATCGTTATTGTGTTCCAACTACTCCTCTTTCATCTTCACTCGAAATATCAAATGGGAATGCCACATTGATTATTTTGGTAATTCTTTCCTTATTTATTTTTTCTGGTTTGCTGTAATCAATGTGAATTTCAGTTTGAATTGAAAAGTCTTACAGTCACAGTGCTTGGCAATTTTCAAGTACCTTGTTGTCTTTTGTCACCATATGGTTGAAGTACTTGTCATCACATTCAAATCCAAATTTCTTGCACAGATACCAGTCCAGGTCAGCTGCTACTTTGTCATGTCCCCAGCTTTTATACTCCCTAAGTGCTCATTTTTATTGTTTTATATATTATATTATATTTTATTATATTTTACTATATTTTATATATTATATTATATTTTATTATCAATTACTATTGCCAGATTTTCTTTTTTAATTGTAAATTAAGATCAAACACCAGACTACCAGTAGCCTAGGTTACTTGATATTGGAAGTTAATGTTTTATTGTTATAGAATTTGAGCTTTTCAGAATAAAGGGACAAAAGGGACAAACAATACTTGGCACAAGTAATAAGACTAATCAGAAGCATTGATTATAAATTTGCAATTTGACATCCACGGAAAATCTTTTGTATCTCATATAACGAGAGGTTTCTTGGGATTTTCTCTAACAATTGTTTTGTTCCCTTTTTTATCAGCCCTAGTGCACCTGTCACAACTGGTAAAGTGGACATTTTGAGGTGCCACATTTTCTGAACCTCATCTTCAGATCTTTGTATTTAGAGAGTTTCTCAAACACTTTGGCAGATACATTTCTATCTGATGGCACACTCCTGTCAATAAGGAGACACATGTTATTTTTCTTGTCTTTGATAACAATTTCAGGTCAATTGGCCTAATAGTACAATCAGTATGAGTTGGGAAATCCCACAATATTGTACAATTTTCTGTCAGTTACTGACTCAGGGTAATATTCCTACCAATTACAGGTATTAATATCAAAAACAAAGTGTTGACAGATTTACTCTCCGAGTATTAAGATGGAACAGCCTGAGACTGTTTGTCTCATGTGATTAACACATTCTGCACATTGCATCAGTGCCATTATGGAAAACATTAGCCCTGTAATTTTGGGTGAATAAGCTTTGGTCAGCAAGAATAAAACCTTCCCCTTTCAGCCCAAAGCTCAAAAGCCAGTGTTGGGTTGCAATTCTATCTTCATCAGCATTAATGACTCAACTCATGAACTGTCTGGAAAAGTTTCTCTTGCCACTTAGATTCGAACTGTTTCAAACCAGTCTTTTTTGCTAATTTCTTAGCCTTACAGGCACCCCCTGTTGATGCAAAGAGATTGTCTATTTAAGTATCAATATTTTAGCTCACACAGAAATCTTTCAGGCTCCTCTAAAACAGCCTGGAACTACTTCAAATCTTCATGTCAGTTCACAAGCTTTAGCACCCATCATTCCCCATCCTCTATCTTCTCTTGGAATATATAAGTGATCTGCATCATATTTTGGGTGAAGCATTGTATGACACATAAACTGTTTCCTAATTTTCATATCCAACTTTTTCAGCTCACTCAAATTCCAGTTAATGATATTGAAGCCATATGTTACTATAGGTATGGCAAGTGTATTAATAGTTGTTATTCTGTTCTCAGAATTTAGTTTGGTCCTCATGATCAAGCATTCTTTCCCAATTTTCTCTTTTATCTCAGCATGTTGTTTTCCATCCCTGTCATTGAGTCCAAGGTATTTATAGGTACCCTCTTGGTCCAATTCCTTAAATGATGGTATCCTCCTCTAATACTAAATTGTTGGTCTTATTACAGATTTTTATTTACAGGATAGCCAATTTAAAAAAAATGATATATACAAATATATACAGTGTATACAAATTCTGTTCTTCCATTGGGTCCTGAACTTGGCCTTGACTAACTTACCACATTCAAAGGAAGTTTTAGTGTGTTTATCTAAACTGAACTTCATCCCTATGTTATCCCTAAATGCCTTTCCTGTTTTCAGTAGCCCTTCAAGCTCACCATCATTGCTTGCATAAAGCTTCAAATCATCCATGTAAAAAAGATGATTTATTTCCCAATTGTTGACCCTATAACCATATCTTGTATGGTTTAGAAGTTCTGAGAGATATGAGGGTCATGCAAAAAAGAAGAGGAGAGCAGGAGTCATCTTTAAAAATTCTACATTAATTTGTATCACATTAGAAGACAAAATTATTATTGTGTTTTCTTTGCATTTTAAGGTCAAACACTGGTGAAAGCAGCATTGTACGTATCACATTCTGAAGTGTAGTCAAACACATCATTTTAAAACCCATTTAACCTTTTAGATCTCTTCCTGGCAATCACTGCTGCATTTTTTTTTCACTATCAGCTTGTTGATTGCATGGTGGGTACTGGCAGTGAAGGGGTTTATCTTCCCATTTTTTCTTTTACTTTCTTTTTAGTTCTTGTTTGACTTTAAACTCTTTGTTGGTAATGTACATGGCCATTCTTAAATTATTCCTGTTTCTATGCTTAGCTCTTTTGCATGTTTATTGCTGTATTTTTGTAATTGAATGCAACTTTTTTCTTTGCTTGTGGATATTCACCTAAAGCATCTGGTCAGAAAATATTATCCATAGTATCAGGAGTAAACTCCAAACAGCCAGATGTTAAGGCTTCTGTTTTGACAAAATAATAACATTAAAAAAAAAACTCTTACATAACAAAAAAATTTTACACAACTCTAGATGCAATACATAAACAAAGCCATAGAAGAAGTGCTTTAGAAATTTAGATAAGTGACAGACATAAGAAAGACCATGTTGTTAACAGTGGTCCCAGGCTTGTGACAGGCAATGGCTGCTTTCCACATGTGTTTTGGGTACCTAACACTCAGCATACCCTCTGTTAAATATATATTTATATGTTATGTGTGTGTGTATATATATATATATATATATATATATATATATATATATATATATATATATATATATATATATATATATTAGAGGNNTGAAGAGTGAATAAAATCACGAAACAGGCTTGTCGAAATGGCTTGTGTAGTTTTTTGATTCTTTCCAACTTATCATATCTTATATTACGCTCTGCATTTATGTATTGAGCACTTTAATACGGATAACCGAATCGAAAGCTTTATATATATATATATATATATATATATATTAGGGAAGGATGTAAAGAATTTGAAGAGAGATGTGTAGGTCATGCTGTATTAAAGTGTGCTCTAAGAAACCAGGAGGAAAGGAAGTGCAGAATGTGTGGTAGATTTCTTTTATCAAAAGCTAAACTGGTGAACCATCTTAAGTCAGACAGTTAAAGACAAGATCAACACTTTTATGAGAAAACCTTGCTACCTCATCCATCTATGCATAGTTGCACTACCTGTGGTCTAGTCTGCAAATCAGCAAGTGTTCTAACGAGACATTCCAAGACTCATAATGAAGCTCATTTGTCACTTCTGTGATGGTTCATGCATGACAGAAGCTGGGTTGAAGAGTCATCTGCGTGTACACAGAAACACAGCATCAAATTGAAGAGATGGTGAACTTCTGTCATGAAGGAGCAATCATTATGTGTGTGTATGAGTGTGTGTATGTGTATGTATGTGTGTATGTATGTGTGTATGTGTGTGTGACATTTGCATTCAACATTTAAATTTCAGAGCTACTGTACATTTAAACTGCCAGTGGATATGCACTAAATCCCAAGGGTATTTATTGTTGTAGCTTTCAGCCTTAATATTAGTAAGAAGACCCATCTACTACCTCCGTTTTTTGGGATATATAATCTGTCTACATTAGACATTGGGTAATGCATTCTGTTTGATGTCATTATTTTTCTGATTTTAGCATCAATTTTCTTAATATTAGATATTGTTATGTTGATTATGTTGTAGCTGTAGATAACTACATGGAACACTAGTTAGTTTAGTTCAGTTTTTAGTATTGCATGAACTCTGGAATAACATTCTTTCTTTTCCCAGTATTTCATTGAGCAGTGTTGAATTCCATCACTTTCACTGACACCTTAGAGCTTGTAGAACTTTTCTTGATCAAGATTATGAGTGTTTCTTTCTAGTTCTAGTGATATCCATGTCAGCTTACCTCTGAAATATTGCACTGAAATATTACCTCACCTTGTTTTTCTAGACCAAAGGTCATACCACTGTCATGACTAAATTTCTTTGCAGGTTTTGGCATTCCTTCAAGATTTATTAATATTTGGGAAATAGTTTTGAGTCATGTAAAACAGGTGACTGATATTCTTGCCCTCCCTTGGTCTTGTAGCCATATTCTGTATCATCCATTATTGTAGATATGGGATAAGTGCAAGACAAAATATGAGGTGATTGTAATTCTCCCAAATAAGATAACAAAATTTCTCAGTTGTGTTTGATCTGAGCATGTTCTTTTCATGTGTTCAGACCAGACTGGTTTTCCAAAATTATTTGTTTACTTTGGGAATTTTGATTGTTAGCATAGGAGAGTCAATCCCAGCCAAAATAAGGTTTCTATGTTTATTTTTACAGTTTTCAGTTATCATTTGATAAATAAGGAGTTGGATTATGCAGCCATAGATAGATTTTTTCACTCAGAATTTAGATAAACAACTTTTTTGTTGTATTTTGAATATCTTGTGGGCCTATAATTTTGGTATTTGCTTCTTTGTATAGAAAGTGAGATATCAATCTTCTGTAAACCAGCAATGCTCTCAGTTTCTCACCATTTTAGGTAGTAGGTTTGTGAGAAGATTATCTGTACGTGAAAATTTTGTAAGTTTGACCCCTCCTTCTGTCTTCCATTTATGTGATTTCTTTGGAACCTTTTAATCTTCCTCCATGATTATATTTGTCCATTGTTGTTCTTCAACATGTCTATTACTTTGCCCTATCTTTTAATTCATTCTTTATTTTCATTAAACAGTTTAGATGCTCTCCCAGAATCATCAGCCTTTTTCATAGGGGCTCTCTTTCACTGTCACTGTTTTAAATTTGTCTTAATTTGAACTTTGATCTCTTTTGTAATGCCAGACTTCCTTGTTTTTAGGTGCATTTTCTGTTTTATCATTACTTTCATTAATATTATTTATTAATATTATTTTGATTATTATTATTATTATTATTATATTATTATTTTGAAAAATTTTTAACTGGCTGATCTTTATACCGTAATTCTCCTTATTAGGCGAGTCACAACTAATGACCTAGGGCTAATAAGGTACTTTCTCCTATCTTTCACATCTCAAGAACTTTTCTTAGGATTCTAGCTGTTCCTAATAAAGCGGTCTTCTGCATGTCCACTATGTTAGGTTCAATATTCAATTTTTGAACCCAATTTTTAAACCCTTGGCTGACACTTCCTAATGCTCCTATCACAACAGGAATCACCTGCACCTTCTTCAAACCCCAAAGCCTTCCCATCTCCCTCTTCAAGTCTTGATATTTTTCAACCTTTTCCTTTTCCTTGTCTTCGATTCTTTTATCTGCTGGAACGGCAATGTCGATTATGAAGCAAGATTTCTGCTTTTTATCAATCAAAACAATGTCTGGCCTTCTTGCCTCTATTACATTGTCGCATTGAATATTGATGTCCCACAGAATCTTTACTTCTTCACTTTCTATCGCACCTTCAGGGGAATGTTCGTACCACTTTTCCTGATGTTCTAGCCCGTTTTTCTTGCATAGATCCCAGTGAATCCGTTTTGCAACACCGTCGTGTCTTCGTTTATATTCCTTCTGAGCCAGTTTTTCACACTCACTGATTACGTGTTGCACGCTTTCACCTCTTTTACCACACATTCTACATAAAGGGCTATCGCTGGTCTTATCAATTTTATGCTTTATGTAGTTCGTTCGAATCGCCTGTTCCT
>RDPX01000080.1:2210949-2252249 GCA_003991215.1 Morbakka virulenta | reverse complement strand
GTTGTCCAGAAGTTTTGCTACCTTGGTGACACCCTTGGAGCTGAGGGGGGAGCTGGTGCAAGTGTTACAGCAAGGGTTAACAGTGGATGGAGTAAGTTCAGGGAGCTGATGCCATTGTTAACCAGCAGAGCTCTGCCATTACCTACCAAAGGTAGAGTCTACCAGGCATGTGTACGTAGCACAATGATGTATGGCAGTGAAACTTGGCCAGTGAAAGCTGAAGATGTCAGCCGCATGGAGCGGAATGACATGAGAATGATAAGATGGATGTGCAACGTAAGTCTAAAGGACAGGCTCAGTTCTAATGAACTCAGAAGGAGATTGAATCTGGACAGTATTGGCAGCTGTATGCAGAATAGGAGGCTTCGTTGGTTTGGTCATGTGGAGAGAATGGACAAGAATGCTTGGACAAGTAGATGCAGAACAATCAAGGTGGCAGGAACCACTGGCAGAGGAAGACCAAAGAAAACATGGGAGGAAGTGATAAGGATGGATCTGAAACAAAAAGGTGTCAGCAGAGACCTGGTGAAGGATAGGATAACTTGGAAGTCAATTTCAAGAAATCGTCCAACACATGCTAGCATGTAAACCGGACATTAAACCGAATATGATGATGATGATGATGATGAGTTGCTTCATGGCCTTTTCAATATCTTCATAAAACTCCTCAATTTCTGCATCATCTTTATCAGCTGTTGGTGCATATACTTGTACTATTCCAATGTCAACTGGTGTCCCTTTAGGTTTTATTATCAAGACTCTGTCATTGACAATCCAGAAACCCTTATTGCTCTTTGATGTTACTTGATCTAGGATCATGCCAACTCCTTTCTTATGTTGATCTCCTCCAGAGTAGATAATAGTGTGTTTGTCAGATGTTATGCATCCTGCTCCTTTCCATCTTACTTCTGAAAGTCCGAGTATGTTGAGCTTCATTCTTCTTATTTCCTGCTTGATATTTTCCAACTTTCCTTTCTGTAGCATGGTGTGTACATTCCATGTACCAATTCTAAGACATGTTCTGATGCATACAGTTTGCTGGATGGCGATCGAGGGTTACCTGTCACACATAATCCTCTCTACGGAGTGAGGAACTCTCAGATAAACTTGAAGTTCCCTTCACGCTGTTATCTAAATTCTGTTTCTCTTTGATTGTCATGGCATTCTTTGCCGAGGAATACCTATAGTAGGCTGCAATTACTTTCTGTAGGAGCAGTACTCGTACTGAGTGGATTGTCTTAGCCATTGTACTCAAGAGTATCATCTGCCTAACACATTAAAGTGCTGACCAGTTCCCAAATACTATTCGGCTGCTCAACACATCATCCATCCATCACCTGCTTTCCATGACTTCATGTGACCCTGATCGGGGCTACGTGGGTACTTGATCTTGCCCAAGGATCTCCCACAGGCTAGAGGAGGGAAGGAGGCACCTTTCTCCTCCTGTTGGTAAAATAATTTCACCCCGCACCAAAAGTAACTTTCTATTATGCATAATAATGATCATTGCAATGTTAGTACATTAATACATCATTTTCCCATTTTTAGACTAAAACATTCAAAGTCTGGTATTTCTACTATATAAAAAGATAATTTTCTTTAGATAAATTTACTTGTTGTGAATAGTGTAACTAAAATATATCATAAAAAAGGTCAATATGTGAGGAAAATAAAGAAGCATAGCAGCATACAGTCTCATGTAATTCTGAAGTCAGTATATTTGTTAATTACACCATTGAATTTTTATATTATTATTATTATTATTTTTACTGACTGGTTATTTCACATTTTTGTGAGTCAACTGCTTATTTTTTCAAGGTCAAAGGGTCAAAGTGTCAAAGTGTTTGGATTTGTTTTTATTATACCATATATACCACTGGAGCTGCATCCCTTTAAAGCAAACTTATAAAATGCTTGACTTAAGCTCTATCAACCATTTGGGACTTACCGAGCTAAAGACCAGGTTAATTTATTGTAAAATGTGATTTGGATGAGTTACTAATATATCTTGCTTAAGCTTAAAGCTCTGTGTAAAAAATTAAGTCTAAAATCATTACTAGCTTCTTAATAATTAATGCTAAAAGCATAAAATAAGTGTGAGGTTTAAAATTTGTCTTGTAGTTTTCAAAGAGTTTATCTATATAGTAAGTGGGCAAAATACATACAAAGCCTAGAATTTTTAAATGCAACTTCTGCAAGTCAATGTGACCCTTGCTTGATTTTAGCAGGTGTTAAGGAACAGCTGTGCTACTCTTCAGTGATTTGAATTAAAGTTTTCAATAGATATGCAGACCAGGAAATTGTTAATGAGTCAGCATGATTGCACACAGACTGAACTCATGGTTCAGTTCAGTCATTATTTATGAATTAAGACCTTGTTCTGACAGACTTTTATACATCGAGCATAGATGCTGCTGCTTCTGGCTTGTTTCTGCCCACGTTGATTTCACTAATCCTAATTAGCGAAAGCTCTTAACTTTTTGTTAACACAGTATTCAGTTTGTGACCTGCCTACTTAAATCTTAAGGTGTAGACGATTAGAAATATTTCTGTTAATGCTTTGTGTAGGTGTTATAAGCTCCAAAATGATAAGATTATTGTGACAATAATTAAAATATTTGGTAGAAAGATGAGGTGGAATGACATTGCAATTTTTCACTTTTAAATACCTGGAGGGGAGAGTTATAAGTTCTTTATCAGGGATTATCTTAGAGATTTTGGTAATGTATCTACCTGTACCAGGGTCTTCGACAACACAAAGATTGATAATTTATTTCTGTACCAATGTGGCAAAATTGTTTGTTGACTGAGTTGCTATTTTTGCCTGTTGGATTGACACTAAATGATGTTGCAACCTGCAACTCTAGGCCTCAGTGGTAGTTCTTCATGTTAACATTTTGCAATGTTGTCTAATGCATTTGAAGGCTGCAGCAATTTTAGGATTTATAAAGAATATATCTGTGTTGTTTTACATTTTTTAAGAAGATATAGCTTAGTGGTTGGTGCTGATGCAGTGTAACCAAGAGGTTCAAGGCTTTGATTTCTTGAGTGAAAAAAACTTAAGGACTCTACAAAAAGACACTGTTATACTTGTGATTAAAAATTTGAGTACATTTAATTAAAAAGGAATGGCTGTTTTTGCTGAACAGTGCTTCTAGATATACTTCTCCTATCATCAGGCTTTTGAAGTGATTAGGTACAGCTCTTTTATATGTCAGTATAACATACAGTGAGAGAGACTGCTGGTGCCATACCTCCTGTGTTGGTTTTTTATCATTCTTTAGTGCTGGGAGCCATATTTGAAATGTGGCTGCAAAGATTATTCATGGGCTTGATCAGTCTAAAGCTCTAGGGTTTGATCCTGTAATTGTCTCGAGTGGGTTTTTCAGCTGGCTTCCTTCTGCCCGAGACTAGTTTTCCGTCTTGTAGAAGAGCTTCTGTGGTCCCAATCCTATGTGTCTACCAAGGCCTGGCAAATATAACCATGTCAGTCTTTTTTCTGTAACTGGTAAGAGACTCGGACATAATTCTTGTAGACCCTAGATTGTTTTGTTGATTTTCAGTACAGATAAGGAGAATCTTGTGAGAATACCTTCTTATGCTCCTAATTGTGACCTGGTATATATGTATAGGTTCATGGATAAACCTGGCAGAGGATGTGCAATTGCTCTGAATATACCCAAGTACAACACAACTAAGCAAGAATAAGTAGAACCTTTGGAAGACTTAAATTCTGGTCTTCAGGTTGCCAGAAAATGGGAAATGAAATAGCTTGTTTCTTTGGATATGGTAGAAATGCACTAATGTTGTTAATTAGAAATTGTTGTCCTGGAAATCTAGTGTGAGATATGTCATGTGTGCAGCTAGCCAGGCATCTGGAGGGAAGCCCACCATCATGGATGATGCTTCCAGACCTGCACAATAATTAAAAAGAACCAATTGTATGTATGTAGTTAACCTTGATGAGGTTACTTCACATGAGAAATGCTCATCAATGAGTGTGGTTGGTTTGTCATTTCCTCCTGATCTTTCTTGGGCTCTTGTATTTATTCTATTGGAAAGTCTGCTTTTAAGAAGATTGGTTCCTTGTATTGTGCTAAAGAGCACATTATGCCTGATGGCCTGTTTTATCGCATTAAACATATCATCAGACCATGGATAGAATAGTACTGATGCATCAGTAACTTGGTAGAGCCAAATATTGCTGCTTCTGTTCAACCTTTGTCTCTTTGACAAAATGTGGCTTGTCTTATTCTTCAAATAGGTATTATCATAGGAAGTGTTCTGATAAGTTTGCTTCACGGGTACCAGCTCAGTATGTTAACACCCACATCCTTGTGCAATTGTTGCTCTTACTTTCTATGAATATTTTTTCTTTTCCTGTGGATGGGTAATTGTGGACATCATGAGTTTTTGAGTGCTTTCCTCCACCTCATGACTTGAATGCTTTAAAGTCAGAGGTTAGCTCTCATTAATGACCATGTACAAAAAAGAATTACAAGACCAAAAGTGTTGTTTTTTTAAGTTCAATGGAACCCTCTTGCTTCCATGGGAGAAGTCAGAAAGAAATATTTAGCAATATGACATTTTTTTGTGATTGAAATGTTGAGAATAATATTTATTGTTGCTAAACCAACTAAAGTGGTGTTATGTTTGAGATACTTAGATGTCTGATTGTTTACAATGTAGGTTTCAGTCTCCTTCAGAGATGGGAATGCTGCCATGGAATGAAGATCCAGACCAGGGAAGCAGCACAGAGGAGAAGTCAAGAAGAGTAAGTGCATTTCAAAATTTTGCAATGTTTTGCTATTTTGTTTTCTTAATTCCTTATTCTTTTTAAATGTTTATCTGACCCATTCTCTTTTAAAAGCTTCAACTCTTGTGCAAGTATTGCCACAACAGGGATAAAGTAAAATATGAATTACAAGAACTATGACCTGATTTGCATTATTGATAAAATACCAGTGTGTGTATGTCTGTATGTATGTGTACATTGATTTATTTATGCATGCATATTTGTTGCTTTTGTGCACATGTAAATTGATTGATGTTGAACTTGATGTGTACATACATGTATGCAAATGCCTGTACATTGGATATATTTTATGTAAAATTTTCAGACTACAGGGGTAAAGAGAGTATATCATGGTAAATTGACTTCAATATTTGTCATTGGTCTGTAAGCTTTTCTTATGTTGGCAAGAGTCAATTAAATTAAATTAAATTCAATTAATTCTTTAATTGATCTTGCTATTGAGAGAGTTATTTATATGGGCCATAGGGAAGTCGTTGGCTAACGTATTCCTTTTTTTTTTCAGCCCTCTAAATTTCATATTGAAATTCAGTATCTTTAAAGTCACTGAAAGATAAAAAAACACATTAGAGACTCAGTTAATAATTCAAAAAACGTTCTACCATGAAAGACAGGACCTAAAATGGTATTTGATTTATGATATCAGTTTTCACATTTTGAGGAGATTGTAAAAGGGTGAAAAATGCAGATCTGGTCAATGCAAAGTTAACATATGTGTGTGTAGTGTTTAAAAATGAACTTTGTGAACTACCTCTTTAGGTTCCTTTCTTGATATGCTTTTGTCTCATGTTTTCAGTTAAGGAGTCGCTTTATTGTGGTGCTTAATGACAAGTCTGCATGGAAAAATGACAACTAGTTGAAATAATGACACAATATTTTCGATGTTAGAACAATGACAACTCTGTTTTAAATGTTGGACTAATGACAACTCTAGCTTTGTAGCAATGACATTAGCATCAGTATTAGCATATCTTAAGGAATGGAGTTGACATTCTTCCAACTTACTGTTGTCATTGGTACAATTCAAGAGTTGTCATTAGGACAGCATGTTAAAAGTTGTCATTAAGGTGCACCTCATTTTATTCCAGCATATGGAACATGTTTTCTTAAAGAGAAAAAAAGGGTAAATATTCTTTCAAAACAGCATCTAACGTTACCTGAGATATTTGTAATAGGAATATTTGTAGGATCTGGCCAGAACCTATTGTAGATTAACTCAGGTAAACAGGTTATGCAACTGTTATTTTTTTGTTTGGATTCTTTTATTAGATATGTATTAGCAGTTTTCTTGGCCCAATGTGATAAATGGCAGGATTTGATATATAATTATCATTGTTTATTGGATTGTTAGTTTTTATATCCTTTTTTATTGGTATTTATCTACTATTTTGTAGCTCCTGTCACCAGTACATCTACTCACATCACCAGGAAGTATGCCTGCTACCCCAGCATCAGGTGACTCGCCATCCTCAGAGCTGATAGTACCTGATGAAAATGATTCTGCCAGCAATTCAAGGTTTGTTAAGCATTTAAATAAATATGTGGATAAATATTTACCAGGTTTTGTGAAACAAACGTCTGGTTCATATCAAATAAAAGTACCTCTGTGGCCAGTACTGCTTTTTAAATGTAGTGGCCTAATCTTCAATAACAGTGTGTTTGGTGAAATTTCTCTTTTTTATGCTTTGTTTCCAAGGTAGGTGGGGAAGTAGAGGGTAATCACTTAAAGAATGAACTGGGGAAAAAAGATTTCCTGTGGTTAAGATCCATCATCATCATCATCATCATCATCATCATCATCACCATTTTACATCCATTTTTCTTCACATGGTGTGATACCCTATGATATTTCTCAGTCCATCTTTATCATACAACCCCTTCTCCCCAATCCTTAACTCTGATGTAATCCTCCCCACACTAATGCCAAGCCCTCACCAATGTTTCTCTTGGCCTTTACAATCTATCTCAAATGCCATTGCTTTTCTTAGGATGTTATTTTTCTCTCTTCTCATGGCATGCCCATACCAGTGCAATTTCTTTCTTTTCATTATTGCAAGCAGACTTTCCACTCCACATCTTCACTCATCATCATCATGGGAAATTTGGTCCTCCAATCAAATATTCACCTTAGCATATTTTTATCGCAAGATTTCAACTTCTGCTTTCAATTTTTGCTAAGGGGCCAAGTATCCAAGCCAAAGAGCTGTGCTGATCTGATACATGAGCTAAAGATCCTTGTCTTACCCTCAATGGGATGCCTCCTTTTGTGTTGCCATTTCTGCACACCTTCCATGTAATGTGTTCCTGCAAGATGTCTCTGAGATAGCAGAAACTTGGCACCTCTTCCAGCTCTCCACCCTCCACCTGGTACACCTAGCTTTTTGCTTCATAACCTTTTGAAGCATAACCTGGGCACTGATATATGTCTCCTGCGTCAGTTGCTATTCTCAAACCTGAGCACCTCTTATGCACCCATTTTCTGCATCCCCTACACACTAATGAGTTAACTCAAACTCCTCCACTGTACACTCTAAATGGCTACCTTTCAGTATCTCTCCACATAACTGGCTCCTTCCCAGACACCACCATCTTCAACTTGTGTATATCGACTGTCACTTGTCTCCATTCTTCAAAATTTCAGGGCATTTTATTTAAAAACTTTTTATAACTTTTTAAATAACTTAACTTGTGTGGACACAAGTCTGCTTACCAGTGAACAGGATAAATGTGTTTATGGAATGTATATTTTTTGAAAGCAGTTATTATGAGAATAGGGAATTCTCTTTAATCTTTAATTTAATAAAGAGAATTGAATCTGATAGTTATACTCTTTTACTTTATGAAGAGACAACTTACAACTTGATAATCTGATCGCAAGTTTGTTGATTATAAAGGAAGATGAGGGAATGGAGCCCCAAAGACCATCAAAACAGTGGTGGTGGTTCTTTGTTATTTGTCTTCTGAGTATTCTGCCTCAGTCTTGGCTCAGTATTGCCTTGCTGCTTAAGTGAATGTGGAGCTGAATCATGTTTGTTGCTTCATTACAGGTAACCTGAAACCAACACTGATTTTATCAGCCTCAGTTACACAGCTTTCCCCCATCAAACAAGAAACATTAGCAAAGTGTGAATGAGACATGCAACTTACAGACAACCAATACCCAATGTGTGGCCATGAAGAGGTGGACAGAGACTAAAATCCTAGAAAAGCTTTGTAATAGTTGCAGGTCAGCAGGGACTAAAACCACCACAATACCAATTGAAGCAATTTGAAGTGACCCAGTACCACTGGATGAAGTTCTTCCACTTCCATCTGAAACTCTTGTAGGTGATACCACCTTAAGTAGGAAAGAATGAGCAACATTAAATAGAGTGAGCAGAGTGGGAGGAAAGAAATAATAAGCTGCTTCACTGGAAATCAGCAGCCAGCCCAGCTTGCCTTTAATGAAGAAGCTGAAGGAAATATGGGCCATCTGCTTTGAGAGTGCAGACTGGGTCCAAGTTGGTCCAGTGAAGACCTTGTAGAAGCAAATTGACCCAGTGGTGGAGTGAAAAGCTGTGATGCTTTGTAACAGACTCCTTTTGTTGTGTAAATACAACATGGCTGTTTAACATTTGTACTTTGGTCATGAAGCAAAACCATGTGTGATTTTTAGCTTACTCTTCTTTACTGCTACTAGCCATTAGTAGTGTTAACCAAATTATTGTACTAGCAGATGTATTAAAAAGAGTCAGACTTGCCTTGTACTTTTACTATTTATATCATACACAAATTTGTGTCAAAACAGTACACCCAACATTGTTTTGTACAACATTCATTATGCTTGTGGAATGTTGCACAGCTTTACAAAGTAGCTCCACAGTTGTAGTATAAAGTTGGATGACCTGCTTAATATGTCAGTTTCAGTGTGAAGACAGGAATCCATTTACAGAAAAATGTGTGTTCACTAAACTGGATTTAAACCAATTCCTCTGACTATGATGACCACACACCTTACCACCAGAGCTATTGGCACTTTCTTTCCCTTGGTTCATCAGCCTTATTGTTTTCATGCTGATTAGCAATTATTGAGATAAAAATTGTTAACACTTGTTTCTTTATATTGTTTTTTGAGGAGAGGGTTTGGTGCACATGGGTGGTACCAAAATGAAAAGGAAATAGACAGACAAACCAGATGATATAGCTTGTGGTCAACAAATATTTGCATTGTGGTATTATTGAAAGAAATTGTATTTTCTTGCCAAATTTAGATTTTGGGTTATATGGGTTATTTTGTATTTATATTTTTAAATATCAATGATTTTGTGATCACACTTAAGTACTATTTGTTTTGTTTTGTTTTGTTTTTTTGACATATGGGTACATATAACATTTTTATCAATTTTAACACTAATAATTTTCTTACCTCACACATCAGTCAAGAGCCACGTTGTGCATTTTGTAATTGTGGATCAGAAATGGCACAGATTCTTGGAAGCATAACAAGATACCAACCATCAGCAGGCTTTGATGTCCTTCGATACTCTGAGATTATGAGGGAAAAGGTAGCAGAAGACCGTGGAAGTTGTATTTCAGAACCAGAAGGTGATTCATCTTTAGGTGGGAAACGTTCTTTCAGCAAGAATGCCCAAGGGAGAAGGAGAAGAAAAAAGGTTCCAGATGATAAAGTTACAAATTTGACCCCTGATATGTCCACTTTTGGAACAGAACAGCCGCAGGATCCAGTAGATGTCTTTGATGTATCTGGGGTGATATGGGCACACCACTGTTGTGCTGCATGGTCAGCTGGAGTTTGTCAGACTGATTCATACGACCTTGAGAATGTGGACAGAGCAGCCCTCAAAGCACTTGTAACAGTAAGCATTTTCATGATTTTATACATTTGTTAACATGATTTAGACCAGTGGCATATAATATTTAACAGGTTTAGAAATGGATATATGACATAGTCCACCATATGGCAGTGAAGGTGGGAGTGGGGGTGTTGCCACCATTGTAGCTGTATGACATTCTTGTTTTGATGTATTTTTTCTGCAAAAATGTTTTTGAATTCATTGGTTTATTCAGTTAATAGTTGAACATATTATATTAGAGTATGACATTGTGTCAGAAGTAAGGTTTACCAGAAGTAAGCTATGCTTGGTCTGCAAATTAACACTGCAGAAAAAATGTATGTTAGGCTATTTCCTATACTTCATTGAAATAAAATGTTAATGAAAGTATACAAAAAGTGGAATATTTTTAACTGTTTGAAGAATGTGAGGGTAAACGAAGACAAAATATATGGTTAATGAGCGATTTTTTGTTTGTTGGGTTTCTTTTACAGTTTTTTGGCCAGCTTTCTTTACATTTGGTAAAGACTTGTTCCTTTCAGATAATAGTGTTAGGTGTTAGGTAGATAAATTATATTGTAGGAGAAGTATTGATGTTTGCTGTTGGTAGCCACAGAACTTTCAATGTACAAAATAAGAACAGGGAGCCAATATCTGTGTAAACTAAATAATTTTAAGGTTTTAAATTATTTTTTTAAGATTTTAATTATCATTTATTTGTTATTTTTACAGAAATGCAGTCATTGTAACAGGTATGGTGCCAGCACTGAATGCCAGATTCAAAAATGCAGTCGAATCTTCCATTACCCTTGTTGTGCCAGCAGTGGAGCTTTTCAGGATATCAAGAGCATGACTTTGCTTTGTGCAGACCATCAGGACCATGCAGAAAGACTAGGTAAAGCTCTTTACATGGTGTGTGTATGTATGTGTGTATGTATATGTGTGTATGTGTGTATGTATGTGTGTGTATGTATGTGTGTATGTATGTGTGTATGTATGTGTATGTGTGTGTATGTATGTGTGTGTATGTGTGTGTTGTGTTCTGTTGTGTATTGTATATTCAACAATTTTTGCAGTCAACTTAGTTTTTGTGCACGCAATGCAGAAGATTTTCCCTTTTGCCAGCAGAAAGGGAGAAACAGAGTTTTACCCCCTTTTTAAGTACAAACAGTCTTTTCGTGTATGCTTCAGATGAAACATATAAAGCAAACTGACATGCTTTTACCATACACCTTATCCACTGGGCTCACTCAGGGTCTGAAGAACCGCCAAGAGAAGGCTGTTATGGCTGCCGCATACGCCAGATTGATTGATTGATTGATTGCAGTCATGGGAAATGTTGATACAAAAAATGTAGGTAGAGCAGGTTGTTCTTGTAGTCGTTGGTACTTGTTTAATTACACATTGGAATGAAACACTGACTTACGAACGAATAGCCGCTCTGTTTATCAGTCATATTGCTCATTTCCAATTTCATTACTCATTTGCCAGTCCCGATGTTTTGTAATAATTTGTGGAGTGTTTTGGTTTTTTTTCCCGTTCAAACTCTAGCTGGGACCGAAGCGTATTGTGTTTTATGCAGTGAAGTAGGGAATTTATCATCACAGCTCTTCTGTACAAGTTGTGGTCGCCATTACCATGGCTCCTGTCTTCATCCGACAGTAGAAGTGAGTGCAATTGTACGGATGGGATGGCAATGTCCCGAGTGTAAAGTATGTCAAGGTTGCAGGTATGGAAGCATTTTATGTGTTTTTATTTCATTTTAATAATAATAATTATTGTCAAACTGGCTTTTTGTAATCATGTAGCCCAGTATGATTGGTTTATTAAAATTTTACCATGGGGAGTTAAGTAAAGTAACAGAGTTCTTCCAGGCAGCGCCGAATGCACGTTGATCATGCTTTTACCGGTGTCACTTTTGCATTTTTCTGTTTTGTATGGTGAATAAAGTAAGATTGGTTCTTTAGTTCCCGACCTTTAAGGTTTTAAAAAAGAAATTTTATGTTTTTTTTAGTAGAATAGAGCCATACAGTTTAGTATGTGTTGCCGCAAGTCAGAATTTTATTCATATTTAGGTAATTTGCAATACCTTGAAGTTTTGTATCTTTTGCATATGGTGTGAAAGCGCGCGACACAGCATGCGAATTTTCGTTGGTATTAGGATTATAGCTTTTCTTTCATGGTTCTGTAAAAATGTTTATATTTTTTTAATTTTGAAGATAAGGGTCGCCCGCGAATATTTACCTTAACCCTGGTCCAGGCTACCCCGTTAATTTTCATTAGCAATTGTGTGGTGTAAGTGGAGGACTTCCAGGTTGAACTAGTTTTACATTTTGCATTTTTATAGTGACAGTTTCGCTACTTTAAACAAAAAGAACTTGTTCTATCGGAACTCGCTACCGTGCTTACTGATGTATGAGTCGACGCGGTAGATAGAGACCCTTTAATAGAGAGCATCATTTAAAATCCAACCCGACATTTGAATAACCAGAGCGACAATTGCATGCAATTGTTGAAGATTACTTGGAATAGATGGATATATGCAACACTTACATTGATGTTAATAGATTATTTTGGTACTCTGTGTACAAAAAATGGGCCGGTGTTGTCATGGGGAATACATGAGTGTTAAAAGTTGCTAAGGTAAATTTGTGTGTGTACCTCCCTACTAATATCCCGCTACCCCACTTTTTTGGCCTGTCGTTAAGATCTCTTTTGTTAATAATACTTTGTGCTAATCAGCTGTGATAAAAATACGATTGACAATACTATAAACTTCTCCTCTGATCACAGACTTAGGCATGGGAATGATCCAGCTGCTTTAAGTAAAAGAAAATCCCAGTGAGTACATTATATAGACTGAATTATTTTTAAATTTAATTTGCTTTGGCATTAAAATTGAAATTAGACACTTTAAATTTTAGTCCGTTAACACCTGCTTTCACAATAACACTTATAAAAACAAATAAATTAGGTTAACTAATTTAGCGTTTTATTTAATTTTGAAATCAATTTTCAGCGTAAATCGGTTTAATGTATGACCATTAAATTTAATGTTATGATTAAATTCTGCATAGAAATGAAGTTAACATTATGAATGGCTCACAGGCCCCTTAATCTATTAAGTTAAACCTCTTTAGCATTTTGTTGTAGTGAGGATTGATAGGTTTGTCGTAAAGATAACTAGGCACCTACTTTACCAACGTTTAACCAAACTAAAATAGCAATCTGATAAACCATGTTGATGGAAAAGGATTGAAATGTTTGTGATGTTATGTGACCGCATTAGAAGAGTTGTGAGGAGAATATTATTTCTTAAGGGAGTCGGCGTTTTTTAACAACAGCGTTACGTTTTTTTTGGAATCAACAAATTTGCTTTTGGCTGGATTTTTGTGACACTCTTTGGTGAGAAATCAAGTCAACCCACACGTTGAAACGTTTGTGCATAGTGTCGCAGTTAAGGCCAGTACACATGCGGCCTTTTTTTTTTTACTGGGCGTTATTTCCTTATTTCGTGATTCGTCATTCTGAAGGCCATACGTCTTATTGATTAATCATGACCTGAAAATAGACATAAAAGAAACAATTGCTCTCCAGGGAGTACACAGTTTTTGAGCTTTTTACGTACTGTTCATATTTAATTTAAAATAGAAGATTGCCAGATTAAAAAAATATACGATGCTTTATGGGATACGCCTGGGTTGTATTCAGTCACGACATCCTACAGAAAGCGAAACTATTTAGCCCAATCAAAAATTTTGACAGATAGATTGTGATGGTCATAATTCTAAAAATGAAAAAAGTTTTTGATGTTTCAAAGTATGTTCTTTTATAAATATATGTCTTCTAAATATGACAGGTATTGGTACTCCTAGCACATGCCAATTCCTGCGTCACGAGAATATTATGGTAAAATGTGTTAATGTATTGTGACATTCTGAATGCCATGCACCATACCATACAAAAAATATCCAACAAAGAACATAACCAGCAGGCATGCTATGTATTACATTCTTTGATCATTTTTTGTATACAGTGGTATTTCTCAAAATTAGTAGAAAGACAAAATGTAAACACTTATTGTCTTTAAGAATAAGCATAGTTATAAAATTTGATGAAAATAATAATTTGTCAATTAAAGAAAAACAACTTGCTACATGTATTAGGATGCTTTTCAAAAGCTTCCTAATAAAAATAAACTACGTTTTTTGAGGGAGACTGTTAGTATTAGTATTCTCCATTTATTTCGTCTGGAAATATATAAATACGTAAAGACCTCTGTTTAATAATTAATTTTTAGCCAGACGATAATGAGGCACGCAATTTGGAAAACTGTGGAATAGATGAAACCACTTGTTTAATTTTGGCGCGTGTTAAAGCGAGCCAGTGCGACCACGTTTCTTTGTACGGCTCCTTTTTCGATGGGAACCCTTTAAACAAGAGTATGGGATTTGGGACAAAAACTTACTATGATACCCATTATTTTTGTATTAAGGACCTCAGGTTAAATTTGCTACCAAGCTGCAGATATAAATTGGCAAGCAGAGTTGCCCTAGACCTAGCAATCACAGATTTATTGGAAGCTTTTTCATATTCCTGCTTTGATTGTTTTGCAAACAGGATGAAACCAGCGGTGTATCGGGAACTGTCTCTTTGCTTGTTACTTCCTTTATCTCTCTTTTGAATGTGTGTGTGTGTGTGTGTGTGTGTGTGTGTGTGTGAGAGAGAGAGAGAGAGAGAGAGAGAGAGAGAGAGAGAGAGAGAGAGAAAGAGAGAGAGAGAGACAGAGACAGAGACAGAGACAGAGAGAGAGACAAAGAGAGAAAGAAAGAAAAAGAGGGAAACGGACATTTGCTTTTCGATTTTCTCTTCCCCACAAAGTGTCAACAGCTTTAAATTCCTGTGTAAAAATTTTTTTTTCTAAATGACTGAGGCGTCATTTTTAAACGTTTCTTTTGTATTAAATCACTATTTTAAACCCTGATAGTTAAAATTTTCAAATTGGAGTATAGCTGTCGCATTCATCTTTTAAGTTTCTACCTACTACAAAGGGAATTATCACCGATGTCATTTCTACATATAATCACTATCATTTTATCCGATGGGGTCATTTGGACCAAATTTTCACGTTAATTTTCATTATACCCAGAATTTCTCTTTTTGTTATTAATCACAGTATGTAAGGACAGAATCGTTGCAAGCTTTGACACTATTCTTTGTCATTTGTTGCGTATTTTGAGCGTGTTACAATTGGTTTTATATGCGCTGATCGATGACGAGATAATGATTGATAAAACGATAAATTCATTCTGGCCCTAAGAAATTTGGACCAGAGTTGTATGTAGATGGGGTGGATTTAAACTGCCATCTAGATCATTGATTCTTTTAGATACGGAAATGATTAAATTTGCCTGCATCCATTTCCTTTGAACTTGGTCATAGTTATTTCGAAGTACTGCAAATATACATTAGCTTTCGTAGAATTTATCCCTAGGAATCCCATACAACCTGCAAATGGACACAAGTTCCGACTCCACTTTTTTAATTTGACATGGTCGGAAACTATTTGGAAGGGAACCAAAAGTATACAGCTATGCTGTGCAGGTCGACAAATAATTTTTTTTATTTTGACAATGTTTGGAGCCATTTAAGCTCTTCCGGTTGAATGGGGTTTGTTATTGGTTTTTTTTGGCGGGGATTGTTTTTGTTTTGTTTTGGATGGTCGGTTGGTTTGGAATTTTTTTCATAATTGTGGTTTAGGTCTAGATAAACTACTGTCAAGGAATGACTGAAGCCTCTGCAGTATATTTGATTCCTTGAGTGCACTTGAAATCAAGTTAGTTTGCCGGCTTCTCGTCAGCATAAATGCCCAGGCCAAAATCCCGAATTAATTGTTCATGAGTATGGTATTCCTGTTCGCATTTCGTTTTGCCAGGTAATCCACTCGATATTTTTTGTTGCAGAGAATACAAATAAACGTATATAATTCTTTGCGCCAAACGATAGGAACCAAGGAACGAATGGCGCACTTAAGTAAAAGATATGGTTGCCCATTGATCTGTTTAAGAATATACCACTTAATAGCTAAGGTGATAGAGCATGTGACCTTAAAGGCAATCGGCACCAGTTTAAACCCATTTCAATGCACGCGTATTTTTCACTTTTGTATGATTATTACATTATTACTTTGCATCAGTGCGAAATCTAAGTAAATATCTCTGAAGATATTCAAATATTTGTAGTCAGTCAACCGAATTAGCTTGCGCTTTAAAACTTTGGCTATTAATATATTTTAGACTATTGTACTGCAATGGCTTCATTTTTCATGGTGTTTTTCCGAAAAATAGTTACACACGACATTTGTACAGAAAATTACATGTCATTGGAATAACTACTCGCAGATTGTGACTAAGAATAACGAATTTCAATAATATATTTCGGATTGTGCATCCATCTTCAGGCCTATCCCAGAAATAAGGAGCACTAAAAGGCAGTTAACAAATGTTGTCATAACATCCCAATACTAAATATTTTTGCAAATGTACGTCGGTGTAAAGTTATGACATAAATACGTTGTTCATCATCCAAATCAGTGTATCATCTCATGACTCTTGAGACACTGATGATAAACGAACTAAAGCCTACATTAAACACATGGATCAACATACAAGTCATGCTTTGATTATTGAAATGTTGTTCTTGCTATTTATACAGCATTTTTCTTCAGTAAAAATAGTAAATGGTTGTCAATGAAATCAGTGCAAAAAAGTATAACAGTAAAATTACTGTTTCTTATTTTCCAATTGAACCAGAAGATGAATGCACAGTGGGGAATAATATATTGTTGAAATTACTGCCATTGTTGGTCATACTCTTTGAATAGTCATTGAATTGGGTTATTTTTTTATTTGCTTGTTTCTTCCTTGCAGAATTTTGTCTTCGAAAACGTGGGAAACTCGGCATTGCATACGGGAAAGTATACTAGATGCAGTATTGCATTGACTTGGCTAGGCTCGCATGAAAAGCTGATCTATCACTTACCACCACAGTAGTGAATAGCTCTGGCATGAAATCATTATTTTGTATTGATTTCATTTTGCTCACTGCCTAGCCATGCAAGCAATGCTTAGCCGCCTTTAAATTTTGGTCTAACCCCTGTTCCAAACAATGGAAAATCCACTTCTACAGTTGATATACAAAATGATTAACGTCAGAATTAGTTTAATATTTAGAGTTTGTGTTGCAAACTATTTTATGCAGTTACAAATGGATCTGGTAGATTTTTGTCATGTTCTTGTCAATTGTTGAGAACTTGAAATGGTGACATGATCTCTTTGTTTAAAATTCGGCTATGAGAAATACAATGTAAATAGGTGTCATTCTGAATGTGTTAGAGAAGCAGCATTTATTGCTGACCGTTAAAATTAAGAAGAATATAGTCTTTAGGAATATAGGTGCATAATTTGTTCCTTACCACTCAATTTTACCAAAAGTATGTACAAACAAAACTCGAGCAGTTATGGAAGATATCAAACAGGGCATAATGTTTCATCGAAATGGACGAGACTTTGTCTGGGAAGGAATGAAGTTTGGTGCCTGTTAAATGTCTCTTCAGCGACCGGGGACGATTTCCATTAGTCACATTTAGTTTATATTATCTGATCCCGAGTTCTGTCAGATCATTGTTTATCTCATGGTCCTTTCCATCATCTATTTACAGATGGATAAAAGTCACAATATTTTTACCATTTTTCCTTTTCCATTAGGCAACCTGGCGATGATGACAAGATGCTTTTCTGTGATGTTTGTGACAAAGGATTCCATATCTATTGTCTTAATCCACCAATGAGCGTGGTACCTAAAACCGGATGGAAATGCGTGGTAAGCTTTTTCTAAACTAGTTAGGATTCAGTTTGTTTGGATTTATTTATCTCCAGGCGGCTCGCTTCGCTCACAGGCAGGCCTACCTACCACAACACGCAGTTTCACTATAGACGTATATAAGCAACCCTTCAACTCGTAGCAAAGCTATGCGCTATCCTGTATCAGGCGATGAATCTTCATTCAGCACCGATTTTCGCGGAAGAGGTCTCTTTCAAGTTGTCGTTATGAAGCTTGGCATGGGTATATGCTTTTACAACATGAAATTCGCCAATCGGAATTAATGGGTTATTAACGAGTAATTAGACAATCATCTTCTCCATAATGGAATTAAACTTTCATATTTTATTGATATTTTCACCTTTTTTCACATTTCAAACATGGCCTCGATGGTGTAATGGTTAACGTTTCTGTTTCCTAAGCAAAAGTTCCAGGATCGTTTCCTGGTTCATTCACTGAATATTTAGTTTTTAGTGTTTAGGGGTTTTTTAACATCTAATGCTGACCACTTCAAGGAAAGAGTATTGGAGAGTGAGAAGTTATTCAAACAACAGCCAAAGAGAAAATGAAAATGGTAGAAGGCAGATTATTGATTTTTTCCACAAGACAAAATGGAAACAATACAAAGAATCACATCTAAAGAGGGACGAAGAGGGTGGCTAAATGTGACCTTGGGGAGAAAGAAACTGAAATTGAAATNAACGTTTCTGTTTCCTAAGCAAAAGTTCCAGGATCGTTTCCTTGTTCATTCACTGAATATTTAGTTTTTAGTGTTTAGGGGTTTTTTAACATCTAATGCTGACCACTTCAAGGAAAGAGTATTGGAGAGTGAGAAGTTATTCAAACAACAGCCAAAGAGAAAATGAAAATGGTAGAAGGCAGATTATTGATTTTTCCACAAGACAAAATGGAAACAATACAAAGAATCACATCTAAAGAGGGACGAAGAGGGTGGCTAAATGTGACCTTGGGGAGAAAGAAACTGAAATTGAAATAATTTGAAAGTGTGAGCATGAGCGTGGTACAGAAGAAAAGAAGAATACAATGAGTAGGAGGCATGTAAATTTTAATTCCACAGGAAAAAATTGAAAGAATTAAAATAGTCACATTTAAGGAGGGTAACCCCAAAAAATGAAAATGAGGAAGCAAGAGAAAATGAAGTTCATCAGAAACCATCAGTTAAGACATGAAACACATCAGGAGGCAGCTAAAAGTGCTTTGCCCAAAGGCTGAAAATTAAGTATTAAAATCATTACACACAATTAGACCAATTAAAGAGGATGTCGCAGGCCATTTGGTAGCCAGTCCACTTGAGTATACATAGAATTGTATGAACTGAGTTGGTCAAGGACTTGATAGATACCAAGAACCATTTGGATTGGTAAGGTCCGCGCGCGAGCCACTAGGACACTACCGTCCTTCTAATACGAGATTATCATTTAGGTAATAAAGAAATATTAGTAGGAGGGTTGTATATTTCTGTGTAAAACGTAGGCTCATAAGAGAATATCATTAGTGCTAAGATTATGCGAAGGATAGCACCTTTGTTCACTGAAATTAATGTTCTTGCTCTATACAATTATATCATTGTTTTTTAGCAGAAATTGGCCACACATTTGCCACTCTTTCATGTCACATGCACGTGCATGCGTGTGCTCGGTCAATGAATAAGCTGCATGTTGTTTTATATATCTTTTGTAGACTGTGCTAAACGATTGTGTATAAGTAACTCGGTAAATGTCGATTGTTCTTGTCAAGAAAATAATTTGAAATTTTTTCTTTTATATTCAAGGGCTGTCGGAAATGCGAAGATTGTGGCTCTAATGTGCCAGGGGGAGGCCCCACCTGCCGCTGGCATTTCAACTATTCTGTCTGCGATCGCTGTTATCAACAGCGAAAGAAAGGACAATTGTGCGCCGTGTGCTCTAAGGCAGTCCGTCAGTTTGCCGGAGATTCCGTGATTCAGTGTAAAAAATGCACAAAATGGGTACATGTGGATTGTGATGACGTAATAGGAATTGACGAAAAGCTCTATATTTGCCCCCCATGCAAGCGATTGAAAGGCGACCTGGATCCAAAAGAAACTTTAACGGTAATTTTTTTCCCCTCGCCAGTCAATGTTTTTGAAAATGTTTATTGAGTTGTGAGCTTGGCAGCAGACATTTGAAAGTTAACTTTTAGAAAGTTTTTCTGGTAATACTGTAAAATTCATAAGTTGACAGGATGTAAATTTTTCTTTAGAACGTAATTAAAATATATTTTACTGATGACACGCTTATCTCAAGGTTTTGCCCGCACCCGAAAACTTCCCTCGTTACACAGTAAAATTTCGTCATCATAACGTGTCATTTTTGCTTGCTGACAAGCTGGGGCGGCACCATGTTGATAGGAGGTGTGGGGTTTCGTCAAACGTTCTTGTACTTGTTCTTGTTCTTGTTGTTTGTCTAGTTTGTGTGCTAATTTAGCTCATTAAAATATACATGTTATTCCCAAGGACGTAATGATTTTTTACTGCCAATAAATGACAGTTGTTATTGCAAAGGTGTCTTTACATTAGTCACCTATTGATAGCTAGCCACCAGAGTCGACAGACCTGACAGCGAAAATGAGAGGTACATTACAATTAGAAAATACTCTTTCTTTTTCACCCAGTTTTCATTATTTTTGCTATAAAATGGTTTAATTTTGTATTTCACTCACTTTTCACAATATTTTTTCCCCTGATTATTAATCGATGCATTTCAAAAGTAATTGAAAGCCTGCCCATTTTTAATAGTGGATAAAATGACAGAATTGTCTTTGATGCGAAGGAATACTTAATACCATATTCATTGCAGCTATGGACGTATACTTTGCCATGCAGATTACATACCGCAAAATTTTGGGGCCGATTGTTGTTTTT
Organism: Morbakka virulenta; assembly: GCA_003991215.1. Lineage (NCBI taxonomy): Eukaryota > Metazoa > Cnidaria > Cubozoa > Carybdeida > Carukiidae > Morbakka > Morbakka virulenta. Next base: position 2,231,821 of record RDPX01000080.1, on the reverse strand, counting down.
TACATTTTCTATAATGCCTTGCCGGCCACTACTCACAGTCTGAATCTGTTGTATTGGTCTCGTCTCCCCATTGCTTTCCAACTTTTAAGGTACAGTTTATTTCTAATATACTGCTGGTAATATGATTCTATCTTTCTGCAGGTCCTCTAAGGATAGCAAAATTGTATTTATTGATTATGTGAAACTGTTGAAATGTAGTATAGTATATACACACTTGTTTCTGGTTTTATAGAACCCACGTGATGATATCAGTGAAGAAATACTGCAGCCATTCACCCCAGCAGTCACTGACTTCGATTCATTCACACTAGAAGATCATGGGTTGAGAACATTGTCTGCTGCTGAGGCAGAAGCCATTTCTCGGATAGCAACAGGTTTCCAGCCGAGAGAAAATACCTCTTTTATGCCCAGGGAGCCATCTCCACTGCTTGGACAACAAGATATGGACGAGCTTGGTTTAAAGGGAATAGGAATAAATTTTGACGATGTGATGATGGAAACTGATTTGGGGAATGCGCTTGATGACTCTTTATTAAGCGATTTAGATGATATGAAGCCAGATATGGTCGAATCTTTGGAACCATCACAAACAGCGCAACTCACGCAAGGCGACGATCCCTTTTTGTCGGGATTGGAACAATCACCGGCACCTACTAGAATAGCATCCACGCTGGAATCTCCTAGCCAAACAATTGCGCAAAAAGGAAAGAAAAAACCTTCACCTTTTCGCGGAAGGGTAAGTGCATTTACTGAATTTAGACCTTAGCCAATAATTCACCTTACATCAAGCATTGCTGGATTTTTTCACTCGCTGTCACGTAGATTGTTCAAAACGGGTCCACACTGCTATCATACAATTTACCTAATTTTTTTGAAAACCAAAACCACTTTCCATAATGGTTTTGATTTTTGAAAATACACCCATCTTTTTGAATGCTCGATCTTGCAAAAAAAATTTGTGAAATCGTTTGTGTTCAGGCCTGACGTTTGATTCTCCTTTCCCGTAGAATGATAGTTAAATTAATAAGAATACGTATTTCTCACTTGTTCAGTTTTACTCGTGCAGTTTTTACTGAAATGTCTTTATTCTCATTGCAAGTGAAGTAAAACGTGTCAGATCACCATATTCTAATTGATTGCCGCTGTATTGTATCCAAAATTTCCGTCTTCTTTACCTTGTATATTGCAAACAATATATATATATATATATATATATATATATATATATACCCGGCCTTTTTTGTGTTTCAGATTAAGTAGGTGTTGATATTCGCAGACTTTGGTGTAAATAGGATTTACGCATTTGCATCCATTACCAAGCGCAGACTGAAATTTTTTTGAGAAAACACACTTATTAATCAATTTCTCGGAAACAAACAAAAGGCAATTATACCTCACTCAGCATTGCGGTTGTCATGAACAGTTCCTTCGCATACATCTCCTGTACCCGCAGTCAGTCTTCTTTGGCATTCATTTCATCACCTTTCTTGTATGAGTAGTGTTAAACATCTTAAAAATGTGTGGGTTTGTTTTTTGTACAGGGACGGAGCCCAGGAACACCTAATCGTGGACGAAGGTCTAGAAACGTGGAACGTAGATCTGGTAAGCCAGGTCGTCCTGGACGACCTCGAACGAAAAGTGTTTCTTGGCCAATTGGTGCTAACAAAGAAAATATACAGGTGGGTTCCGGTCAGTTGTAAATTATTGTCTAATTAGTGTTAAAATTGGTAGTCCAGACACGTGCCTTTTTAAGCATGAAAATTATTCCGTAGCAGTAAGGCAATTGGAGGCGTTTTTGACGGTCAGGATTCCAAGGTTCGTACAATATGATTTGTATCATACTCGGTAGTTCCTGTGACTCCAGAGTTCACAGATTTTTCCATAAAATTTAACTCTTTTTCTGTGCATGATTTACACACGTGTAAGTTTCCCCTTGTAAAGGTCACAGTTTTTTTACTGTTCAGTTTTATAATCCAATTTTGCGGTTCGGCTGCCGTAAATAGATGTACTGTGCCTAATCTAATCAGAGGAGAGAGGGCGAAACTACTGTTTTCGAAAAATCTCAAATTTGGTCAATTACTTTCCTCCAGTGTGTAACCTCCCTTAAAAGGTCCATGTCCGCCTGTAACACTTGATCGTTACCTCAAACACTTGTTGAAATTAAAAGAAATTCATAATGTAGCCCGTGCTTCTAAAAAGAACATATAAAAAGAAATTTCGATTTAATGAAAGAAATCGCACTAGGTGGACACATTTTACTACAAGACAGTCAGTTTTGGATAGTGATGTCTTGACATTTTTATCTGTTGTGCGTATTATGAAATTTTCCATGTTTTTTGTTAATTAGTTTTGAAGCTCGTTGACCATGACCGGAAAACATGCAGTTTTAATATATTAGCTAATTAGCAAGGTACCTACTTCTGTCGCTATCGTTCAGAACGTTTAGCTTCCCGATCGGCAGTGGCGTGATACACCATATTCCTCGACGTCTCACAGTCCTGTGCTACTGTGATGGCTTCAGTGATGGTCATTCAAAACTTTTTCTTAATTGTGCTCGCTGGTTTTCTGACGTCCACCTATTCTTTTTCCATAAACCGTTCCTGTTAGTAAATAGTTTTCTATGTATATGTCCTATGTGTCGCTTGAACTGCAGTTTCTGTTGTGTTGTCTCACTAACAGGACGTTCGATGTACTGATCCCGTCAAGAACGCTCTTGTCTGATCACTTTCCCGTCTATCACTCGTTTTCATTACCCAACATTTAGACCCATACGTTACGATTGGAAATACTATGGATCTTAGCATCCTTATCTGTCTTTTTGCTAATAGTTTTATCCTCTCAAATCATACTCAGGGAGACTGTCACATTTTCCGCTATGGCTCTTCTTATTTCTTTGGTGTCATCAAACCTGTTGGAGATAACAGAACTTGAGTCTTTAAATTCTTTTACAACCTGGACCAACCTCCCTAAAAGATTGATTTCAAAGTCTTCCTCATTACTGTTCTATCAGCATTAATTTGGTCTTTTCCACATGCAAGCTCGATCCTTGTTCTATCCTTCTACTGATACTCTGCCCAGGAACTCTTGGAGTTCTCCTCCATTCCTCGTAGTAGTGCCACATCATCAGCGTAACATAATCGTTGAAAATAGGGTCACGACGTTTTTGCAGGACTTACAAGGGACGAAGGATTTTAGTATGATGTAGCGCCCACTGGAAGCCAGAATGTTCATGTGGGTTTGTGCGATATTGTGCAAGTTGTGAGACTTCCTTTTATCGCATCATTTTTATGGTTTCAGTGACACTTTAAATATCCTTTTAGGTCTCTTCAATAGTCCCAAGTGAAACTGTTCAAACAGATGAGCTTGATGAAACGGAAGGCCTGCATTCAACAGTTGTTGTTGTTTCTAACAAAGATCAATTTTCGATTCGCCAGGTAAGTTTTAAATTATGTTGGGTGTTAGTGGTATGAAAAAAGAAACGTACGAAAACTGGGGTGGCTTGCGCTTGTACATTCTCGTCGTTTGGGGAAAGTGAATTTATTAGTTAATTTTATTAGTTTGTCATTCTCTCGCATTATTGTATCAAGATAAAAAGAAGCCTTGTTGGTGTGACACGTTTTTCTTAATGCACTGTTGCCACGGGGCACGTTTTTTCTTGATGTGTCGTTTTTATTCGGCTAGCCTTGAGCTTCGAAGGCTTGATTATTCATTAATGCACATTTTCCTTATCAAACACAAGTTTTTTAAATAGAATTTTTGCTCTAGCATGTGGGATTTGGTTGTTCCGTGGAATAGGAAGGAATGTTTGATAATTTTAGGCGTAAAAAGAGATTTTATTTACTGCAAACATTTCTAATCCTTGGTTAATTTTTGAGAAAAGAATCAAGGCAGTGATAAATGTGCCAGTTAATTGACTCGGGTTCAATGCCTACTGGCACTTCAGACTTAAAAATATATTGTAAATAAACCCTCGTATGAAGCTCAGTCTGGTAAACCTGTATGTTTTTGGTATGGTTACTTTGTAAGTAATCGTGCAAAATTTCGTACATGTAGAGACTTTATGACAAATATATTGTTTACAGCACTTAATCCCCACCTGTGGCAGAAGTTTTTATAAAATCTTTTGAAGTTGAGAAAATTACAGTCTGTAATGTGGCCTTTTTTCAGGAACATTTTTCAGCACATTAGACAACCAAATATCAACAAGCAATCAAGTCTTGAAACAGTCATTGCTACTAGACTTTGGAATAGTGTTTTTGTGGTACTTTGCGTCGGAAAGTATCTGTCCATTTTGATTGAGGCGTTATGTAACAGTCATATGATTCACTACACTGCAGATATAACAGACAATTTCTTTGTTTTCGTTTAAGTTCTAGTTTCCACTTTGACCACCTCCCATTGACACGCCCAGTATCTCTACGTTGTACTTGTTGTTGTAATACATAGTAATTTATGGTATATTTTATAGTATTTATGGTATGCTAATCATTGTTTAAATTTTCTTTGAAGGATATTTGCATGTGTTGCGGTAGCTTTGGGAAAGGAACCGAAGGATACCTTATCACATGTGCACAATGTGGACAGTGTTTTCATCCTTTTTGTGTTAATGTCAAAGTAAGTAACTTACTCCTATCTTCAAAATGTTTACAGAAAACGATGCTTTACGTCATTTGTAGTTTCCAAATCGCCCCAATGCTGTAGCAAATGCGCGTGAATTTCGTTGGATAATGCAGTGATGCATTGAATGGTTATACTCTTTTTCGAGTAACATTAAATGATCTTCATTGTGACCAGTGAGTATCTTAAATGTTAATGCAAGGGTGACTATGGGTGATAGGTGACATTTGTTTCAAGTTCTCATTTTTAGCCCCCCCCCCCCTTCCAGTTAATATTCGAGCTTCCTTTTCGGTAATAACCTGGAATGATTAATTTCTCCATAACATTTAACAATGTTACAATGTTTTCAGTAAAGGCTATTTTAGTTTCATTGACAAGGTAGTTATGAACGGGGGGGGGGGCAGTTTGGCAGGCTTTTTAAAACTGATTATNTCTCTCTCTCTCTCTCTCTCTCTCTCTCTCTCTCTCTCTCTCTCTCTCTCTCTCTCTCTCTCTCTCTCTCTCTCTCTCTCTCTCTCTCTCACTCTCACACTCACTCGCTTGCTCTCTTGCTCTCTTGCTCTCTTTTTTTCTCTTTTTCTTTCGCTTTCACTTTCTCTCCCCCAGTAATTAAAACACTTTAATAGGCTTTTTGTGAGGGAAGAGGTTAAAAAGTCCCGGCGTGAATCATCCAACCCTATTTTTTAAGTGTTGAATTCGTTTGTTTTTCATTGATTCTGGTTTCACTGTTTACGTTTGACGAATGTGGTGAATGCACTTCGGTATGAGAAATGGTGATGGAAAAAACATTTTTTACAGCATGAAGGACTCTAAGAAATTGGTCATGTATATCTTGCTGTAAAATAAATTAAGGAACTTGTTGCTTTGTATTGTGATTATGGACAATATTGGTATAACATTTTGTTGTGTTTTTACTAAGGTGTGTGGAATGTATGAACTGTGGATCACGTACGCCGGGTTTTGCAAGTGATTGGATGTCAAATTATACATTATGTGGCCCCTGTGCTAGTGAAAGCGGATGCCCCGTGTGCTCAAAATCCTATCAAGAAAACGATTTAACAATGCAGTGTGATAACTGTCAACGGTATGTATCAGATTTGCCTCTTATTTCAGTTCGTGAACGTGGCTTGCGTCTACCCTCCAAATCTCCAGTAAAGAAATGCACCAGCAAAGTGGCCTGCTTTCGTGTTTTTTTTTACCACTATGCTACCAGAGCCCATGAAAAGGTTAACTGTTTTCAGAATTAGCTGCACTGAAATAAAAACCCGCATCCCATTCTTGTTCAAGTGTATAGCCGCGCTATTTTTGTTGATTCGCTGTAGCAGGTATAATTAAGGGCATAAGATATTGGTAACGGTATACGACTATTGGGTTTTGAAGAGTTAGTGTGGTAGGATGTTTTTATTAGTGAAATTCTGGAACACTTTTGAAAAAAAGTTATTTTGTGCTTCATTTTGAAATTCTGACTCTTGCTTCTTCATGATATGGACTCAAGGCACGGGTTACAATGTTTATTTGTTTGTTTGGTTGTCACTACTTCTTTTTGTTGTTGTTAAAGTTTGTTATATATGCTTTAGTTTGCTAGCATAAAATATAAGAAAGTGTAATTTATGAAGTGTTTTTTGTTGGGTTTGTGTGTGATTTTTTTTTTAGTTTTTTTGTTTGTATTTTTTTGTTTGTTTGTTTGTTTGTTTGTTTGAGGTATAAAATGTTTCATGTAAAATTGAACAATACCATTTGCACTTTTATTCTCTAGATGGCTTCATGCCGAATGCGATGGTTTGTATTCAGAAGACGATGCAGACTTGGCTGCACAATGTGGTTATCATTGTTCACTTTGCCGTCCGCATACAGGTCATTATGGAATATTCTCGTCTAGTCTTTCAGAAAACAGTGCTGATTGCTCTTTTACAGCTGGAAACGTAAAATTAAATCCTCCTAGCTACATAACAACAAAGCCCGTAACGAACCAAAAAATGAGCAGCTTGGTTGTTCGCAGAACAAAAACACTACATAATTTAAAACAGAATATGTCAAAGTTTGGCTTTCCTCCCGAAAGAACTCCACTTCAGTCTGTACAAAATTCCATTTCCGAGTTTGGCACTGTTGATGTTTCACTTCCTGATATGAAGTTAAAACCAAGTAAAGACGAAGTTTTTGAAAACGAAAATTCTATTTTGACTGATGTTGGTTTAAAACAGATTAAGAGTTTAATCGTCAGGGCTCCTTTGCGGATTAGCAGAACCAAAGATAAGCCGGCAAAGCTTGACATTGCAGAAGAAGTTCGAACACAGGAAGGAGAGGTAAAAACATCCGGTCAAATTACCGATATGAAGTCGCCAGGTATAGATTTTCCGGATAGCAGACAGCCAGTATGTGCACCTGGAATTGAAGGAATTCCAAGTAATGTTCCAATTCCAAGCTCTCCCAGCCAAATTGTCAAACGTGTCACCAAAGCTAGTCGTAAACCGAAGCTGCCCAGTAGTGTAATAAATCCGGTATGTTGTTTTTTTCGCTATTTATTTTTTATTGTTTTGTAGGATTTTTTTCCCATTTAAATGCAAATACAGAAAACATTTAGTTTTCCTGTTTTTCTAATACAAACTCTGAAGGAAGCACTTAAGTGCTGTTTTCTCAATTTTTTTGTGGGCAATCTATCTGTCTGTCTGTCTATCTCCCTCTCCACCCCCCTTTTCATCCCCCTCCCCTCCCTTTTCATCTCCCTCGCTCTCTCCCTCCCTCTCTATCTACCAATATATATATATANGTTTTGTAGGATTTTTTTCCCATTTAAATGCAAATACAGAAAACATTTAGTTTTCCTGTTTTTCTAATACAAACTCTGAAGGAAGCACTTAAGTGCTGTTTTCTCAATTTTTTTGTGGGCAATCTATCTGTCTGTCTGTCTATCTCCCTCTCCACCCCCCTTTTCATCCCCCTCCCCTTTTCATCTCCCTCGCTCTCTCCCTCCCTCTCTATCTACCTATATATATATTGAAAGGGCAAGAATGGATGTGCAGGCTCCTGTCCTGTTTCTTAACATTTGTGCATAATTTTGCACAAATAAAGAAAAATTATAATTTTTCTTTATCTGCTTTTTCCTTTTCCCTTGGCGCAGGTTGACTTCTTTGGATCGAATTTAACGAACAAAAAGAAGGTTTCACAAAGTGGTGAGGATACGCAATCTTCGGATGACGAAGCCAAAAAGCCGAAACCACAGTTGCCACCACTCTCTTCGCCAGTCATCAAGAAAAGACTGACAAATAAAGAGAGAAAATCCAAGCCATTGTTGTCACCAAAAGGAGGAACCGGGAGTTCTCCTGGAGGTGAAAGGTAAATGTAAAATTAGGCTTTTGCTTTCTTCATTGTTTAGGTGGCTCCTCCTTGGGTTGTTTGTTAATGCAGCCAATTGCTTGAGTTACCTAATTCAGCACCGCTAAAATACCGTAGTCAATATGGCCAAAGAGGCAAAAGGAGCATGCAACATGATGAGTTTGATTTCGTGTTTTGGGCGCTGTTAATAATTTTTTTTTAATCAGACATTTGATACAAAATAAGAAAAATGACTCTCTTTTTTTCCTGCCCGCGTTTTCTCTTCACCTTTATTTTCTCGATCCATAGACAAGCGGATATTTAGGTGACTGAAAACAACGAAATAAAACATGCAATTCTGACAGCGACCCAACTGCAGCGTGGTTTTACATTGATATCAGTTCCACATTAGTTCAAAAGCTTGCTTTTTGTGATAAAATACCACAAATGGTAGTAATTTGATAGAATATTTCATTGTATATGGATAATTAGACTGCCTCTTAGATGTATGTAATTGATTATTTGTTCATGTTTTCCCTTTTTTTTCCCCCGCCTTTTAGCTGGAGTGGAAAGCTGGAATCAGGAGCAACTGTTGTCGGAAATCAGGATCAGTCACAGAACTTGTATATTGGTGCTCTTGGAAGTCACGAGAACAATACAAATCGAACTGTTGGACCACTTCCCCCAACAAGTAAGTTTTTGATCTTTTGTCTGACGTCACTAAATGACATCACTCTGAAGCATGTGGTAGGGCAAATGACGGGCTCGTTTCGTTCTGTTCTCTTTCACTGAAAGTGTAAACAAATTGGGACCTAGAAACATCGCAAAGCTGAACAAAAATATGTACATATGAAAGGAGTCTTAATTTGTTGGCCGGGAGGGGGGGTTCTTATTATACGTTTCATGGTTAGAGAAAAGCAATCTTTACGTTGTTACTTCACCGGGGAAAGAATAGAGTGGTCCCAGTTCTAGATGATGAGATTAGTTTTAGGCTTAAGCCTGTGGTATGCTTACTTGGAGGTCATTTTGGTTCACCCAATTCATCCTCTATTAATCCCTTGTAAATAGCGCACAAAAGGATTACGAAAAATATGAATGTCTTGGTCTTTTGTTTGGTGCTAAAAGCAAAGCTTCTACGTTTTATTTGTTGTTTCACAATGCTCGTGCACTGATGCTGAATGGTGCTGCTACCTTATTCGTATAAATTTTGGCGCACGGTCGATTTTGAGCGATTTTGCGCATACTAATTTTGGAGCAAAGGGAAAAAGACAATTTTTTACAAGACAAAATAAACTATGTTACTGACGTTTTTTGGTATATAAAAATGAATGTCAACAAAATATCAATAATATATCAACGAAAAAAATTAAAGGATTTCAATCGTCTTCGTTCTCTTTTTCATTCTCTAAGACATCAAATATGTTTCTATCATCTTCAGATTGAATCTCCCATTCAGAGTTAGAGTCTTCACTGTCTGATATTTCTTGGTCATCCGCATTATCTTATTCTGTGGACAACCTTGTGGGTAGTGCCTCAATCGAATTTTCGCATTCTTTTCGCATTCTTTTCGCGTGTTCACGTATGAACGACATGACGTAAAGAAAGACAAATCAACAGAGTTTAAAAAACGTTCGCATGTGAACAAACTTATTTTTGGTAACCTATATTTATGATCAGGGGGCTAAGTATTATGAGTATTATGACATCTTTGGATTCTTATTCTAAGCAATTTGAGAAAAAGATACTCACTGTGTTCAGTAGTTTTTCTCTTCGAATTGATTTATATCTACTGCTTTAAATCTATAACAAAAACGAATGAATAAGGACATAAGAATGATGATTTCCACTCAAAAGAGATCAAAACATTTACCCCCTGAAGATGTAAAAGTAGAAAAATAATTGAATGGAACTCGAATGAAATCGAACACTTATGAGATTGACAAGGCACTCCGTTACAGAGATTTACGATGATAAAAACATTTCATAATAAATACGAGAGAATAAAAGAGGCATTCGATGGAGGGTGTATCAAAAAAACAATATCAACGACAAAGTTTTAGTCGTCTTCGATACTTTGGATTGTTGAGCAACGTTATATAGATAAGTATAACAATGTCTCGAGAAAAGATCCTTTATGTACAAGCTGTTGTTAGGGGATTCCATTTTTATAAATCAGTTTGGGAACCCACCGACTCAGAAATTTTATCTTGTGAATATGAAGACAACAATTCTTATGATATACTTGCGATAAAAACATGTCAGCAGAATTGAAGAATTCATCTACCGATGGAAATATCAAGAATTACGAAGTATTTACTAAATAGAGAGGCGCGCATCAACGCCAAATTAACCGAAACTCATTACCGAAGATCTCCCTTGGTCCAAGGAGAGATCCTCGGACTCGAAATTCCTTGTTCATTAATAGTTCGAATCCCTGACACAGTGAGGAGCAATCAACTAAACAAAAAATACTTAGAGCTTTTCAAAGAAAGATATGAAGAACCAGAAGAGATTATAATCATGGGAACCTTTGGATCCACAAACAGCAAAAATCAGCCCAATTTGAACCGACCGCAGAACCGAAAAAATACATCTACCACTCGTTCCAAACCCCCGTTGTCAAAAAGAACCAAAGCTTCTGGTACAAAATCAAAGAACGAAAAGTCGAAAGATATTGGAACAATGTTTGCTAATATTGCTGCAAGAAACGCAAATCAAGACAGAGAAGTACCAAATGATGAACATGATGATCAATCAAATACAATTGTTATTGACTAACCGCTTATTGTATATATTTTCCACCGTTATGATGCAAAAAAAAAGTTCATTGATTTAAAACGCTATATTTTTTTTATAGTTTGCGCGGATTAATTTTGGCGCACGTACCTTTTGCGCCTAATATATGTACAAATTTTGGCGCTTTTTCAGCGTTTTGCGCGAAATTGCACCTAAATTTGTACAAATAAGGTATTATGTTTAAACTGCATTTACTTTTCGACACTTATTTTGTTTCACTCCTTCATATAGGTCATCACGACCAGCAGCGCGAGACAGAAGGACGAGGAAATCATAAAATGAAAATACCCCCTGGGCAAAGTCATGGTGGGTCATTTCCACCTAATAACGAGTTAACACCCACTGGTGACTTGGAGTTCATGGGCTTTCAGGAACTTCCGCACGTTGAAAGCCATGTGGTTGAAGAAATTTTTGCAGGCATCGAGAGGGAGATGAGCATGGACGGGCCGCAAACATCCCACGGCCAGAGTCCATTGACTTCGACACATGTTGAATATCAAGGTGACAATGTGGTGTATAATCGTGAGAAAGTACCAACTAACTTAAAAAACACTACATTCGCAGGGTTTAGTCAAGGACATACCACAGCTGTTGCCAGCACAACTGTTACTATCACTACGGCAGGTTTTACTTCACCACAACCATCGCTTTCAACGCAGAATTTTACTAGCCATGCGGATGTTTATCAGGGAAACCGCTTGACTTTTAATCACAGTTTAAGTCAAAGTTCAGGACATACAACGACAGAAGGCGCACCTGGAATGAGTGAGACAGACCCTTTCAAAGCGGTATTTGGAGAGGAACCAGAAGTGAAGCCAAAGAGTAGGGAAGGAGCTACCAGTCCAAAAATCGATGGCCAAAAGCAGTTAAAGAAATGGGAACAGGATGAAAAACTGGGGGAGTTTGCTACAATATCACCAGTACTGTACGCCAACTTAATGCATCTTACACTGAAAAATGAATATCCAGGTAAGAAAATAAACCTCTGAAATATTAGTTCCCTTTGTTAAATGAGATGCCTTTATTAATTGATCTTTTATGAAATGCTCTGGGGGGGATCAATTAAAGAATGCCACTATCGTGTTTCAAGAGTTCCTCAAAAATCTTGATGAATTGCCAAAAGGGAAAATGGTGGCGAAATTAAGTTGATAGTTAACAAAATGAACCAAGCCACAAATAGAAAAAACCAACAACCTTTGTTAACTCCCTATTTTTTGCCTTGCAGACTATTTTATTTTGTTATGCATTTTATTTTCCAATTCAAAACCGTAATTGTTGTGAATCATTTGCATATGTTGTTGGATCTGTAATTCACTATGTTTGAATAGAAAAAGTAATGCCAGTCCCTAGAGTGATTGTTTAATTAATTCTGATCGAGATTAGAATATGTATCTTGTTAAATTAGTGAAAAGGACCTTGTGCTGAAATGGATTCGAACCACTTCCTGGTTCTCATGACTACCTGGAGGATTAGAATGTTAAAATATTTTGGTTAAGCAAATGGCCGCTAAATCTTCTTTTTGAATTCATTTTTCGTTGCTTTATTTTTGTTGTTTGGTTGAGGTTTTTTGTTGTTTTGTTGGGGGGGTTGGGGGTTGGAGGGGGTTTTCTTTTTGTTTTGGTTTTTTTAGGGTAAGGGATGAAATTTCATTCTGATGTACCTTAATTTGTGGGCTGCCGTTTGACGCCACATTTTCATAGATTCTTGGTTGGAAAAAGTTCTTATTATGTTCTTTGGTATCACTAGTTTGAATTGAACCGAACCATGGTGTTCTTTGCAGTTGTGTACCTATAGTAGGCTGCAATTACTTTCTATAGGGGCAGTGCTTATACTGAGCGGGTAGTCTTAGCCATTGTACCTGAATTGGTATCATCTGCCTAACACAAAGTAGAAGTTGACCAGCTGGAAGCACTCTCCATTTGCTCGTCTGTCCATCCGTCACCTGCCTGCCATGACTTCACGTACCCTGATCGGGGGGCTAAGTGGGAAACATTACAGGAAAAGTGAGCAGAGGAAGACAAAGAACAAAGTTCACTGATAATCTCAGCAAGATCACAAGACGTACAACTTTGGATCTCATCAGAATGACCGAAAGCAGAGAGAACTGGAGAGCCATGGTCATCGCTGTCTGCGCGAACAGACCTGATACCTGAAGAGGGAGAGAGGTATCACTAGCATTGACTACATAAAAGTTGGCGATAATAGGAATCAGTAGGGAATTTGATTACCAACTGCCACATCTTCCAGAGAATGGGTTTAAACTTATCATGTGGTAATTAAAGTAAGCGAGACACTGCTCAAGTTCGTATTGAAATTTTGATCCGAGTTTTGACCTGCATTTTGACCCGCGTTTTGACCCGCGTTTTGACCACTGATTGAAGTACATAAATTGTTTGAACTTAATTGGAGGACATTTCGTGTGTTTGGTCTCAGCTCTTTGTCGGATCTTCAGGAAATAAGTAGAGTGTGTATGAAGATTTTTCCAACGAGAGATGAACGGAAAGAACCCTACCTATAACAGCTATTGTGCCAGTTTATCAATTTCTTCGAAGGAGGCATACGTTTGTGTATCTTTTTATTTCTGGGATCAGAGATTGTTGTATCAAATGACTTTCACCTTTTCACCTTCCTTCAGGTCATGCATAGGTATGACAACAGTATAGTTGTAACACAATACTAGTGTCTTATTCTCTATATGCCTCTATATATAGCTATCTGTTTATGTATGTATCTATATATGTATGTATGTACGTATGCTTGTATTTATATATATTGTGGAAGGTTACTAGTGATATATAGTCAATATAATTAGGGGGAAAACGTTAACCCGGAGACGTTTCCTCATTGTACTTGTTCTACCAAAGATAACAAAGCAATTTTAAAAATTGTATTAGCTGGAGAAATAATTTTATTTGTTTTGGGGGGTTTTTTTGAATCTGAAGTTTATTCTTGGCAAATAGAGGGCTGATAAATAATTGCGGTAACATGCTTTTCTTTTTTTTTAAAAAATCGATGACACCTTGAACGTTTAATATTTGCTTTCTAAACTTTGTAGAAAGTATTCGCCTTTGGTGCCATCTGTAGCATGGCCAGAAGCCGCTTATTGTAGCAGTCTGCATTTTACCTCGATTTTGTTTTCCCCTCACAGTTCAATATTTATACTGCTTCATTCCCATGAACTAAAAGAATGTCCTATTTGGTACGCAGACACACGTGGGAGAAACGGGGTAGGCACGTTACCGTCTGGGTAACGCGGAAGTTTAAACTGTTTAAAACAAAGTTTGAAAAAAAGCCCCGGTTAGAGCCCAGCTGGGGATGTACCACTCACTAGTACCAAACGTTTGCTTTTGAAACCACCTACCACGTCCATTTATATTTACCCTGTGTCATTGCTTTGACAAAGTTGTTAATTAATAGAGAAACTAAAATATATTGATTTGCCATTTATTTTTAGAATGGCCAAATAGAGCAAGAGCAATAGCAAGGCTTTGGCGGAAACTACCTGCGGAACAAAGAGAGCCTTTTCGGGTAATTTTACTATTTGATAATCTTTCAAAATTGTTTTAAACCCATCACGTTCGCTTTGGTGTCGCTGATTTTTACCGCCACCCTTTCTCTGTTTACTATCCTCCTCCCACGTATAGATAATTTCATCTTTCATTCGCATTCCGAATTTTCCTCTCCGTGTGCATTCATTTTGCGCAAAAGTACCTTTTAGAATGTTAGGAAATTGCTTGCAAGTGTAGCTAGCTAGGTTTTAATTTTTTTTATCATTCTATATTGTGGATGTAGACGATGTTATTTAAATTACTTTTTTCCTATTTTTCCTCTCTTCTATCTGTTTCCACGATCTTTCATTATGTGATAGTATTGTGATAGTATTTTCTCACAAAACATATTTCACATATACACAATATTACACATATACACAATACTCAATTAGGCAAAGTAGTAATACCAATATTTCCTTAGATGTGAATTTATTTTGAGAACCTCGAAGTCTACTCTTGATTCAACGTAGCAATTTTTCCATTGCGGTTGCTCATCAGTTAGCGGAAGAGTCGGTTGCCCCTCCTGTGGTCTACGTCTGTAGCTGCCACGATCCAGTACTTAACTGCAGTACTTGCAACATAAAAGGATTGCAACATTTTGAAGGTTCTCTTCGAAACTGATTTTCTTCCTTCTCCTGTATCATTTTCAATACGTTATGCCGGTCTAAAGATCGTAACCGAGTCCTTTCCTTTATGTCAAATATTTGTATTCATGTTTAACACATGCTTGGCAGAGTTTAGTATTCATAACATGAAGGTGCAGTATTAGCACATTATTGGCATATTGTATAGCGTATTTTTAGGTATTATTTTATTTTTTGTATTTATTCTTTTTCTGTCGTAGTTGCGGGCCAGAGATAATCGTGTAAAACAAAAAGATCAAGGACGAAGGGTAAGTCAACTTACCACCTTTTAAGGTTTTCTCCTACACGCTCGGTGACGTTTCCCTATAGCACGAAATGCTTTTGTTATTGATTGGCCATTACGTATGATCTTTATCACGAGGTTAGTTCCCAGGTCTCAGGTCAATATTTCAAATTGTCGTTGTGTTTCCATTTAAACCCAGAACTAAAGGGTTAGCGTGATGAACAAGCGTGATGTAAATTATTTAATAAAACAAAGGAATTGCCAAATCAAAGTCCCTCTGAAGGGCACCGTAAGAGCCCCAGTTGCTGGGGGAAAATGACGTTAAAAGTCGCTAGCACCTTACATCTTTTTCCCCAAATAGTTTTACAGAAAATCCATATACTCACTCAGTAAATAATTTAAATAACCGAATTCAGTTTCTTAAGTGTGTGGATGAACAACGATACATTTTTTCTTATCTTTTAATTTTTTTTTATGGTTAAGAAGCATGCAAGGCATAAAGCCACTAAGTGCATGGGATTGTGACAGCAACGAAAAAAAAGAAAAAAGCAAAGATAAAAAAAGTTTAGTCAAGAAATAAGATTTATTGTGCGGAGTAAACATTTACTGAAATTGTTTTATTTTAATTTTCAAAATACCCTTAATATCTGACCTAAGATCCAAATTACCATGAAACGTTGTGCTTCCGTTTCATGAACGATAATAAATGTATACTTTGCCCAATTTTCCGTTCTAAATCATGTTGGTTTTTTATGTAAGGTGAAGGTTCTTATGAATTTAATAGTTACATTTCTTTTTAAAAAAAATATGTTGGCGTTTTTCCGACCTGAATTAAATTAAAATTTTCACACAGTATCTATTTTAATAGGATTTTAAATTTTTTTTATCAAGACTATATGATGACGATGTGCTTTACTGTTTCTTCTTTCCGTCTTTGACTGTTAATTTCACCTCTATTACACTTAAGAAGATTTATTCGGTAAATTTCACAATGCCATCACCTTGGCAGATAAAGATATACAATGATAGCTTGATCACGTGGATTTTTTTCTCCTCGTATTTTGCTGTCAGATTTCAAGCATTTATTCTTTACTAGACCTTATAGATTCAATGTTATTTAGCTTGCTTGGTTTATCTTGGCGTTTTTTTTATGTCTGAAAAAAATTCATGAGTGATTTACGAAAGGAATTTTTCCTCTCGCAACAATCTTGCCTTGATTTTGAGTTTTCATTTCTCTTGTAGGTTGGCCCTTACAAGAATCTTCCGGCAACAGTAACAGAACAAACTGGAGGAGGTAACGAACACCAATCCACAGTGGATTTACCATTAAATACACAAGGTGTTGTAACAGCGCAAATTCCAGGGTTAAGCACACCTGTGACATCAGAAAGCATTATGGATTCATCGTCCTTATTTTCGCCAGCTTCCGCAAGCTCAGTTTTAAACGATTCTCCTTTTCAGAGTATGAACCCGTCAATGCCAGTAGGCTCTGGTTTTGTTTCACCACAAAGCCATCATGAATTTCATCCAGAGGGAGAAGAGCAACATTTTTCGCATTCAATTATGTCACCGCAAGGAAATCGTCAAATAAACGAGCACAGAGGAACAACTGCATTGCGGGGTACGGTGCCAGGACTAGAGTTGTCAAGACTTCAGGCTGCGTCTTCTTCACTTGATCTTATTCTTCAGCATGGGGGTTTAGGTGCTTCCACTCAGCGTGAGACTAGATTGCCGCATCGCTCGCAGACAGAGGCTCCAGCATCAAGCACGCAACAGATATTCACGTTTTCAGGAAACATTGAATCACAGCCGCCCCTAGTGGAAAGCTCACCGCAATCGAAGGCTGGACGCGCGAAAAACAAGTCATCCAGAGAAGAAAAGGAAAAAGAAAAGGAGAAAAAACGGCGAAAAAATGCGATTGCACAAGAAAAGGAGCGTCAGTGGAGAATGCTCCAGCAACAGAGGCTATTAGAACAGCAAGGACAGTCGCAGGCAAATGATGGGGGACAGGAAAAAGACTTGATCACAGAACCAGCGTCAAATGATATAAACACAAGGGATAACCAGATGTTGGGCAAAGGAAGCAATCAAGATCTTGAGCTGCTTGCCTCTCTTAGCACCCAGGAAAGTAAAGGAAGATTAATTGGAGGACCTAATCATGATCAATCGGTAGTACCACCGAATGTTTTAAGTCCGATGAGACTTATTGGTGAACGAGCGACTGTTGATGAGCTTGAAGATAAAAGTTCTGTTTCCTCGAGAGGAAAGCAGCAGTCTAGCCAGCGAGAGAAACCTACATCAGAAAGTGGAAACGATGACAGGAGAACATTTGATCAGTTATCATTATTAGTTCAGGAGGCTAATCGTGTAACTATGTATCCAGAGGGTGACCTTGAAATACGTAGTGATAATATGCCGTTTTCAGGCGATGATTCTTCGTTGCATTTGGATTTATCGCAAAGCAATGGTACATGCAAGAATGGTAGAGCTCCATCCGTTATAGATGAAAAAGAAGGGCATTTAATAAGTGAGCATCCTGTTCTGCCCCCTGGAAACTCGGCGACAAAAGAGACAAGTTTTGTTTTAGGATTGCAGGATCAAGATAATGTTTCGAGACACTCCAGTACAGAATTGTCAACCTTGTTACCAGAAAATATACAAACATCTGTTATCACATTCCCAGGTGACACTATATCACCACAACAGAGCTTAACAGACATTGCCTCAAAAACAGACACCAAACAGGTGCCCAACACTGTTTCGTCGCAAATATTAGCGGAAGGCTCGGTAAATCCTGTTGAAATAAGCCGGGATACAAATGAGTCACCAGTTATAGCCGTTGAACCGACCCCGAAAGCAAGGAGCAAAGATTCTAAAAGTAGAAAGAAAGCTGGAGAACAACAAACGCAGGCTCCTACCAATACTCTTCCAGGGGGGCTTCTTGGAGGTGCAACCCAGGTTTCTGCTGGAGGTTCTACTGAGGCATTCATGAGTCAGATGCCACAACAGCAACAACAACAAGCTTTTCTGTTTCAGCAACAATTTATGGCTGCCCAGCAACAGTACATTCAGTGGCAGTTACAACAGCAACAAAATCCAGAGGGTTTTTCGGGCAATACTCCAGCTTCATACCCGTTCACGGATAAAGATTTGCCAGAAGTTGATAGCGAAGAACAACATCAGGAAAGAATAAGATATTTGTATCGGCAACGGCAGTTGCAGAAACAGCAAATGATGCAAATGCAACAGTCGATACAGACACAGCAAATGCTAATTCAACAAAGTACTGGTACTCCTGGTGTAGCTAATATTTACCCACCCATAGATGCAGCCCAACAACAACAAATTTTACAACAGCAGCAGCGCTTGCAAGAAGCACTCCACCAGCAACTTGTCTTGGAATACAACCGTCGATTACAACAAAGAGGTGAGCTGGGTCAGGGGCCAGCAAATTATGACAAGGTCATCGCTGAACTTGCACAACAGTTTGGATATCCTCATCAGGTATCTGGTGCTCCTGTGATGCAGTTGGCACACCAGCGTTTTGCTTGGCGCCCTGCTAATCCCAATTTTAATAATACATCGAGTAACTTTGCAAACAATGTACAACCGTTAATGCAGTTTGGTCCCTTGCCGGTTGGGGTTGATGAAGAAAAGGCTAAGGAACTAAGCGCACAACAATTGTACGCAATGCAGTTGCAGCAGCAACAACTAATGATACAACAAATGGCGCTTGGAAGCGTGATACCGGGACAGCCGGGGTCTTCAACACAGTCGCCTGCACCATCAGGCTCACGGAAGAGTAGTGTGAGCTCCACACATGAAAAACTGAAGGACTCTAATGTAAGTAGAGAACAGGACACGGCACATAACAGTCCGCATTTATCTGGGGATACAGGGCAAGTGGAAAACAAATCTGATACGTCAGTTACAGCCGTTGAAACGTCTCTCCAGTCTGACACTGCTGTTACTGCAAAAATGAACTATTCAGGGTCAGATGGACAAGAGAATATTAAGAGTGAAAAGTTACTGGTTTTAGAGAGCTCCCATCGTGCACAGGAAGAAAAATCCTTAGACAGTGAAGGTCACTTAAGTTCTGTTGTATGTAATGTATTTCAAGAAAATACGCCTGCTAAAAATCTATCATCACCCACGACAATCGGACATGCATCAAATTTAAGGAGCCCTGGGCGAGAAAAAGGAAATAGTAAAGCTTCTGCAAAAAAACCAAGGAATTCAAAAAACAAGAGCTTGCCTAAATGTCCCAATTTAGCTCACACTAATGGGCCCATCACTGAAGGATGCATTGACCAAGATAAACTGCGTGATTCTATTTCGTTATCCGAAGAGGATGGACAGAAGAGGCGTAGAACGACTGAAGCTGTAAAATTGTCTGGTACTCAAAGCCACCTCATGAAATTTGGTGGGATGGAAGGCTCATCTTATTCTCATATTTCAAGCACTTTTGGTAATTCACAGGATGGGCATGTTGATATAATCACCGAAGAAGAAACCAAGTCCATGTTTTCAGATCCCCGTCATTGTAAGCCGTTTGGGAGTAGCGAAGTTAATGAAAGTGACACCTACGATAAAAAAACGATTGACTCGATAGCAGGATCTGCCGTGAAGGGTGTTAGCCAACAAGAAAGTAGCACACCGATCTCTTTACTTCTGCCGGAGGGCATAAAACAGAAGAACTCTAGAAACCAAGGAAAAAGTAAATCACATAACATACCGGATGGATTTGATGCATCACAAAGTTTAACCGCATGTGGCACAAAGCCATTCGGTAATCTCGGCATGGTAGAAAGTAGTCAGATGCAGGCAAAGAGTGGTGTTTCCCAGGATATTGTAGAGCAAGGTGGTGAGAAGAATTGCAGTGGCTCAGGTGAATGTAATCCACTTACTGCATCAGAACGTAATCTCAAAGGAAATTGTGGTGGCCCAAGTGGCTGCGGCACACCACCAGAGTCTCCAGGGTGTAGTGTGCGAGGAAACTGTGATGGCCCAAATGGCTGTGGAACACCTCCAGGATCACCAAAGCGAAGTACAGGTGAAAATTGTGGTGGGCCTGGTGGCTGTGGAACACCACCAAGATTACCAGAGCAAAATACACACTGTGGGCAACCAGGTGGCTGCGGTACACCTCCAGAATCGCCACAATACCTTGGACGCTCTTATGGTGCTTGTGGTGGACCAGGTGGCTGTGGAACACCTCCAAGATCACCAGAACAAAGTATGCATGAAAATAGTAGTCCGTCTGCTGGGTGTGGCACAACTTTAAGGGTATTAGAAGGAATTGCCAGAGGAAATTGTGGTGGGCCAGGCGGCTGTAATACTCCTCCAGGATCTCCAGGACGTGCTGGTAGTGGAAATTGTGGTGGGCCAGGCGGATGTAATACACCTCCAGGATCCCCACGACCAACTGTTAGAGGAAATTGTGGTGGACCAGGCGGTTGTAATACACCTCCAGGATCTCCAGGACCAACTGTTAGAGGAAATTGTGGTGGACCAGGCGGTTGTAATACACCTCCAGGATCTCCAGGACCAACTGTTAG
Source organism: Morbakka virulenta (assembly GCA_003991215.1). NCBI lineage: Eukaryota > Metazoa > Cnidaria > Cubozoa > Carybdeida > Carukiidae > Morbakka > Morbakka virulenta. Next base: position 2,211,120 of record RDPX01000080.1, on the reverse strand, counting down.
AGGAAATTGTGGTGGACCAGGCGGTTGTAATACACCTCCAGGATCCCCAGGACCAACTGTTAGAGGAAATTGTGGTGGACCAGGCGGTTGTAATACACCTCCAGGATCCCCACGACCAACTGTTAGAGGAAATTGTGGTGGACCAGGCGGTTGTAATACACCTCCAGGATC
>RDPX01000080.1:2195747-2210672 GCA_003991215.1 Morbakka virulenta | reverse complement strand
AAATGGTGGTGGGCCAGGCGGATGTACTACACCTCCAGAATCTCCAGGACCAACTGTTAGAGGAAATTGTGGTGGGCCAGGCGGATGTAATACACCTCCAGGATCTCCAGTACGAACTGTTAGAGGAAATTGTGGTGGACCAGGCGGTTGTAATACACCTCCAGGATCTCCAGGACCAACTATTAGAGGAAATTGTGGTGGACCAGGCGGATGTAATACGCCGCCTGGTTCTCCAGATCATAGACTGCAAGGAAATTGTGGCCGACCAAGTGGCTGTGGTACTCCTCCAGGATCTCTTTGTGACCCCCAAAATGATTTTAGCAAAGCCACTGGGTACAGTATACTCCCTGGATTACCAGTCGGTACTCAGCAGTCAGTTTATGGTAGGCATGATTTTGGCGGCAAAGAATGTGTTGGAGTGGAGTTGTATGGCAGAGATAAGTGTGATATGTTTAGTGTTTTAAGTGGTACTGTATGTGGTCGCCCAGAAGGATGTGGTACACCACCCGGATCACCAGATGGTGTTAATGAATGGGTTTGTGAAACCCCGTTGGGAGAAGATCGAGATGAATTTGTTAAACAAGGATATATTAAAACATTCTCAGATTATGACTATGAGCCAAAAGTAGAAGTGTCGGTTAGCTCCCGACATTCTGGAAACTGTGGGAAACCAGAAGGTTGTGGGACGCCACCTGGCTCACCAGAATACGGTAGAGAGTCAGTGGACAATAGGAAAGGGTGTGGTAAACCTGAAGGGTGTGGGACCCCTCCTGATTCGGATCAAGAGAATAGCAGTGTTCCAGCCAGTTATAGGGGACAGTCAAACTATCAAGGCTATGCAGTTGGTGAAGACTCCTTTTTTGACGAACACCGAGGTAGTTTTGCAACAAGCAACTGTGTGGATGAGGGACATCAGGTAGAAAACCAGAGTGATAACGCAGAACGACCTAACTGTAGTTTACCACAAGCAACAGTCCGTGGATCAGAGAAGGGTGTTAATCAGCGGAAAAAAACGTCAAGGAAAAGTCGTTCAAACGATCCAGATGCTATGGGCGCTACAAAAGCAACACGCAAAGGTGGTACACGCGGCAAGCGTGTCAAAGGAATAACGGCGTTGGGAAAAACCGCAGAAACTCATAGTCCTGCTTCCGTTCCAGTTCTCAGCTCTCCACTAATTGGATTTGTTGGAGCTGTGTCCCCACAAAGATCATTAAAACATCAAAACAATTATATTCGTAGGCCTGCTAATGACCCCAGCAGTAACAAGCTCCATGCATTTTCTGTCAACAAAGACTTATGTAGATCTTCTCGGTACACTAAGAAAGGTAGTGGGGATGATATGGTAGATAATTACGACAACGAACCTTCAAATTTCGAACCGCCCAATGGGGAAGTAGAGGAGCGAGATCGTTATGAAACCCACATTTCTTCAATGACACTGCACACCGAAGGGTCTGATAAGGGTCACATTTCAATAAAGGAAGGCATAACACAAATGGTAGGTTACAATTCCAGGCAAACCCCCAACGTTGGACTGCAAGACTGTACGTTGAAAGTTATAGACCATTACAGCCAGCAAGGTGTAGAACGTGGAAAAAGAGAGGAAGAAAGTATATCGTCTTTGGGGATAGGAAAAGAAAAACATAGCACTGAGTCGCATCTTCGTGTTGTTAAAGATGAAGGCGGGAATGTAGATTATTTAGGTAATGTCACTTGTAAGGATGACAGGAAAGATTTTGAGGAATCGAGATCAAAACAGAGTGATAGCTACCCATTTGGAAATAAATCTTTCAGTGATACATTGTGTAGAGAAAGGCAGAAAGAAGAAAAGGATAACAGTGGCTTGCGAGTGCAGGGAAGCCATGAAAACCCGACTTCAGCATTGACGATGAAGAATATGGAATTGCTTATCAAAGAGCCAAGTTTTCAGGAGGCATCGGAAAAATACACTCAGCGTCATATAAATACTGTCGGGGAAAGATCTACGACTGACGAAAGCCATGAAAGCGTTACAAACGCTTGTGGGTACGTTAAAGATATTAATGAAAATAGCTACGACAGATACCCCGAATATCAAACTGCAATGTATCATGAAATGAATGCAAATTTCCTTCATAGTGGTGGCGTTGTTCCTGCTGTTAATACAAAGAAAAAGAGAGCGCCATCGAAAAAGAGAGCCACTAGCAAGAAAACAGACAAAAAAATAGTAAGTTCTCCGTCTGCAACAGGTTCTGTTTTGGATACAGAAAGTAAAGACCAGGTGCGGTATAATACTCTCGGTATTTCCCAAGCAAGCCTTCATTTGGATGAGGCCAAAGTAGCTGAAATTGGAAGATTAGCCAAGGAAAGGTTATTTTCCTTCGTTGATAGTGCAAATGCTACGACAGAAGAACAAGCGAAGGCAGCTGCCTACATGGCACACCTGGCTCGGTTTGACAGTAGCAAGGAAAAAGGGGGAAAAAGTGACTCTGGGAACCCCGCTAAGACTGAGCCTGTAGAAACAAAAGATGAAATCCAGCATCGAGTTAAGCCTTCGAAATCAAGAAATGATACCGAGGAGAAGAAATCAGGCGGAAAGGTTAATTTTCAAACTGGAGAACAGTATGCTCATTTGTTTACAAATACCTACAGTCAGTTAGAAAACCCGATTGTTTCTGACTCCAAAGATGCTTGTAAAGAAAGCACTACCTTAGGTCGTGATGCAGCAAAGCAAAATCCGGAAACTTCAAAGATAGATATTGCCTCTTCCATGGCCAAACCTCCAGATGTTATTAAAGAAACAACGACAAGTTCTGCACCCCCGCTTCCTATGGTAGCAATGTTTGAGGAGAAACCAGCTGGTAGTGCCTCAGGTAAAAGAGGCGAAAACCTTGTTTCTCCGAAACCGACAAAGTCCCGTGGAAAATCATCAGCAAACAGCCAAAATAAATCTGGAACAGTTGTACCCTCAACTCCGCAGTATCAACAGGTTTTCCTACACCAACATCAAGTTCTAATTATGCAGTATCAGCAATACCAATACCAACTGCAAGTCCAGTTTCAGCAGCTGAGCCAACAGCAGATGTCACCGCACCAACAGTTCCTCCTACAACAACAGTACCCTCAGCAAATGATGCTCCTTCAGCAACAGTTTATGCAACAACAGGTATGTACTCTTATATCATTGTATTTTTCTGTGCACTTAACATGGTTTTATGATGCAGGTTATCTTATTTTTCGACGTGCTTTGGGTTAATTGATTACCATTTGTTAGACAAAAGTTTTTGTTTATTTGCTTAGCTTGGGAGCACGTATGTAATGTCGATATGGACGGTCTGATTTTTTTGAAGCAATTTTAGTTACAGACAAAAACTGTTAAATGTAATCACATGGTAGTTCAACTGTTATACTACTCACGTAATGCTATTTCTATGTATCTCGAATTTCATAAAGAAGGCGAACTTTTTCGGGTAACTGGCGATTAATGCAATGCATGATTAGGTGTCTTGGATGTGGCCCGTTTATTTTGTATGAGAAAACGTTGAACACCTGTTTGTGGGTGTGTGTGGGTGGGAATAAAGAGAGAGGGAGGGGGGAGAGGGAGAGAGAGAGAGAGAGAGAGAGAGAGACAGAGAGAGAGAGAGAGAGAGACAGAGAGAGAAAGAGAGAGGGGGGGGGTGAGAGAGAGTGGGGAAAAGTATTGGTTACAGTGCCGCATCTCTGACACTTGCACATTTCATAGTTATGTTTACCAAAGTAAAAGTAAGTGCGAAAGGGCATTCCGGCAATTCCTTTTGAATGTGGCATTCATGGAGGTTGAAAAGAGGTAAAAACAGTAATTGATGCGTATCTTTATGGGGCATACTCATGCCGTTAAAAATATAGCATTGATTAAGAAAGTAATATAATAATTTATTATTATTATTATTATATTATTATTATTATATTAATATTATTATATTATTATTATTATTATTATATTATTATTATTATATTAATATTATTATATTATTATTATTATTATTATTATTATTATTATTATAATTAATAATTATTATTATTAAACGAATGAGATCAAAGATACTTAAGTATGGAAATGACAATAAAGAACAACATACGAATGATTGGATAGATAAACCGCTGCACAGGGAAATATCTGCTGTTACAAAAGATTTAATGGATAAAGTTAAGAAGGGGATTGGTTAAAACATGCAGTATTAAAGAAAGGAACAGAGAGCACTATATTTGCAACGCAGCAACAAGCAGTGGAAACAAACTATGTAAGGAACATCATTTACAAAGAAAATGCATCAAAAGAATGTAGACGTAATATACATCTTTCGCGTTCTCCAATTGTTTCTCTCATTTACCAAAGAGTTTTAAAACATCCACAAATAACATAATTAACTCGTTGACCAGACCTACGAAATTCGTACAGGATAGACTATCGCCTTACAAAACACCCCGTTTTATTTTAACTTTGCCAAAGGCTTAATCCTCTTGATGTCAACTCAGTCTCCCATTGCAACACACTTTTTCTTAAAAGATATTTTATATTATCTACAACTTTTAATATAGCAAGGCATTTAATAAACCATGTGTGTGAGACCATGGGCGAACGCTTTCGTTTTGTCAATCCAGCTCACGACTAGGCCCACTGCTCTCCTGTTAGAATTCTTTTTTTATAGCTTTGTCAATAAGCAGCTAGTGTTTCGTGGCTCTCGACTTTTTTCGACATCCTTTTTTCTCTTCGGGGAATAGTTTATTTTGATTTAGGTGCTATTATATCTGCTCTGATGCTAGTAAAAGGTTTCCACATCAGTGCTAAGGATGTTATTGAGCTGTAGTTTGTGACTCCATCACTTTTTCCTTTGTCTTTCATGGTCAGAACGGTTCTGCCCTAAGCCAAGTTGGCACATCTCCGGATTCGAGGCGTTCATTGAATGATTGCTGTCTTTCTTGACTGCAGCAACAGTATTGTTTTACCCAAAATCCCTGCACTCACGCTGGTCCTGGTGACTTCCAACAACTCAGTTTATTCTCATATTTGACGGAAAGCAGAAGTAAAATTCAAGAGTTTGTACCCAAATTGAAAGGCAAAATTTCGAGCTACTCGTGGTTGGTTTTATCGTTTTTTTTGAACGCACTTTTTAGCACGCAGACTTGCTACGGGTTTAGTTAAAAGACAATGTGGTTAAGCACTGCGAGGAATTTATTGATAAAAAGCATGCAACAGCTGAGAGGTTATGACCTAGTGATTAAACATGAAGTTATTTGTTATTTTATGACCCCAGAGGGTCAACAGTGGACTTCTAATAGTGTCCACTGTGAAATTTAACAATAATGGATACGAAAAACGTCTTTGTGACGTAGGTTTTATTGCAATTGTAAGCGTACAAAAATACGTTTGGTCCATTCCGATTGCCTCCTGCTTATTTTCAAGAACTTGGTGAGAGCTTTTGCAGGTCAACTTTCTGCTCCTTCCTGGCATGAAAGCTCCAGGATCCAAAGGCGGGTATAATGAAGCAAGACCTAATTGATTAAAAACTATATATTAGGAATCGGGGAAACAAAGGTGGTGGCTATTTTAATTCAGGGAAGTTTCGACAGACATAAAGACTCGAATTTTTGACAAAAAATTGACATAATTGATTAGGTTACCATCTTAAATATTCATACTATTTATTAACTGATAAAAATGGATGTTTGAAAACGCATGCACTGCACTTTTGCATCTTGTGAATATTTCTCAGATTCTCAGATTTTTGAACCTCCATTTTTAAGGTGTTCACTGGAGACTATACATGCTATTAAATGTACAAAATTTAGATATCAAAAATTGGCTTTATTTTAGTGTACAGCCCAGTGTTAGGACATTCAGATGTGTTCGTGTTCGTTTTTGCACTCGTGCTTTCCTCGCGTTTTCTTCACGTTTTCTTCACATGACTTCCACCTCTACACGGAAAAATATATGAAATATTGAGTCATACCCCATGCACGTGTTAACACTTCACGGCCTCAATTAACCAAACAAAGTGACAACAAAAGGACGTCTGGAAGTTCTTGACAACAGTTGGCAAGAGAAAGTGCCTGTTTCAACAGGCAGTTAAAAATGAAAAAGTTGTCGTGTGTTGTGTCGTGTCTTTTTTGTCTTGAGGAAGATAGTTCCGTTTTACAATTTGTATTTACCCTGTGTGGAGGAAGATGGGAGTTGGGAGATACAGGAAAATATTAACTTTAGTTTACTTCATTGTTGAATATATTTTTTTCCCACAATCTGTACTCAATCGTTTTAGGATGAGCTTCAAAGAATGGCTTTGGCAGGAAGACAGTTTACGGAACAAGAACTCAATTACATGTACCAACAGCGATTATTATCCCAACAAGCATACCAACAGTGGATAGCATCATTGGCACCGGATCAGCAGATGCAGCTTCAGGCACGCATGCAGGCCAACCTTCAGCAAGTACAACAGAGTATGGCAGCAATGTTTCAGGGCACGTTAAGAACTGAGGTAGGTAATCCTTTGATAGGTTATTCAGTCGATGTACTTCCTGTATCAAAGTATTTGAAATTTCACTTGTTTTTATTTTTTATATAAGACCCTTTAAGTTCCATTCAATCAAGTGATCATTGAACAAGTGCGATGTTATGTTCTTACCAGCATATCTGCGTGCATTTTCAGAAAGTATTTTACTTACGTCTTTGAACTTACAGTTTTTTGGGGTAGTAGATAGGACAATACTATTTAACAAACAGCGAACGTACCCTCCAACGTTTACGGCCCTGGTGGAGTCCCTCAATAAGCCTGCTATTCTGATACCCCAAACAGATTGCATTGGGTCACTAGAGCTTTGTGGTTGCTGCACATGTTATTGTAACCAAAGAATTTCCAACGTAATGGAAATTCTTTGTTAGGGAGATTAGGAATTATAGGTTGGTACGAGTCAAGAGGCATTTCATTAACATCATGGTTGAAAGTTTAGTACCACTCCTCCGTATTATGATTTAAAGAAATCGTATATTTTGTTGTTACCAAGTGGCGAACTTGGCATATTGCGTGGAATTTACAAATGAGGAGCATTTTTACATGGTATGGCTTGATCCAAGATTCTAAGAAAATTCAATGTATTATACACCCTTACGTCCTAGCCTTAATTACAGCATCCAAACGTTTTGGTGTCTTCTTGTTGTTTTTCTCTTTTATTAGTTTGCGTAGCCACTATTGTACTAAGGGAATGCTCAAAAGAAGGCAGTCATTCTCCGATAAACAAACTGGTTTGGTAGGCGGGACCTTGCCTGTACAATATGAGGTGCTGGCAAGTCTGCATGAATTTATTTTACAAATGAAAGAAAAAGGCTTGCATTTCAAAAGAGGTGTACATGGCTGCCAGCGCTAACCGAGGACACCTGGTCCGAATTTGTAAGCAGCAACACTAAAGATTGAATACAAGTTTAAATTAGATTACCCTACGCGAGAAACTACTGAACGTAACCAAACGTAGTGATGCCTAATGACAAGAAAATTTACTAAACTAGTAGGAAATACATATGAAATATGACATGGTTAGAATGTGTACCATTTATACTGAGTGTGCTCAATATCAATATCAAGAACGATTGATACAATTGATGACGAAATCAAAACACAAGTTTGCAGTAACATTTGCACAATCTTCAAACTGTTATAACCCTGCATCTTCATACCAGCATGAAGGTTGTGCAAACACGAAACATTGAAGTTACTGCAGACTTGTGTTTTTTATTTCGTCATCAATTGTATGTTGAGTGTGCTGTGTCTTACATACACACACGCGGGCGCAAAAGAGAATAATTAATTGTTGACAGTAGATTGAAATATTATTTGCAACATAGCAACTCTATTTGGTAGATACATGGTCCTGTCGTGAATATTACGTACCAATAAAATATCCATGAGATAAATTATATGAATTCAAAACAACCTCAATATAAAAAAGCTTGTTTAAATGAATATTGTCTTGTTACGTGAAATGCCAGCAGGGAAATTAAAATTTGTTTTTAATAGCATTTACATGTAATACTAGGGTTTTTTTATTTTGGAGGTTGATGATGGGTGGTTTAAGGCTGGTTGCGTGTGTGCTGCTGACTCGGCTCTTTGTGTACATGCGTGTATGCATGTCTTCATGTTTGCGATGCTATTTGGAAATGGGTGTAATTCCGTAACTTGATCAAGTTTCTCATTTTATGTTTCTTTCTAGGATGAACAGAGTGAGCCAAAAAAGAAATCTAAAGCCAGACGGTCAAGGAAAAAGGCAACCGTTACTGAGAGCCCAAAACAGCAATCAGGGCCACAATTACAGACAACATCAGTTCGATCAGAGAGTTCTGCTCCTATTGCAGCTTCACATGGTCCATCAGTGTCGACAGCTGCAGCTGAGAGTGTTCTGCCGAGCTACTCCCAATCCCAGGACATGACAGAATCCAATAGCCAACCCCTCAGCACACCGCATTCCCAACCCTTAACAGTCCAACCCGCAGTTCCGTCCAGTGATAANTATTTTGGAGGTTGATGATGGGTGGTTTAAGGCTGGTTGCGTGTGTGCTGCTGACTCGGCTCTTTGTGTACATGCGTGTATGCATGTCTTCATGTTTGCGATGCTATTTGGAAATGGGTGTAATTCCGTAACTTGATCAAGTTTCTCATTTTATGTTTCTTTCTAGGATGAACAGAGTGAGCCAAAAAAGAAATCTAAAGCCAGACGGTCAAGGAAAAAGGCAACCGTTACTGAGAGCCCAAAACAGCAATCAGGGCCACAATTACAGACAACATCAGTTCGATCAGAGAGTTCTGCTCCTATTGCAGCTTCACATGGTCCATCAGTGTCGACAGCTGCAGCTGAGAGTGTTCTGCCGAGCTACTCCCAATCCCAGGACATGAAAGAATCCAATAGCAAACCCCTAAGCACATCGCATTCCCAACCATTAACAGTCGAGCCCGCAGTTCGATCCAGTGATAATGACCTTCTTTCGTCACAACTCAGTACCGAAGCAGGCGCTCCACAATCTGTTAATCAGACACAGATTTCTCAAGTTAAAGAGGAGAGGTACAGGATGTATCAAGTTCCACAAGACCCAATGTTGTCGAGAGGGCTTCGTCAGAGTCACATTACGCCAGGAATTTCTGAGCTAGATAGAGCCCCGATTGGGAGTAAACAAATAGATGTCTGTGGTGGTTCCTCGGCTATAGTACATCCAGATTATCCGCCTCCCGATTACGTTCAATCTCAAATTAGATTATCTCAAAGAGAGGATAGAAATAACTCTCCGTCAGTTTCTCAAACCCCAGATTCTAATAAGTTGTATAAATTACAAGATGAAACTCGAACCTCACACTCAAAGAGAATCCCAGACAAAGAAAGCCCAGGTCAACGGCATGATAGTCTTTCCTTTCAAGCCCCTCAAGGTTATCATAAAGGGGAATTTTCGAATATTAGCCAGAGTCAAGAAAATTTGCTTCAAATTATGGAAGATCAGGATCTGAGATCTCCAACTCGCAGCTTGCATCAAAGCTATATCCAAACTCCAGGGCATGATAGATTACCCGTAGTTTCTCGCGAAGATGGTTTTGAACAAAGGAGCCAGGAACAAGAGCAATATGTTCAACGTGGTCCTGTTGGAAATCATTTTTCGCATGCGCTATCGTATCCCCCTGCTCACCCAGTGTCATCAATAGAACAACCGATTGGCACTATACGTAACACTGGACATGATACTGGAATGAATACCTACCCAATCACTTCACAGGAAGTAATAGCTTCGAGCACGGAAACGTCAGTGTACAATGCTGATAATGCAGGAAAGACTTTATCTCAGGGAAGTAGTGATCATTATAACTATGAAACAACAACAGTTATAGCTCGAGGAGGACCTGCTGATCAAGTAGTGTCGGAAATAGCTCAAAATACTAACGATTCTTCTAATGTATTAAAAGGCCCAAGTAGTCTGGAGCAACAGCGAGCAGAGTTTGCATCACAAACGTACCAACTAGCACCAAGTGAGGCATACCAGAGACGCGGGTCACTTCTAAGCCCACCATCAACTTTATATGTAGATAATGTAAACCAGAACCGCGCCAGTTACCAAGTAAGTAACCAGCAGAAATTACAGTCGTCATCTGTTACCCAAATCGGAGAAGCAGCTCTCGGTATTGCACCAGTGAATAACCAATTTGCTGTTGTACAAGGAGAATTTATGGAAGGGAAAGTTAATCAGGTGGATGAGGCAAAACCAGCACAGCCATTCGATCCAATGCAGTTGTTATCCAATGTGTCCACACAGAGAGACGGAGAGAGAATAGGAGGCAAGTCACAAAAGCCATCGTCCAAAGGATTGGCAACAATGGGAAAATCTAGAAGTCGGAAAAAAGAGAAAACGGAGGATATGAGTGATGGTGCACAGAAGCGCAGTCGTGAAGAACAGAGGAAGATAAGACTTGAAAAACTTGCTCTTAAAAGAGCAGAACGAAGAGAACAAAAGAAAGCAAAGTTAAAAGGTAAACAGCCTTTAGAAATTTCACCTGGGCCCACAGTAGAAGACCACAGTATCAAGTTACCACTCTGCGAGCCGGAAGTACACTTACTATACCCATTAGTCCAGCCGTACGGAAGTGGTTATTCAAATGGAGATACCGTGTTAATTGGAACTTTTGGAAATGCATTAGTGCAAGGAACAGCTGATTATTATTCACAATTTCCATCTCCCGACCCACCAGTTACTTCAAGTAATCCACCTACACCACCTTCGTCACTGCCTCCGTCTCCAGGTACCATCAACCAATCGTTACACGAAAGTCTTAACATAAAACCAATTGGTAGCCCCTTCGAAGACTCCATGTGCCCCAACAAACAACCCCGGGACAATCTCTTTGGTAGGGGTCATTTTTCTACCAACGCAGACGAACATGAATCGCATTCAGTGAAAGGAAACTTTGATTCGCCCATGCTACCGGTTGTTGAAGGACACGATGAAAAAGTTCCTGTAACATTAACATTGGCAGGAGACGTGCAGAGATCTGGAAAGGGCACGGCAGCTGCCGCCGCAGTCGCTGCCGTCTCTGATATACTTGGTGTACCAGAACCCAAAGTTTTACATGTCACTGGAGAAAATAAGTCAAGGGATGAAAACGCAAAGAGTACAGAGGATATATTTTCTTTATACGAAAAAGGAAACTCGAACTTTGTGGGTTTACCATCTTATTCGAAAGGAGACACGTCCACTTTGAGTAGTCTTGAGAAACAAGGAACTTTATGTCGACACTGCGAAATTGTAATCGTTGGAAGTGGTTTTGTACGTTCTGGTGGCGATTCAAACGTAGTTATTAGTTCGGAAGCATCACTATATAACTCGATGGGCATTCAGAATTCGAGTGAATTTTTCTGTTCGCAACTCTGCCTTCGGCGTTATTATAACCAAGTGAAACAAACATCAGGTACTTTAACAGGTGATGTTCTTGGCGAATCGAGTGCAGGAGAATCGCCGCGTGGCATGCAAACGGAGTCATTGGGCGAAAGCACGTCAAATAGTGTCATGGGTGGTGATGATATAAGAGGTAATCAGGAAGCAGCAACGGGCTTTCTTGCGAGGTTTAAGAGACAAAACATCGACAATCACGACAAGGTACAGTATTGTAACTGTTTACTAAATTCATTTAATATATTTAAATGGTTTGATAGTGTCCTGCCGTTACGGGAACTTATGCAGACTTCAGTTGTTAAGCAAAATATTTTAAAGTCCGAAAATTGAAAATTTTTGTCAACATTTCTGGTTTGTTTAAAGGAAACTGCAGTATAAAATATACCCATTACTACTATGAGGACCACGCTTCATGTTTCTATGCTTCGTTACCTTCTCTTTTTATTTTTCTATTTGGTCTTGGTGTGATCCTCCTGCTGCTTTGTGTGCAATTTTTCCATTGTTTTCCTAAAGGTTTATTGTGTTAAACCATTCTGCTAAGACCAAAATAACAACTTCTTCGATTATGTGGCAAACTTATAATGATAGGTAGTAGATAGGAAAGAAACGCATTTAGTTATACACGCGTGATTGTTTACAAATTATAAGGAGATGTAGTCTAAAGCTGCATTTCTTGGGTTGGCAAGTGCATAACATTGACAAGCAAGTGTATATAACATTGGAAGAAAATCACAGACATTGGCTTATACAGAGAATAGTGCAGTCCACTTTGCTGTTTGAAGATTTAAACAGAAAATAAGAATTCAATTCAATACGAATTGAATTCACATATTCAGAGCTTGTATTCATCAGACTATCCCCTAACTCATACATTTCGTCGTACTACATAGTTACCTTTTTGCGGTTTGTTTGGTAATTTGCCCCAAGAACATATTAGAACATCGAAGTTGATGATCCGCCATTGAGGGGGTATCGTCAGTTCTACATTAAAGAGTTACTCGTTGAATAGTTACCAAATTTTACAAATTATCTATGTTAATTGGCATACAATGGATTTTAGAAGCCTAAAATAAGTTAGTATTAGCTTTGTACTTAATCATATATTATAAGCCTGACCATAGCAACTCAGTCTCTCGCCTATTGCTTTACAAGCCACACTATACAGATTTGCTTCGAAACTACTGGTTATTATATGAAGAAATGCTGTTTTGAACTTTATGGTGATGTCAGGGTTTTAACATGCTACAGATATCCATTTTTCCATGGGGTATCGGGTATCTGACCCAAAAAAAGACACTGGCAATTTGTTTTTATTTGACCATTGTATCATTATAGATTCGTTGCAAAAGAAGCAGGACAGTTACATGGAGGCGCTGGAAAGTGACGCTGAATACAAAGAAGGGAAAAAGACAATTGTCTGAGCAAGAAGTGGCTGAGGTATCTATCTTTCTTTTGGCATTAATTCATTGTATTCTTGTACATTGTCCATTGAGGCTGTGAAATTATTGATTTCTTGTAATTCTCAGTAAATTAGTAGAAGTCCTAGAAACTTAAGTACCAATCGTAGTTTCTTGACATTTTGGTATTCTGACCCATGCCTTTTATCTGTCTAATTCTCCTTTATTTACATCTCTAATAATAATAATAAAAGATGTCAAAACTGAATAGATATAATGAGAGGTTTCAGCAATTAAACAAAATAGTTTATTCAATTCTGATCAGAATTGATGGGGTAAATTAAAGGGAAACTGAAATACTAAATGCTGAAGAGAGTAATTCTGGAGTGGAATATGGAGTAAAAATAGAAAGTATAACAAAAATGCTGAATGGCTGATAACATTTGAAACAAGAGATTAATTACAGAAAACAGGAAGGTTTAGTAATTACAAAGGAGGAAGTATTAATGCCAATTCAGAAGGTTCCAAACTTGAGAGTTCCTGGGAGAGATGGGAGTTCAAGGATATTGGATCAAGAGATTATCTTACGTACTTGTGAGAATAGCTTGCCAATTAAATCAGATTTTAACAGACAACCAAAAACTTCTTGTGTGCTTAACTTTTGGGAAGACAATTTTATATCAAAAGGATAAAGCTAATGGAAATGCCGTAGATAACTATCGGGCAATGACCTGCCTTCCCATTGTGTGGAAACCAAGTAACAGGGATTATACCAGATCACCTCTACAAATTCCTGGAGTAAGAAAATATACTACTTGATGAGTATAAGGGATGTAAACGGAAGTGTAGAGGGACAAAGAAGCAACTTATGATAGATAAAGCCGTCGAGCAATGGCTTGGATTGTTCATCGCAAAGCATATGATCAGATCCCCTATCGCTGGATTAAGGAGTGTTCAGAGTTATTCGAAGCTGCTGACAATGTAAAAAAAACTACTAGTATGTCGTTTGAAAAATTGGAAATTAGAAAATGTTGAGGTATGGAACAGGAATTATCAACTGGAACGCAAGTAAAGTTAAGGATAGAAAAACTGAAATTTTTTACCGTGCACAAACGGCTTCACCCCAAAAGTAATGTAAACCGACTTTATATTAATGGAAAGGAGGGTGGGAGAGGATTGATGAGTTGTGAAGATACCATCAGGAGTGAGAATAATAATTTGGGGTGGTATCTGAAGAACTCAACTGATACTCTATTGCAAGGTGTTGACATGTAGGCATATTAGATCTTTAGAACTGTCAAAAAGAGTTTGAGATTTTTGAATGATAAAAGGAAGGACGCTTGGGGAGACAAGCAAATGTATGGTCAGTTTATCAGAGATTTACCAGACACCATGGATAAAGAGGCATCTTGGAAATGGCGCATATGTTCTTGATTTTAAAATCCTGATATATGTAGCGCAGGAACAAGCCATTAGGACTAATAATGTGAAGCATAACATTAATAAAAATGTAGAATCACCGACCTGTAGATTATGTGATGAGAAAGAGGAAACAATAAGCTATTTCGTTTGAGAATGTACCACACTGATGCAAAAGGAATATAAAAGAAGACACGATAAAGTTGCACAGATAAGTCCACTGGCTACTATGTGAGAAATTTCAATGAGAAAAACCTAAGAATTTGTATGATCGAAAACCTGAGGTTGTAGTTAAAATTGCTGATCACAAGATCCTATTGGATATGGTACAGTGCGATGAGATTAGGGGAAGGAAACCGGACATAGTCATTATTGATAATAGGGAAAGGTCAGCAATAATAATTGACATAGCTGTACCATGGAATTAGAGTATAACTGAAACAGAAAAATTTAAGGTTGAAAAATGTGTGACTTGAACTAAAAGTTAAGTGAGTTGGAATCTAAGCAGAGTTATGGTGGTACCAGTTGTTGTTGGAGCTCTAGATAGTGTTTCAAAAATGCTTCGGAACTTTATAAAATATGGGAATTGAGCTAGAGGCATATCATAGCTGTTGCCTGTATTCGATATACAGCAGCAGTGATTGGATGGTATCAGGATGAGATCAAAGAACTGGA
>RDPX01000080.1:2155747-2190747 GCA_003991215.1 Morbakka virulenta | reverse complement strand
ATCATGAGTCAATCTGAATGTACCTTTAAAGAGCTACCTTTAAAATGGGGTTTCATTTACATTGATTCCTTCCCCCTCCCTCCCCCTTGTGTTTGCCTTTTTTGTAGTTCTCTTTCTGAATTTTACTTTCTCTCTCTTTCTAAGATCTGTATGTTAACATGGTGTTGTCTTTTTTGACAGTTATGCAACCATTGTGGAAGGAGAGGTGCAACTATCGAATGTGCAAGAAAAGTTGGATCACAACGAACAAAATGCGATGCAAACTTTCACTTTGGTTGTGCAATTAAGGCTAGTTGCTGCTTCTTCAAAGACAAGGTAAGAGTAGTTATTCTCTTAGAATGGCATTGACCCCTGCAGAAAATTGTAATTTTCCACATATTGTGTATAAAATTTTACATCACAGGCATTTTAGTGAGTTGCGCATGATAGCGAACATGCTTGCTAATCTTGTGGGGGGGGGGGGTCGTGGCTGGGAAGAAATGCCCTGCCTTAAAGTAACAGTTAACGTGTTGAACTCCACCAAAGCTTGTTGACGGTTGTGCCCATGAGAAGTTAAGTTTGAAAGATATTATTACGAAAGGGTGAAAAGGTGAATGCAAGTCTACAGACTACTGGTAACGCTGAATAATGGACCAATGTCGTTTGGAGATGTGTTGAAAATGGCATCGTCAATTGGTTCCTACTGATAGTTAATTTGCAGATCTTTTCATTTAGTTCATATTTGTTATTACTTTATAATTACGATTTTCTTCTCCAGACCGTTCTTTGTCCGCAACATAAGGCCTTTGGAAGTTCGGATCAATACCTCCCATCGTATGCAGTGTACCGTAAAGTTTACGTTGACCGTGACATGACCCAGCAGCTAGCCAAGGTTTTACAGCTGAATACTGAAAGGGACTGTAAAGATTATAAAATAAGAGTTGGTAGCCTTATATTTCACGATGTCGGACAGCTTTTACCTCACCAGCTAAGTGCTTTTCACAATCGCACAGCAATTTTTCCCGTACGTATCAATTTTTTGGGTTTACAAGTTAACAGATTTCCGTTTTTTGAGCTCCGCATATTTGTATTAATTAGGCCGTGGTATTGTTTTAGACCTGTTTTCAGTTTATTGTAGTTCATATATATTGAAGTAAAGTAATTGTTGGAGGCAGCAAAAAATAAACTCACTTGAGCTATTAGTCCAATCATATAGTTGGACGTTTGCTGCCTGTAGCCCTTAGGGAAAATAAGGTCACATGGTGATCATGGAAAAGCATGGAAGGCAATGCATGATTCTGAAAATGATCCTGTTATTTCCTTTTTTTATTGTATATCCTGCTCCCAAGGCCATTATAGTGGGCATTGATGAGCAGTGGTCAGATTTTTTTTTCGTATCAAGTTTGATTGTTAACTTCCTGTGAGAAACGTGGGGGCCATCTATTCGTAGTTATACTTGTTTTAGCTTGATTGCTATTTATTCTAGCATTAGTTAATATAAATATATTATCAGGTCTTTGGTATGCAGTTTTTGTTTACTGTCGTACTCCCGTTCTTTTGTCTTTTTGGAACACGGGCAAACGATTGCTCCGCGCCGTTAGTACTATTAAACGCCGCCAGTTAAAAAAAACTCTTTAAAATTTTCCTCTTTTTTTTTAATATTAATTTTGGATTCGTTTATTTTTAGGTTGGCTTTAGCACGACGCGTATCTATTTCCACCGCGAGTCATTATCAAAGAGATCTCGCTATGAATGCTTTGTTGGAGAAAAAGGTGGAAAACCAGAGTTTTCTGTTAGTTACTTCAACAAAGGGGAGAGAGTTACAATCGTCTCTGGAAAACCGACAGGTATATTCTGATCCATTCCGATTGGTATTAATTTGAACTTATTTTAGTTTCTGTTTTGACAAGTATAACTATGGTTTTGAAAAGTATCCCGTCAAAGGTTTTTATACATCTTTTTTCGTGAGGTAAAATATTGTAACTTTATTTTAAGAAATGTGGCTAATTATGATGCCATCCCTTCGCGATCACTTCATCATTGTGTGTAGGCAAGGGGTTCATTTGAAGTGGGGACGAAACAAATGAACTGCAATTAATTTCACTTGAATCACGTGATACATTAAACCAAAAACTTTTCTTTACCATTTGGCGTACTATTCAATGATTACAATGTAAGTGACGTTTTTTGTACAGTGGTGTTTGGGGGACGTTTACAGTTTACTTTGCTATGGTTTTATCGAGTGCTGCTAATTGATTGTAGAAGGAATTTACTGTTGATAGGGTCAGGAAGAGGGGGGGGGGGTTCTTACTGGACGCATAATGTTAAGCAACTGGTAACATGTTTTTGCAATTACACCAACTCTTGATATGTGGTTGCTTTATAGACGTATGGAGACAAATTCTTGATCCAATAAGAAAGCTAAGGGAAGAGAATTTACTTATAAAGATCTTTCCTGAATTCCTGACTGGAGAGGTAAGTTCTAAAGCTTGATTCTTGATTAGGAATTGTCATTGAACTTTTAGCAGTGTGAAGGTACCCCATAACTCGGGAGCAAATTACAAGGAAGAAAACTCCAAAATAAGATTGCTGTGCCACTTTGAACCTAACCCAAATTCTTGACAAATTCTTGGATGAAATGCTTACCAGCGAAAGTTGTTCTTTTTTTATTGTTTCATTAATCAATATACAGTACGTTGATTAGTGTTTAGAACGACCGAGTGCTGACTCGCGTCTGTGTATCGCAAGCATAAGCTTGCTTACGTCAGACTAAGCATTTGAGAAAGTCGTCCCTGTCACTTCACTCTTTTTTGTGAGCTACTTTTGATTGCCATGATGTCCACTTTTAGAATAATGTTTGCCGGAAAGAGCTACCAGAGTAGAAACCGGGTACAATCCCCGACACTTTGACCCGATTTCATTAAATATTCTTTTCAAGTGCAACCAAAATAGATTTTTTGTAAACAGCGAAATCCCGGCAAATTTCTGTGGTAAATAAGGGCAATGTATTCTTACTTTAAAGAGAACGACCAGTAATTTTTTTTTTCATCTTATTAGGATTATAAAAACGTATAAATACACCGGAATAAGTATATACCGGGTCTCTAGGTGTTATATTTTGGAGACAGTTGCGTCAATGATTCAAAGAGATGTATTGCCCAGCGTGGTTCCTTGACTTGACGGGTGTCGGTAGTGTGCGAGTGTGTGAATATGGGACGATTGTTGCATGACATGCACCATGTTTGAGAACCTTACATAAAATAAGAAATTCTTACTGAGTTTTAGGTCACTGGGAATTGGATCAATATCTGCCATGACGCAATTAGTTCGGTCGTACATTCTAGGGCTTTTTATTACTGATTAATATTTTTTTGTATTCAGGAACATTTTCATGCCATTACAATTTTTATATGTATTATATTTTAAATCACTAAGTGAATATCTTGTGGTTTGTTGCGTTTTAGGATTTGTTCGGACTTACTGATCCGTCCGTCCAAAGAATCATCGAATCGGTATGTCTAATTGATTTTGTTGTATTTTTCTTTTCAACGGTTATGGCTTGTACTGCAATACGCAGAAAACGTAAAAAATTGCCATTGATTCTGACATTATTTCTAGACCTTCATGTGCTCCTAACCCATAACTTTTATGTACTTCACAAATGTGAGTGGCGTCGGAAATTTTGATGTAATTTTCAACTTTTTATGCACCGTACTATACATGTTCTGTTGGGATTTAATACCTGAAACAAGTTAATAATCTTAGATGTAAGAGCTTTATCATGTCTGAGCTACGTTTCGAGAGATACTTCTCCCATCGTCAGGCTGTTAATAATCTGTTGATAAAATAGTTCAAAACCCTGGCGTAGTTAACAGCTTGTGAATCGTTCGTCGGATGCATCCATAATGTTTAATGCCTACAAGGTTAATGAGGGAGTCCTGTTCCTTTACTTTCTTTACCAAAGGTTAAAAAAAATAGCATTTGATTGTTGTTTTTCGTTACAGATGCCTGCTACGGACACAATAACGGACTATCATTTCCGCTTCGGTAGGAATCCCATCATCATGGCAGAGCTTCCCCTCGCTATTAATCCATCTGGTTGTATGAGATCGGAGCCAAATAGGAGAACTCACCTGAACCGGTAATGTCTAACAGTGGAGCATGCATTTTTGTTTTAAAGAATATATATATATATATCATTTAGAAATAAATAGTCTACGTTACTTTTGGATGTATGAAGGTGTTTGAGTAACCAGGCATTGTGATTGAAACCACACACTAATGATCACTGCACTTGTGTAAAGGCCGATGAAAAACAGATCGGAGTACACTGTATACATATTACGTTGAATGTAATTGCCTCAATAGAGGACTTTATATTCCTACATTTCTGGAACAGATCTGTTTTGGCGCTACCCCACAAGTCAGTTGCAGGTTGAACCCCCTCAGAGCAGAGTTCAGAAAAGAATTTTGTTTACCTTGTTCTTCATTTTGTTCTTTAGAGCCACTATTTTGAATAGAGGCAGGAGATTTATCTAAAAATGAGATAGTCTTTTCAAGCAACAAAAAGCGCTTTTTGTTTTCGAATTTAGAAGATAAGTTCTTCAAGGTTTGTGGTATTCATGATCGTTTCATACTTCATTGTTATCCTCCCAGATACCATTTTGTTTCAGTTAAATTTTTACACACACTGTAATATAGTTCTATCGTTTCTAGGCCGATATCATTACGTACTGCTTCTCACGCCTTCGAAATCCCCTACGAGTTCTTGGTTGACGAAAACCAGTCCGGCCAACCAAAGANATTTTGAATAGAGGCAGGAGATTTATCTAAAAATGAGATAGTCTTTTCAAGCAACAAAAAGCGCTTTTTGTTTTCGAATTTAGAAGATAAGTTCTTCAAGGTTTGTGGTATTCATGATCGTTTCATACTTCATTGTTATCCTCCCAGATACCATTTTGTTTCAGTTAAATTTTTACACACACTGTAATATAGTTCTATCGTTTCTAGGCCGATATCATTACGTACTGCTTCTCACGCCTTCGAAATCCCCTACGAGTTCTTGGTTGACGAAAACCAGTCCGGCCAACCAAAGAGTTTGGCTATCAACAAAACATCGCAATACAAACGGCTGAAGACCGAATGGAAGAATAACGTTCTTCTTGGGAGATCAAGAATACAGGGACTTGGTTTATTCGCAAGGAGGGATGTTGAACCGGTATGTACTAGTATTTATTTTTGTTCTTTTTTTGTTGGTGCTGCTCTCTAGTTATGTGTTAGATATTGTTGTTCTCTTTCAGTAAATCAAGAAATTTTAGTTCTTTACATAATGTATTTTTGTGTCAAACATCCGCACATACTGAACCCATTAAAAAGGAGCGAGGTGGGGCCAGCCTGATGCATTTTAGGACTTCCATGTTTTGGTTAAACTGCATTCAATGGCATGGCGAGGGTTAACTAGCTGGAGGCTTAACGTTGGTTTTTTTTACTCGCTATTGTATTTAAGTTGTATTCTTCATTCTACGTAAACCAGAAAATTAACGACACCACTACGCTTTCCTCGGTTTTAACTTAAATCGTTTTTTAAGAGTTCGGCTGCAATTCTTATTTGCACCTCGTGTTTGCTGTATACTCTGAACTGACATGACTTAAGTAATAATAATAAAAATTTAACAAGACAAGACAATAGTCATCATGCAGCTTAAGGAATAGGAAAAGGGTATAGTTGTTACGATTTTACTCGTGTATGTATTAAGCCACCATTCTTTCCAGTTAGTATTTCAGTTGATGGGGAAAATACCTTATTTTGTGACATCTTATGTGTATGGCAGGTATACGTAAATATATTCTACTGTAATTGACAGAAGTTACACAATCCTCTGGGCTGTGCGTTTGAAATGAGTTAATAAGGACGGTAATTGTTGTGTTATAATCGGTAAACGTTTCTGCAAAAAGAGCGCCTAATCAAAAACATCAACATGTGAAAGATTTAGACGCTACTTATTACTTTGTTGTAATTTTTGATGGCTACTTCGCCCTTTCTTCACCTTGTTCCGTATTTTACCGCTAGTACTACGACTGAAAATCCGATGTTGCAATTGTTTTATTTAAATATATTCGCTGTTTGCCAATACTTGACTACAAACTACAAGTCTTATTAGTGACAATAAATTGAACGTTGGTTTTCATTGAATGGTCATGGAAATACACTTTATTTCGCGCATGCGGTTCTTTTCCTTCCGTACTGTTTTTTGCTGATTTAAAAAGTAGAGTCGATCTGAAGGTGGAAGGTGGTCGTGTTAGTTTTGACAAATTTTTGAAACGACGACTTTGATCACGGTGTTTAAATTTGTACTTTAGGTTGAACTTCAACCCTTCTTTGTTTGCAGGGTTTTTTTTAATCTTTGCAGGTATTTTGGGGGGTTTTTTTGCACTCATGGTTTGTTATAATTCGTAAGTGTAATGGACTAACAATTTCTTGCCCATTTTAGAACACATTCGTAATCGAGTATATAGGATCCATTATACGGAACGAACTCGCCAATCACAGAGAAAGAATTTATGATATGCAGGTAATTTTTTTTATTGTCTCCTTATCCTTACGATGCTTTTTCAATTTTATTCCAAGGATTGTTAACTGACTTGGTATCTTTTCCCCCAGTTGACATTATGAGGATTAGAATATGGCAAAACTCGTATCAAGTTAACTCGTATCAAGTTCTAAAGGTGGCTGATCCTCGCCAGACGCGTTTTGTGAGAGTTTTGCTTGAAAGATGGGACTCAGATTTAATTTTATGCATATTTAACAACTAATTTATCTTACTTATCCTCTAATTAAACTTTTTTAAGTCAAATGATATCACACACTAATACATTCTCTCCTTTCAAGACCCATGAAATGATTATGCTTCTGATTTTTTAATTTGAGTTTTGGCGCCGCACAAGAAAAGCGTCAGTAAATGGATATTTCCCACAATGCATAGGAATATGATGTACATTATGTATCTTTGAATACGTACTCGCAGTAAATTCACAAATTCAAGTTTTGACGATTATTGGAGTTTTTTAGTTATTTTCATTTACTGGGTTTCAGAAATGTACGTTACCAGTCTGCTCGGTGTTTTTTCAAGTACTTCTACTAATGCTCACTAATTGGAAACTTGAGACAGGGAATATTGTTTGCACCTAGATTATGTTGGAGGGGCAAGACTCGAGATATGAGTATGCATTTGAGAATTTTTGTCGAGGTGTTGGGGGCTAAAATTAGTTTTTTGGTTATTGACGAGATTGACTAACCCTGTTGGTTCCTTATCGAAGACGCCACAACATTGATTTTGGATTGATTTTTCCTTGCACAGTTGTGTATAATCACTGTGCTTTTTCTAGAACGATTAAAATGTATATGAGAGGTTATTTATGGGAATGATGGGAATGAAATATAGAATTATGGGTTTGTGGTTTGTTTGTAACCTGCTATCACATGACTATGCAATTACATGACGGAATAAAAACAGCACGTAACAGCTTTGTGGAAGTAATATTGAAAGAAAGTGTTTGGAATGATAGTGAAGTGTAAAATATGCCGAACTGGGTTCATTTTGGTGCTACCGTTGCCAGACGCTCTATCGGCGCTACGATCTTAACCAGGTCATTTTGCAATGTCTTTCACTTAAGTAGGTCATTTTTTCTCAGTTGTCGTTGCAAAATCTTTTGCTTAGGAACAAAGCTTTATAAGCGAACCAAGAAATAAATACATTCCGCTAGTACTGAAGTAAATTGGTAATGAAATTGTATTTTTAGAGTACGTTAGAGCTGGAAACCAAACCGTATAGTAAAATTTTGATTGGTTAAAATCCAGCTTTATTTACAATGCAGTTACTGTCAGTCATAAATGTAGGTGGTGGCATCCGTAGAGAGATTATTATTTATTTAAAGGGAAGAAGCTAAAGTACGTGCTCCTTTAAGAAAGGTCTTTTGTTAATGGAATCAACTGCCATTTGTTGTGTTTTTTTTCTTCTAAAAAGCTTGTTTCTATGTGGTGGGAAACTGTTAGATCGACAGTGATCTTTTAAACAGACAAAGATTACTATAAGATATAGATGAGCCTCAGCCTTTTATGGAATAGCAGTCATTTAACACAGATTAGCTATCGGGAATAAAAGGTTGAGCTGTTATTTCATACTGATTAAATTCCATGTATGTAGTTCATTTTCTTCTGTCATCAGCCACACATGCTATGGAATCGCATTAGAAGTACTGAAACTTGAGAATCCAATTGACTTAAACCAAAAAGCGAAAGAAACATTTTCGCAGTGACATAAATCATGCAACAAGCAACACCTAAGTTATATTCTTCAAAAACGTATCCTGTAGGACTAAAATTTCCCTTCTATCTTATTTTTGTAATGAAATTCAAAGTATGAAACATTTACTTGAGTATTTTTGCATATCATATTGGACGATGGTGGCTGTTGATTCTGCATTCAAAAAAATCAAAAAAATTTACGAACTGACTTTGGATTTGATCTGTATTACTACTACTACTACTACTACTACTACTACCACTACTACTACTACTACTACTACTACTACTACTACTACTACTACTACTACTACTACTACTACTACTACTACTACTACTATTATTATTGTTGTTATTATTATTATTACAGAATCGCGGTATTTATATGTTTCGAATCGACCCGGATCGAGTAATCGATGCCACACTCACCGGCGGGCCGGCACGGTACATCAATCACTCATGTAATGTAAGTAAATGTTTTAATGGTTTTTTTCTGGTATCTCAATACTCTTAAGAGCCTATGTCCCGTCTAAATCTATTTCATTGATAATTAAGTTGCCCCTGGTTAATCAGACAAGTTAGAATAGCTTTTGTGGTTGAATTTTGTACGCAGTTAACAAATGCCTTTTCGCCAACANTACTACTACTACTATTATTATTATTATTATTATTATTATTATCATCATCATCAATTATTGTTGTTATTATTATTATTACAGAATCGCGGTATTTATATGTTTCGAATCGACCCGGATCGAGTAATCGATGCCACACTCACCGGCGGGCCGGCACGGTACATCAATCACTCATGTAATGTAAGTAAATGTTTTAATGGTTTTTTTCTGGTATCTCAATACTCTTAAGAGCCTATGTCTCGTCTAAATCTATTTCATTGATAATTAAGTTGCCCCTGGTTAATCAGACAAGTTAGAATAGCTTTTGTGGTTGAATTTTGTACGCAGTTAACAAATGCCTTTTCGCCAACACGAGCTAAGATTTCATAGAAAGTTGTTGGCTTTTTTCTTTGGTTTTTCTTCTTGTTCGTTTTCCCTATTTTTCTTGTGTGGTTCTCAGTACTCGGACCCTTTAGCGTTTTCGTTTCTAAATAGAATTTTCAACCAACGAATTTAAGTCTTTCACAGATTTGTTTTCCACACTTTACAAAACTATCTTCTTTTATTTATCTAGGACCTCCTTCTTCTTGTTGTCTTTTTGTGGGGGGGTAGGGGGCGGGGGGGAGGGTTGTAATAATGTTGCTTTACTGTTGGGACACGTTTTCACTTGAGAAAATGAATCAAATTGAATTAATTTTGTATTCTGAGCCATGTTTTTTTATAGGAAAGCTTTCGGCTTTTTTCGCTTTGCAGATTGGCTGTCATTCTTTTCTACCGTGATCTTTTCTGTTGTTTTGAACGAACATGTCGAGTGTAGTGAACTGCTGTCAGCATTTCTTGGGATCCCTGCATTTCATTAAGGAAGTAGATATGATATTTTTAACGTATTGATTGTGACTATAATAGAATTGTACTTCTTTTGCCTCTTGTTTAGCCCAACTGTGTTGCAGAAGTTGTTACTATTGAACGAGATCCGAAGATAATCATTATTTCGAATCGAAAAATTGATAAAGGGGAAGAGGTAGGCTTTCTTTTGTCAAATTTGGTCTTGTGCTGTTATTATAAGAGTGATTATACGTCGATATTCATTTGAATCTACACATTTGTTTCAATCTATTCACCAATTCTCCGTCCTCTCGATATACGACATAACACTGATAAGCAGGCGGCGCACCTCGATCATGGAAATGGGATGTAGATTCTGTAGGTCGTTAGGAAGCTGTACGTAATGGAGTGTCATTTCCTTTGATCAGATTTATTGGATTTGTATATTCGTTGTTTTTTTATAGAATTACTAAAAGTAGACATAATGCCTATACGCATGCCCCAGTCAATACGAAGCCCAAGTGTTACGGACTGATAAAGCAATTGTTTCATTCCAAATCACACAATGATGATTTTAATTGAGAAACATTTATCATTTTGGTCTGCTAGATATGGACTCAGTGGCAGCCATAGATTTAAGTGCTTTATTATGACGAGCGGTAAAATTTTCCTGTGCTAAGTTTCAAGAGATGTTTTACCCTCTCCCAGGCTATGTACTATATGAGGTGATTTTTACAGAAAAAAAAATTCAATTCTTTGGACAATAAAATATGAATGGCACTTCTCGGAATACAATGCAGCTGTTCAATTGTAAAAATTTCATCCAAACTTTTTAGAAAGATAAATGTAATCTTGATCTCATTTAAATCGAATTTTAAGACAAGGTATGTTTAAAATATTGCTATTGAGGTACGAAACGAATTATGAAATTGAGTTCCAGGCACCTATGAGATCATATTTACAAAAACACTTGGGTCGCATCTTTTGACAAAATGCTTTTGCTGTTTTTAAAATCAGGCGATAATGAAAACACAAGTCTGACATCTGCCCATAGAAATTGCTTGTTTACTGACAGACGTCGTGAAAACAGCTCCTGATATGAAGCGCGATGCGATCATAGTTGGGAAAAGGAAGTTGGTATTATTGTTCCAGCCAATTATGTTGCTGTCACAAAGGACAAGAAATTCGCAAATATTTTATTCAACTAGTTGCACGAGAAGAAAAAATTCAAGTTTTGAATTGGATTGTTTTTACTACGACTGTAACTTATATGACAATGTAAAATAATTAATACCATGCTTTAGTGGTATTATTCCAGTCCCTATTAACTGAAATGAAAATGGCAGGCAATTCAAAAACAACATCGGAGGGCATCTTAAGGAGGGGGGGGGACGCTTGTTAGAGAATAGAGGCTTACTTGATCATTTACGCGATGTCTGTGGATAGCTCGTACTTGTACTAATTACAGCATTATAGATGGTGGCAAAAAGGAGAGATGCATGATGATTCACTGGTCATTTTTCAACTTTACTTTTAAGTACAATTAAGTACAAGTATACAAATTTACACTAAATCATTAATGTACAGTCGAACAATCATGGTAAAATATTAACATTCGAAACTTAACATTTTTGGACGCTAAAACGTAAAAAAAAAACATTTTGTTGACCAAATCACAATTGTACAATTTTTTTTCAAGTAAAAGTATTTATGAAATTACTTCATGAAGTTTCATCTTTTGTCCTGTTGTACAGAAAGGAATGGTTGTTCCGGGTCATTTAAGCTTAGTACAGTACCTATTTTTTAAAAGGTGGTAATCACAGGGTTTTTGTACAGAAGGACATACGTAAAAAGATTGGCACTACATTTTAGCAACAAAAAAACCCCGGCCACTCTTCAATCTAGATTGTAGTCAATACAGCTGAAAAGATATCGAGAGGCAGTGGTGGTGTCCATTGTGAGGCAATATACCGTTGTATTTGTAGTCTAATTTTTAACTATTTTTTCTCCCTTTTAGCTGACGTATGATTATAAATTTGAATTCGAGGATGATCAAAATAAAATCGCTTGCCTCTGTGGGGCACCCAATTGTCGAAAATGGATGAATTAGGGCATGGACTGATCAACAGCTTGATGCCGAAAACTGACTTACATATTGAGACACGTACTTTCAGCGTTCAATGTTCAATGCCGTTCAGTTGAGTTGTGTATAACGATAATGTCATAATCTCTTGTAGTATTGTTCTTGTAGTAAATTAGCGTAATTAATGTGTACAGCGACAAATTTATGCATTTTTAGAGTTTTTTCACGGTGTTTATATTTGGGTGTATAAGTTACATTAGGTCATGTTAAAACGCTCCGCGACCTCCAATGCAGGGCCGTGCGCACTTATTAAATAAGGTTGGATGAATCCCAACACGTTCTTTTTCATTTTCTTCGCTTGAAATCGCCAAGAGAGTATATATTGTGGTTCTCTTGTCAGAAAGAGAAAACGTTTGTTTTATTAACAAGAATTGTACGCATTAGTCTTTCGATTTTAATAAAGATTAGGAGATATAAAACTGCCTTTGATAAGACATGGTGGCCAGTTTTTAAGTGAGCCCTTTCTTTTGTTGAACTTCTTTTAATATCGGTACTGTGTTTTCTATGACTAGTTTCAAGAAAAGCCAGGATGACACAACATCGTGCTATTTCATTAGTATACCTTTGAGGTAATGTTCAGTGAAAATCAAGAATGTACTCTGTTCTGCTTATTTGGGGTTTAACACTATTTGGTCATTTCGTCGACATTGAGCAGAAAAGTGCAAGAACAGTATTAAATTGTGTTCTCAGATCGTCCAAATGCAGTCATCAGCTGCCAATATGGGCGGCCCTGAGGTATATTCAAACCATTTTTTAAAGAGGGGAACATAAAGCACAGCTTCAATATAGTTGTTTTACGCTTTACTTCAAGAAATTTTATCAATGAGTTGTGATGATAATATCAATAAATCGTTGATAAATTCTTTTGTTTGTAAACGTAACAGTGATTGATTTCTCATGGGAGAAGATATACAACCCCCATTTTTAAATACTGGTTTCCACACTAATTTCCACCGCTTTGGTGTTCTTTTAATCAAAACAACTCAAAACCTGAACTGACCGACTCCCGTTACAAACGTACCAAGTACCTGGATGAGAGCACTGTTTTAGTACTATCTTTTTAGCGCAATTTTGCCGAGAAAATCCCTTGAGTTACGAGTAAAGATCAAGTGTTAAAAATGGAAGACTGGTACTAGCAATAGAAAAACCAGGAAGAACTAGCTATTTCTTTCATAAGTGTTTTCCTAGGACTTGGAGAGGTGACAGCGACGAAGGAAAAACTGCATGTTTCACATTGTTACCCTGATAACCGTTTTGCATTCCTTGGCCTCTTGTGACGGCTTAAATGGCTTTCTGTTTGTTGTTATTGTTATTTTCTGGATTCCATTTTGTTTTAACAAAACCGGAATGACTGGCTGGTAATAGATCCTTGAAATTTTGTTTGGACATCACTACTTCGCTGCTAACGGTTTCTTTTGTATGCTCTCGGCTGCCAACCCTCATCAAGTGGCGCTTGTCAAGTACATTGACCAGTAGCCACACAGTGGTAAGGAAATGTAATATTCACACAAAGCTTAATTTTCCTCGACGTTGCCACCCGTTTTATCTGATAAAATGAGGTTGTATTATGAATTTCAACTCGGGGAGGGGATGGGTTGTTTGGTAGTAGCATGATTCCAGTCCCATTTCAAATGGTCTTTGGTAACGTCCAAAACAACATTTATGTAACCTCCTATCAGCAAAGACAGGGAATCACATTACTAATTTACCTTTCAGTTGTATTATTACTTCCCAGCTCTTAAAACCCAGTTGAAGCAATTGAGGAATTTAATGTAATGAAATGTAGTATATTGGCAAGTGTGAATGTTTAGGGTAGTTAATCTAAAAGAGAAGCAGAGTAATATTAAGAGTTCTTTAATATATTAACAGTTGGCATCCTTAAAATGTAATAGTTACTGATACTGCCAACGTGTTTGCCGTTTCATGAGCAGAATACCCAAAATATTTGGTCGTACCTTTGTTTCCCAACTGTTCGGAAATACCATGAGTGGCAGAGGTGCAACCTTTGAAGGATTTTAATGATCTGATCTGATCTAATTGACCATCTGAATTAATTGTCGAGGTAATACTCCTGCGATTACCTAGATTATTTAATAAGGATTTCTTGAAGTTTCATTCTGCAGTGTAATCGAAAAGCTAGCGTGATTTGAAACCGAAATCCCATCGGCCTATGAAGCGAATGGAACTGAACCAAGTGCATATCCTAAGTGTGGAATGTAATTCAAAGCAGAATTGGATTCTTGAGTGCAACCCTTCCCAAAGCAGTTTGTTTCCTCTCGCATTGGAATCGAACCAAGGACCTTCAGCCTGATACTTTAACTGGTTTAGCTATGTCGACTTACTCGCAGTAGTGAAATCTGTAAACAAATATGCAACAGACAGAAACAAAGAACAGTCTTACACAAACTCGTAATTCGGACAATAGTCCTGATTAACATCCAAAATTAATCAGTTCTTTTTTTGCCAGTGTAAACATTTTCGAAAAGTTTAATCGAAATCTGTTCATAACGTTGATGTACTTGGCATAGAAACAGACAAATGCAGACGGGTGACATAGTGATGGAGACTAAATCGATATGCTAGCTCTTCGTGAAAGACATTTGTAAGTGCCTTAAGCCAAAACAGTATCCGACTTTTAAAAAAGCATACTCGCGATCGAGCGAATTCATGGGTGGTATTACATGGATAGTATCGAGTGGCCTTTGGCAGACCTTAGCACTCTTGGACAAGGATCCCTTCTGAGTTGTCCATTCTTCGTTTTTGAACCCCTGGCTAACCCTTTGGTCTTGATGTTCTCTTTTCCCGTAAAGATTTTCGTGTCCGTGGTTGAGATTTTCCTAGGTAATACCAATATTTTAGTTTGTCTTTTTTTTCTGCTTCATATTTTTTCCAGGTTTCTTCATAAAGTGAAACTACGTTAACTACTTTAGAGGTTGTATAGGAAAGAAATATGATTAGAGAAACGAAAGAGCATTAGATAATACCGTTGGAATTGTGCTCAGAAACTGCCGAAAGCAAGATGACTCCTTTTCTTAAGTGGCATACAGTTTTTGGTTCCGCATTTTTTGAGATATGTAACTGCACTTTGTCTACCACTGCATTGGTTTTTTGGGGTTTTTTTCACTTGAACAGTAAAAGTTACAAAACCAAACTTTGATTTCTTATGTCTATTATCATTTGTTTTCGTAGAGGAACTGACTTTCTCTAGCGGATGTCATAGAAGTTCACTTCGCAAATTCTTTCTTAAGGATTGCCACATCTACTCGTACTTGCCTCCATAATTTACAAACCCTTTGCACCACATCCTCTAGCCTGGCTCTGATTTGTAAGGAAAATAGCCAGACGCCCCAAAGAATATTTGCTTTGAGAGGAAATACCAAAATACTTTTATCAGTATCCATTTCCAGATTCCAGTTTTTAGATGTCCTCTATCCCGTTTCTGGAATGTGTATTTCTACAAATCTATTTGGTCCCATTGAAGTAGGTGTTGCATTTTCCGTCCTCTGTTAACATATTTTCAATAAACGCTTAATTTATTGGTAAATGTCGGCATCATTAGCCACATATTTTGGTCTTTACCTTTTGGATCATGCATTTTGTTTTCCCGAAACCATTGGTAATTGCCAACTTTCGCTGTTCCATAACTTATCCTAAAAATTCTTGTAGCTTTATTTGAGATTCTGCGAGAGAGAATATCGTCCGCACAGCACAAGTTGTTAACAACAGTATGTCCACCGATTATGAAGCCGAAGGTTTTTGCCCCTTGGATGTTTATCGTATCGGTGAACTGAGATTAAGGTATGCTTGACATTGCTGGCAAAGAACAGATGAACCATCACGCAGTGGTATTCTATTACGGAGACCAAATCATTACCAGGGAAAATAGTCGAACAAGAAAACCATTTATGGGCCGCCTGATAGAGAATTTTACTTTATTTATTTTATTTTATTTAGCTTACGTTACTTTACTTTACTTTACTTCAATTAACGCTTTGCAAGACCATAATGAAATTTGGATTGATCGACAGCGATATTAATTAAGATTTTGGCTCACGGAGGACACTAATTCCGATTCTAAAAGTCAAAAATAGAAGCTACAGTTTTAACCAAGACCTTGAAATACCAGGTTGGCGTCTGGAAAGTGGGTTGTCTGACTTGACGAAAGGAGAGCCTCTTCAGCCTTGGATGACAACTCTCCTGGAGATGATGGCTCGATAAAAAACACCGTTGACAATGTCACCTAACCACCACCTCTCTTTTATGAGGTCAATATGTGTCTGGCAGTGTCTGCTGTCCTTCAATTTGTTATCATTATAGGGCCCAATTTGTCGGCATTCTGATGTAGTGTGCCTTGGTGATAGTTTCAGTCATCTGTTTTCAGTTATTTTTATAACAGTTGCAGATGAAACAAATGATCCAAGTACCTCAGACTTTCAATGGTCAGGGGGTGCAAGAATATTCATACTAAAAACTGGTTTTATGCCCGCTAGTGTAGTCCCCAGATGGGGTAGTACTATCTTTATACAGACTTATATCTGAAAAAGAACGTTGCATTGAACAATACCTTTTCTTAGCTTTCAGTAATGTCAGAGGAATCCGTTTAAATTTTGTGAAGACCTTCCTTCATTTTGACTCTCCTCATATTCTTCCGCTTTGTGAGGCAAACCTCAATGACAATGTTACCAATAAGGATATTCGTATAGATGGCTATTTAGCTATGTTTTAACTGGGCTCTGAAACTCATCTTTGTAGTTTTGCTATCTATATTCGACAGGATCTTCGTGCTGTTACTGAACAAGCACTTGATACGGCTTTCATGTGCTTTAGATTGCCTCTTCTTTAGCCCACTTTTAAGATATTTCCCTTGCATCTTCCTCTTTTGATTGTTGGTCAGTTATTAAGATCATATGAGACTCCATTGATACGACTTCCGGACAAGAATCACTCTAGTTTAAGCTTTGCATTCGTTGACTTCAATGCTCAACACATCACTGTGTTGGTTGTCACACTGTAGAGGGTAAGCCAACTGTTCCATATCTTGTTGTATAGTCACTTTATCGTAATACTATTAAATTTGGTCAGGCAGGCTTCCTAGCTGGATTTTATCAATCTCTTGCTGATATTCCTTGAGATTCAGCCTTTAGCAAATCACCTTCTGATGTTGCTACAGAATTGACAAAATGGTTACAAGTGGGTATTGAAACATTTTTACCTATTTGTCATTACAAAGCCAAGCTTCGCTCTTCTCCATAATTGAATACTCATTGTTCTTCTGTCATTGCTCATTTGTCACTCCTCGTTGCGTCATATGTTCAGTTTCATCAAACAAATGATGAATACCGGGTTTCTTTAAGAAAAGGCTAGGAATTCTTGTAAAAGGGTGATTTTTTAACGCTTAATCGTGCTGTGCTGATGACTTTGAAGTCAAGATTTCTTGAAGATTTACACTAGTGCTTTGAATTCTGAAACTCGTGGTTACTCCACTTTTAAAGGTGTTTCCTCTAGGGAATAGGTTGATCTCTTTTCTAAGTTGTGCTTTTTTGCCAATTCTTGCCCATATAACATTGGTGTTTCTTCCACTCAGTTGCCTTGGCAAACTGATTAAATTTTGGACTCTGTCATCAGAAATGCAAGATTGGCTGAGAA
Organism: Morbakka virulenta; assembly: GCA_003991215.1. Lineage (NCBI taxonomy): Eukaryota > Metazoa > Cnidaria > Cubozoa > Carybdeida > Carukiidae > Morbakka > Morbakka virulenta. The sequence goes on along the minus strand of RDPX01000080.1, from coordinate 2,173,238 downwards.
GGTGATTCATGGACTTGATCAATCTAAAGGTTCTGGTTAGGATTCGATTCCTTAATTTGTCTTGAAAGAGTATTTTAAACTATTGTCCTTTCTGCCCAAATTTCTCAACCCGGNCAAGATTTCTTGAAGATTTACACTAGTGCTTTGAATTCTGAAACTCGTGGTTACTCCACTTTTAAAGGTGTTTCCTCTAGGGAATAGGTTGATCTCTTTTCTAAGTTGTGCTTTTTTGCCAATTCTTGCCCATATAACATTGGTGTTTCTTCCACTCAGTTGCCTTGGCAAACTGATTAAATTTTGGACTCTGTCATCAGAAATGCAAGATTGGCTGAGAAGGTGATTCATGGACTTGATCAATCTAAAGGTTCTGGTTAGGATTCGATTCCTTAATTTGTCTTGAAAGAGTATTTTAAACTATTGTCCTTCCTGCCCAAATTTTTCAACCCGTAGACAGAAAACAAGACTCCGATAGGAGTCTTGTTTTCTGTCTCGAAAGTTCCTGTTATCCCTGTCTTTAAGAGTGTAGCTGATCTATTTGATCGTCGCAAATATAGACCTGTTAGTCTTGTTACTGTCTTTAGTATACTTTTCAAGGATCTATCACTAATGTACTAGTGAGACTAGACCTTATGTTGATGTTCATTACAGAACTTGAGCATCTCGCACTGCTGATAACCTTCTAGCTGCAAACCAGATATATTTGGAAAAGGCTCGTCAGAAATAGCAACTTCAAATAGAGATAAGCCAAGACCAAGAAGAATTCTAGAAGCCAGTCACGATTTTTTTTTATCACATGGCCTGTAATAGTTATACTCTTAACCCAAGAAAATTCATCTTACAGATCAATATTAGTCTGTAAATTCCGGAACACAGATTATTGATTCCCTTCCCCCATGAAAATGCTTGGGCAAATGGTTAAAAACTTTAGTTTCACGGACCCAATTTCACTCAGTTATACTGTTATAATACAATTGTGTGAGAGGGGGGAAATTGATCCAAATTCTCAGTTTCATCATCCTATCCCTACCCCTGGATTTTCAAGATAGATGCTTTGTATTACTCCAGAGACTACGTAGTATGTTTTGCATCTTTACGACCATAAAAGAATAGAAATCGATTCATAAGTTGTAATAGCTGAACATTGAAGTGCAAAAACTATGACATATTGTCAAGATTTAAAAAATTAGTGAAAAGGGAATAAGTCTTGCGAAGCCATACTGACAGAGGTCCAAATTTTGTCCAGCTTTTTCTTTATGCTGTTAAAGTTCGATGGAAAATGGACGAAAATATAAAATTCAAGCACTAATAACAAGCTTCATGAAAAAAATAATGAATAATCTGGGAAATACTTTAACTTCTTTTTCTTGTGGGACTCACTTACTCTTCAGCAACAGGATGAATATTAGATTCAATATTGTGTCGCTACCAGCAGTATGTTGAAAAGACTACTTTGTTTTGTAAAAATAATCAGGGCATTTAGAGAGAAGTGCGTATGTCACAGTCGTTGTTACTTGTATAGTCATAAAGTTAAATTTTATACCAAATTCCATGTAACAAGGTTAGCTGTTGAAAAGAAATTCAATCTCAGAATCTGGACCTATAGTATACTACAAAGGTCTTTAAATGAATAGTAAAAACAACAATCGCTTGAGAACACACCCAGGAGTGCCAATTGAATAAGAAACATAGAAAAAAAAATCACCTTAAACATGCAACTAAATCTCTTGTCATTTTTTATTTCATTCTTACTTCGCTTGAGAATATTTACTTCACACACTTTGGATACCATTGTGTATACGTACTTACACATACACACACAAATAGGCATATATACCTATGTATATGTATTTATCTTTTTATGGATGTATGCAAGAATGTGTGCGTTTGTGTATTTACTATGTATGTATTTGTGTTTGTATGCCAGCGTGTACCTATAATTTATTTCCTTGATATGATGGGTTCCGCTGAGTGTTGCACCAGAAATTCTTTGATTATTGGAAACCAACTAATTCTAAGAAAATTCAAGAACCAAATTTATTCAAAATTTACAGAATAATTATGACATCAGCGAATATATTATGGCATAATTAGTGTTAACCTCCCAATACTGTTTACAGAAGTTTTCTCATAATAATATCTGACTTTTCCGAATGATTTTCATAGAATTGCTACAATTTTCGCAATGCTGTTAACACCAGGATATTTGCGTTAGCTGGAATACAGCAAACATAAATACTATTATCAATGGTTTATGTCAACCTTTTTTTTAGCAAGATTAAATTATACCGATCAAAACAATTTGATTGATCTCATTACATGTGTCAGGCATCCATTTTCCCGAAGCGTCCTTCAAATCTTCTTCTCTTTCACTGATGATGTAATATGTAATAGTCCTAATTCAAAAAAAAGGAAGTTCGGAAAGGATAAATTAAGAAGGCAATACTAAAAAAGAGCTAGAGAAAGATGGGAACTGACTCCTGTTTTAAAGTTTTGTAAGTTGTACCCATCAGAAAAACTAGAAAAAAGAAAATTACTTCGGAGATCAGAAGTTTGACGGGAACTGCTAATTGAGAAAGCAGGCTTGAAACTTAAGGTCACCTATGCGCAATAATGTCATGATTAAACGATAAACAAAATGTCATGTATATATATATATATATATATATATATATATATATATACATGGCATGCTCCATTTTGTGCTTGTGTGTATGTCTGTGTGCGTGGTAATGGTAGTGGTAGAGGTATTAGGGTTTTCCTACTACTTGTAAGTGAACTGAATTGAGTATCAATTGCTCGGAATAAGTAAATCAACAGAAAAACAACACCAGGCATAACTGTTACAGAAAACTATTTCAAGGTTAAGCCCTCAAACATACATGAATATTTGCTCCCGTGTAAGTAGAAAGCATCTCAATAGCTCAGGGAAATGTGTTAAAGAACTCCAGAGGGCCATCAGAAATCATCAAGCTCCGAGGGCTTGGTCAAATAAAAAAACTTGTGTCCACCAAAAGTAAAAACTTTTTCTTTACACGTCGACAACAAAAAAATTAACCTTTAAAATTTTCAAGCCTCTAGAAAATAAGTCTGTGTTTCAAAGCATTTATTAAACACAATTTACTCAAATAATTTTAGTGGTTTTAGACTCAGGGTTTTCTCACACCCTGAACAGCTTACCACACAATAATCTATTGAATAAAAGTTGTACCATTATTATATTTGATAAATACTGCAGTCTCAATTTCAAATAAGACTTAGTTATATGGGTTTGAAAGAGTGCCTTTAAAGAGTACCTCTTATTGCAATTACTTGGTATAAATATTAAAAAACTGTGCTTTAAATATTTATTTATTTATATGATTTAAATGGATACCTCTATACATAGAAGTCATTCCAAACCTTTTTTTTATTCCATTCCGTGGAGAAGCACCATTAAATTCTGCCCAATGTGTTTTTTCCTGGAAGTGTGTCAAGCTTCCCTATTGAATAGGTTTCTTTCTGCAGGAATTCAATTTTGATCTCTCAAAAACGTTTTTATTGTTGCGTTAAGAGTTAGTCACTTTTGGCATTGTTGACCTCTTTTATAAATCGTACATAATAAAGATTCAGTAAAGGCGTTCTGGTGTGAATAGCTCATGTTGTGCTGTTGTCAAATCCTCTGAAGGAAATAAATTCAGAAATAGACTAAGCAACAGGAAATCTAATCTTAAAGCGGTAACCCTGCAAGTAGCTACAAGAATGAAGTCAATGTTAATGATTTCCTTCCGCAATACAAAAGGTCTGAAGCTGTACAAAATTTTGGAATTTCGCTTCACCAATACGCAAAGACATCCTTAGTCCTTTTTAGAAATTTCGCCATCTCTACAACTGAGCCAAGACATCGCTATATGAGTGATCGCCAAACAAAAAGGAAGACGATTTTCAACGGATTGGAAAATTTTATTCTACGTAAAGAATTTCAAAACTAGCAGTTTACCTGGGAGGGAAACATCATCAACGTAGCTTCTTTTTTAAAGGCAATGGTTCATTTTCATTCTTTTTCACACCACTTCCATCAACTGCTATATTTCTTCTTTTGTTGAAGCCAAAAAACAAGACTGTAAGTGCTCTTTGTTTCAATAAACCCTGCAGGACAGATGTTGGTCTCAGTAATCTGGCTGATTCTCTTGAGGTTGTAAAAAGAGAACATGTAAAAATCATCAGTGTTTGTTCTACATTCCACTTGAAGAACAAGTAAAAAAATGACAAAATGATTGGTAGATCCTATGACGTGCTCTCTGGTAAAAATTCAGTAGGAACAAGGAATCTGTTGTCAGGCATTTAAGTGGCACAGGATAAATGAGGAAGGGAGGATACAAACAGATAGTTCGTAAGAGTATCTACCTTCAAATGTTTGAAGAATAATTATAATTATGCAAGATGGGGACGATGCAATTGAGATCTGAGCAGAGCCCAGAAACTCAAATAGAATATGGAGTTCTTAATTATTTCTAAACCCAATTTAACAGTACAAAACAACGTGTAGGGACATCAGACCAACTGCAATAGCAATAGCAAATTCATCAATGAATGCATTTTTTTTTATTTTGACAGATAGGGAATACTCTGGAGAGTCAACGAGAGGAAGAACATTTTTATGACGACTCATCTTGAAATTCCTTCAATCTAATACTCCTGGAAATGTTTTTGTGCAGAAACGAGATCCAGGAATCGAAAAGGGAAAAGAAGACTCCCCCCTCCCCTTGAAAACGTATTGTTTAACCAACGATGTAGTTGCCAGCTTTAATAATTATCTACATGGTTTAGTTACACAGATGTGTCTTGAAATGCTACTTGATAACTTACTAGAAATGCACTTTTTTGTGGTGGTGGGTGGGGGTGGGTGGGTAAACTTGAGATGTTTGAAAAACCGTGTCATTTAATGGTATATGTGTTGCAGCATTGTTTAACAATATTGGAGTGCAATTTTCTGTAACAATATTTTAAAATTTCACCTTATTAGCCTTAGGATGCCACCTTTAGCACTGTCAGAATGCATGCCATTATATGGTCACTAGTAGGTGACAAAATGTTTTTCTGCTTGAATAAGTCTTTAAGTGATCAATATTTGTACCACTCCTCCTCCTACCCACACGTTGTACCATTTCACACCCAACACGAAATAAGTAAAACAAATGAACATTTGGAGTCCCTGATAAATGATAATATCTTTTTTAGGAACTATGGAAACTGGGTCTTTCGGATCTTGTTGTTGTCGGAGAACGTCATTTATATTGTAATTGATAATACCGGAGGGAAAACCAATTTGGATAGTTCCGTAATTTATCAAGAGCAGCAATTAGATTAGGTTGAGGTGAGCATGTTTTAAAATATTCGCATGTGAGTGTACTGATGAGATTAATTTTCGTACAAAAAACTGTCCCATTTTGTCCAACATGGGTTTTTCCCCCTGTAAATCGTTGTTTTGTGAAAACCAGTATCTGTTAAGCTCAATACATCTAGGAAAAGTACTTTGTTGTGTTGTTCTGTTGCTGATATGAATTCGATGTTTGAATGACGAGTGTTCGGCTATGATTCAAATACACAGGACGCCTTCTTGCTCCGAAAACTACAGAATATTTAAGCCTTACTTTTAACCCATCCACGATTAAACATTTTTCACTGCCCCACATTTTGATGGAAATTTACCACCGAAAAGTATTTTTCATGTCAACAGAAAAATAATTGGTGGAAATTTGTTACCATCTTCTTCTTCTTTCGGTTTGTCTCGTTAGAGGTCGCCACAGCGGATCAATGCTCGCCACCTCTGTCTGTCAGAGGTATCCTCGGTTGATGCACCTGCCACTCTCATGTCTTCGTTCACCTAATCAGAGAACCTCCTCTTTGGCCTTCCTCGCTTCCTCTTTCCGGGTGGGGGCATTTCCATCACTTTTCTTCCTACATAACTCTCATCTTTTCTCATCACATGGCCGAACCACCTCAACCTTAATTCCCTGATCTTATCTCCCAACCTGGCCACTCCCAGTGTTTCTCGTACTGTGTCATTTCTCACTCTGTCCATTCTGGTCTTTCCAATTGAAAATCGTAGCATCCTCATTTCACTCACTTCCATTCTCTTCTCTTGCTTCTTCGTTAATGGAACCGTTTCCATGCCATACATCATTCCTGGTCGTACCACAGTTCCATGGACCGCCCCTTTAATTTTATTTGGCATATTCCTATCACACAAGATCCCCGTCACCTTTCGCCACCCATTCCATCCCGCCTGCACTCTCCTCTGCACTTCTCGGTTACAGTCCCCACTACTTTCCAGTGTCGATCCCAAGTATTTAAATTCTTGCACTTGCTTGATCTCACTTCCGTCAATTGAGATTTTCACTTGCACTTCTTTGTCATTCAGGCACAGAAACTCCGTCTTTGCTCGACTCACCCTCAAGCCTCTTCTCTCCAGCGCATTACGCCACCTTTCCAGTTCACACTCAGCTTCCCGTTTCGTACCGCAACATAGTACAGTGTGATCGGTAAACATCATGGTCCAGGGTGCTTCTTTTCTCACTTCTTCTGTAAGGTTGTCCATAATCATGGCAAAGAGGAATGGTCTAAGAGTAGATCCCTGGTGTAATCCTACTCCAACACGGAAACTGGTGGTCGCACCCATCGGGTATCTAACCACGGTCTCACACTCTGAGTACATATCCTGAACCAATTCGATGTACTTTTCCGGCACTCCTGCAGCCCTCATACAATGCCACACCTCTTCTCTCGAGATACTATCGTATGCCTTTTCCAGGTCTACGAAAACGCAGACCAATTGCTGTTGCCCCTCTCTGTACTTTTCCATGAGCATCCGCAAAGCGAATATCGCATCAGTGGTGCCTCGACCGGGCATAAAATGAAATTGTTCCCCACTGATATTGACAATTCGCCTCAGCCTAGTTTCGATCACTCTCTTCCACAACCTCATGGCATGATTCATTAGTTTGATGCCGCGGTAGTTCCCACAACTCTGTGCATCGCCTTTTCCTTTGAAGATGGGGATTAGTGTGCTTTTTCTCCACTCTGATAGCATTGGTTCTCCATGGATGATCTTATTGAACAGCCCAGTGAGAAACTCAACACCAGAGTCACCCATGGCTATCCATGCCTCCACTGGTATGTTGTCAGGGCCAGCCGCCTTCCCCTTTTTCATCTTCTTCATGCACTTGCTAACTTCCTCCTTGTCAATGTCCGGTATCTCACGTTAATTTACAGTCAGCTCATCCCTCCTTCTCTCCCTGGGATTCTCCACGTTCATCAAGCCTTCAAAGTAATGCTTCCATCTTTTCAAGACCTCTTCCCTGTTTGTCAAAACTTCTCCGTTTTCTCCTCTCACCATTCTCACATGCTGTACATCACTGGTCGCTTTGTCTCGTTGTTTTGCCATCCTGTACACTTCCTTTTCCGCTCCCTTATCTTGGAGACTAGAGTATAGCTCCTGATATGCATCATTCTTGGCCTTAGAAACCGCAACCTTCGCCAACCTTTTGGCTTCATCATATCTTCGCTTGCTGTCCTTTTCTTGGCATTAAACCATCCCTTCAGTGCTTTCTTTTTCCTCACAATTGCATCCTGGACTTCTTCATTCGACCACCAGCTCTCCAAGTCTTCTTTCTTACGACCAGATGACATTCCCAATATGCTCTTAGCTGTTCCACTCATAGCTTTGGAAACTGTTTCCCATGATAGTTCCCTGATTTCCCCTGGTAGTTTTTTCATCACTTTTTGGCAGAAGTTCTGACTAACCTCTGTGTCCTTCAATTTCCACCATCTGATCCTTGGTTTGCCTCTCTCTGATTTTTGGTGCTTCCCTTCCAAATCGAAATCTCCTATGACCACGTGGTGTTGCTTAGCCACGGGCTCACCAGGAATCACTTTGCAATCCTTCACGTATTTCAGCGAGCGCCTTCTGCACAAAATTTAGTCTATCTGGGTCTTCCTGTTTCCACTCTCATAGGTCACCAAATGGCTTTCTCTCTTGTTGAAAAAGGTGTTGAGCACCGCCATTCCCGTGCTGAGTGCGAAGTCCACGATCCTCTGCCCCTCCTCGTTCCTTTGGCCATACCCATAGCTTCCTATCGCTGGGTCATCTCCATCAATACCTTTTCCAACATGTCCATTCAAGTCTGCCCAATGATGATACGCTCTGTGCTCGGTAGTCCATTAATGAGACCCTCCAAATTACTCCAAAAATCATCCTTCTGTTCTTGTTCACACCCTACTTGAGGTGCCTATGCACTGATGACATTGACTATCTCTTGTCCGAGTTCAATTTTCATGGCAATCAATCTGTCAGATTTTCTGATGACCTCCAGTACGCAGCTAGTGTACACTTGTCTCAGTATCACACCCACTCCATTTCTGGCTTTATCTGTTCCAACACAGAATAGCTTGCAGCCATCAAGGATGTTCTTGGCTTTACTTCCAGTCCACTTTGTCTCCTGCACACAGAGTATGCCTAGCTTCCGTCTCCTCGTCATGTCTGCTATCGCTCGGCTTTTTGCTGTCATCGTTCCTACATTCAAGGTTCCTACTCTCACATCTACCATTCTCACTTTTCTCCTCTCCCTTCTCTGTTTGACACGTGCTCCACCCTGCTTCCGTTCGTTGACCCACAGTAGCATAGTTTCCATTACCACCCTGAGGGTCACCAGTGGCAAGGGCGGCCGTTGTCGACCGATCCGGCATAGTTTCACTTTTCATTGTCCGCATAAATGACTTGGCAAAAGATTTCACTCCGCTTGCCCTGGCTGTCACAACTCCCAGTCCATGGGAGGGGTCCCGTAACCCTGGTAAAGGGGGCACAGGGGTTGCTAGCACTTGCCCAAGATGCTGCCCCAGGCTAGTGGAGGGAAGGAGGCGCCTTAAATCTCCATTGCACGCTGGCCTAGACCAGTCATGCCCACTGCACTTAAAGAAAATTGTTACAATGGATTACTCAAAAAACAGTAAGAAGTCTTGAGGTTTTTTTGCGTCTAGTAGGTAAATAACACTGCCCGGCATTTAAAAACTCTTCTAAGATCGAAGGTTTTCAACTGATTTGTGTATTTTTTCGGTGCGCTGAATCCAAAAATAACAACCATTTTCTTGGGTCAGGTCAAAAATGTGAGAGATATGATTAATGCACGTTTTGACCTTTGAATAGAACTCAGTTCAAGCAAAACAGGGCTGTAACTGGCCCAATCTCTGTTTTTATGAAGAAAATGAAACTGGAAGAGCCTCAATCTGAAACTGAAACTGCATCTGTCTTTACCTTTTGAAAACTTAAACTTTAACATTTTCTTTATGATGATCATTTATTATTTAGGAGAGCTGAACTCCAGTCAATGTGACTTGAAATCGTAAGGAGCAGATGTAGTGTTTCTATTCAGTATTTTAGATCAAGAGAGAATGGATCGCAAATGTACAAATTATCCTGACAGGTTCTGTTATATATGTGGTAATATGAGCGTGAAAGAGAATTTAGACAGTTCTTTTACAACCCAGAGAGACTCGTCGTTGGTTTACTGCAACAGGATTGCTGATTTGATGAAATTAATGGGGATAAACTAGGGTGCTGCGGAACGGAGGCTTTTTATTGACTCGTTTAGCAGAGGTCTCAAGGCAGTTCTCCTTCATAATGGAAATAAATACTCTTCGATTCCAATTGGTCATTCTGTGCAAATGACAGAAACCTAAGACAACATGGATTACTTGCTGTCTGCCCTGAACTACCATGACCATGGATGGTTGATCTGTGGAGATCTTAAGGTTGTTGGATTGGTTTTGGGGCTACAGGGTGGGTATACAAAGTATCAATGCTTTCTGTGTTTTAAGGACAGTTAGGCTGATGATCAACATTATGTCAAACAAATATGTCCCCTTAGACAAGGGTTTCAACCTGGTTCGTACAATGTTCAGTTTCGTTCTCTTGTTGATCCAAACAAGATATTACTTCCACCCTTAAATATCAAACTGGGAGTTACGAAGAACTTTGTAAAGGCAATGGACAGGGAAGGCAGAGGGTTTACTTTTCTTCAGCAGAAGTTCCCTCTGATAAGCTTTGAAAAGCTTAAGGCTGGTATTTTTAATGGGGCTCAGAAACGGGAATCCATGAAGGACTCAATGTTCAATGATGCACTGAGTGTAGCTAAGCTGTTTGCTTGGTTGCCTCTTAAGTCAGTAATTACAACCTTTCTTGGAAAAAAAACAGGAATTCAGACTACGAGAAGGAAGTCGACGAACTCCTGAAGAAATTAAAAAGTTAGGGGCTCGCATGGTAGTCAAAATGCACCTTCTTCGGTCCTATTTAGACTATTTCCCTCAGAACTGTGGAGACTCAAGTGAGGAACAGGGAGAGCGTTTTCATCAGGGCATTCGTGTCATGGAAGAACGCTGTTAAGGCCGGTGGGATGTGAACATTCTTTTGGGATACTGTTGGTATTTGAAAGGAGAGGTGATAGCTACTCAGCACAGGAGAAAATTACTAAAAAGGCTCTTCATCCATGATTAGCTTTTGTGTTCTGTGTAATCTTTATTTTCTGAAGTTTGTTAAATAAAATGCATGCTTTTTGTGAACCATTGAATCCAAAATTCAAGGTAATAGATAGCACTAAAAGGCGCTAGTAACAATTTTTACAACCTCATATCTGACAAACTTGGCCTGATTGGACAAACTGAATATGGTTTTTAGATTTTACATTAAAAGGTACCCAAGAATCAGCTGTCAGATGCTTGACCTTTGAAATCCGTAGGACAGACAATGTTATTGTTTTGTGGTGCTGAGGTCCAACTGTTAAACTTTTGTCGATTTCTTTATTGTTTTGAAAAGACGGTGTTGACGTGATAATTTTCCTTTCAAAGCAAAGATTCTTTCACAAGGAGCTTAGCTTCAGCTTCACCTTTAAAAGGTCCGTAATTGTGACTAAATTTTAACAAAATTCACTAGTAAAATCCCTTCTGAACTGCACCTAAAAACTTACACTTTTTCATAACCCTTTTCCCTTCAGGAAAAAAAAGAGACAACACAATGACGTTTTCCAAAATCATATAATGAGATTCATAACAAACAAGACTAGCTGTTCATGCACGAATTGAAGACCTTCTGCGTACAACAAAGGTCTTGAAACTCTACGGTCACACCAAACGCTTTACTCAAGATGTAAGCAAAATCTGTCCAGAAGGAACGATAGAAGGAAGAAGATGTAGAGGAAAACAACCAAAACGATGGCGCGATAACATTAGCCATTGGACTGGACGAAACCTGATGTCACTGAACACCGCAGTCAAAGACCGAAATTTATGGAGACAGTTATCACATGTTGATGCGCAACCTGCCGAAGGTGGAGTAGGCGAATGATTGTGACATAATGACCAATTTATATCATTTAGTCTTAATGGATATCGTTAGTAACATTTGATAGCCCCTGAGCGTAAATGAATACGGATACGGATATTATACAAAATAATTTTAGTCTTGTTGCCACGTTAACAATGATTGTCCGTTAAAAATACTTCTGTACATATCATAATAGTAAGATTATTTTGTAGATTCACAGACAGAAAAGTTGCTAGTTAAATGACTCATTGTAGATCACAAGTAGCGTATATATTATCATATAATAGCTGCATATAACCACAAGTGATTATTAAATTCTTGTTCATTGTTCAAACGTGTATCATGTTGTTTGTTTTCTCTCTTAGAAAGACAGCAAGTCACTTAAGGGCAAATGGTTATTTTTCTTGTTTATTGTTTTTCCTTTTAATTTTGGCGCAGTGCCTTCAGTGACTAACTGAGCCTCGAATTGAACTTCTCTCTCTTGAGCTATTAATTTTACCACTCTATTACTTAAATTTAGCCTCGTTACTGTTTTATTGTTTTATTGTTTTTATTATTAAAATAGTAATGCTAGTCAAGTAGCTACCAAATAGAACTTTTCAATTGTATTTTGGAATCTGTCAGAAAAGACTAGTTTGATTGATATTTTAGAAAACCACAGACCATCAGAGGTCATTTAGGTGTCCTTAGATGGGTCTAGCTCTAACTGCTAGTTGATAGGTTAAAATCCAAGTTAGATGAGAAAATTTATACTTGTACATTAGAATTCGGCCTCACATTGGCTACACGTTAATTATTGAACAATCCGCATTCAATTATTGAACAAAGCAATAGAGTAAAACGGAAATAATTTACTGCGTGTCCTTTAAAAACAATTATTAATTAGAGGAAATAGGTTTTGAGCTTATTTAATCCATCACGTGAAGTTTTGCAGGATTTCAAGGCAGTTCGGGTTTTCACCATGTGGATTTATCTGGGTTAAGCAGGAAAAACGCGAAATCTGGTAACTGTGCACAAGATCTTTCGAGTTAACCCTGAGGAGGTGACCTTTTAACGTACTTGGGCAAGAGGTGGCTCTTGGACTCTTTCGTAGATCTCTGTGTTAGGCATCCTGATACTAAACATTATCCTATAACAATATGTTGCAAATGCATTGATACTGGTCTTCAACTTCTTGATAAAAACCCGAAATTCGAAGCGGTTTGGGTAGATAGATGGACAGATAGACCAAGCTATTTTTAGTTTGATACCAACTTCACCAAACGATGTCAATTGAACTGTCCATTGTCATTTCTAAATCCAATTTTCAAATAAACAACAAAATTTCATCCTCACTTTTCCAATTGCAATTTTTTTACCTTCTAACACAAAGGTCACAATGTTTGGTCCATTACCTTCTTTTCTAATACTTTAGGTGATGTACCATGATAAATGGCCTTTGACCTAATCTCCTTGACCCCAAAGGATGTAAGACTGTTTTTCCACTGTCATAAGGTTATTATTTATTCTCTAGCTCAAACTGTCTGAGGATGTCTTTCGTTTCTTTCTCTTGCTTCTCGCTCATCCGTTGAAAAACAAATGCTGATAGTTGTTATTTGAAACTAAAGGTTAGAGGAAATTTAATTGTCGTTATAAGGTAGTTTCCAACAGTTTTATTCTTTTTTCAACCCCAATTAAGACTGATTAACCACTTGTGCGTGAAATGCAACTGCTCTTTAACATTTTTCTACACATTTACATTTCCTTACCCTTCGGCCTGTTATTTTACAAAGATGAAAAACAACTTCAAATTATAGAAAAACCAAAGATAGCAATAGAAATAGACAAATAACGCAAATGTGATGTACCTCACTTTATTTTCGAAGTAAGTGGAATAGCTCTTGACATATTTTTGTATACATACTGACGGGCTTAATGGTTAGTGCACTGCACAGTAACCAGGAGTTCCGGGTTCGATTCCCCGAGCTGTCGAGGAGAATTTGGAACTTTGCGAAAAGAAAAAGCCATCGGTTGGCGTCAGGAAGGGCATCCGGCCAAGAAATTCCTCACTGCCAAATCAAAGTCCCTGTGAAGGGCACCGTCTGAGCCCCAATTGCTGGGGAAAAATGACGTTAAAACTAAAAAAAAAAAAAAACTGACGGGAGAATAGAAGCTACTCTGAGACCCATACCAAAAAATCCACTTATTTTTTCTGGTATAAAAAAAAGCAAGCTGCTTCTTATAACATTGCGGTAATGAAATTTGTTATGCTGCTTGAAGGTGGGGAAATGGAAACATGGTGACTGAAAAGGACATTGAGCATTTAAGACATTTTACTTATGTATTAAGAAGTAATTTTAGAGAGGAATAACTTCATTTTAGCCACTTAGAAATTAAGATGTCAACATTTAAGCCTTTTTCTTATGTTTGCGACTTTTAGTCAAAAATTTTGGATGAAAAAATAGTAAATTATTTAGTGGCAATTTCTTATTATCACTTTTTTATATTACATTATATTATATTGTAATATAACCGACGGACACCCCAATGCAAATCAGCATCCAGTGGAAGCATTCTCCGTCTATCCTGTACGGCTTTCGTAAATGAGAAATAAAAGAGATTCTGATCTTTTTAATGAAAAGGAGTTCAATAAACCTTAAATAAATAATAAATAAACACTCTGTCGTTCAATGATTTTAAATCCTCGCCTATCTTCTAAAAGAAACGTGAAATCAACTTCAATCAATCGTGTTGACATAAAATAATTTGGTTAAATCAAGGCGATCTTTATTACAGGCCTAACAGGCATGCAACAGGAGGACGAAGCTGCAGGCCACTGAAAATTTCACAAGCTCTTGAATCTCGACTCCAAAATATAGCTTATTTCAAATCGAATAATTAGTAGAAACAAGAAAACAGCATACCACAGAAGAGACTGTTTGATTTAAAAGCATCTTCCCCGGCTAAAAAGTGATATTTTTAGATGTTCACAATGGCAGAGCAGAGTGTTGGTTAGTTATTCTTGGAAATGAAAAATATAGGACGTCGTAGGATGGTTTTACTACAGTTTTCTGAAAATGAGGAACGAACTGGGGAATAAATTCTCAATGAAAGTTTTGTGAAACTTACAAAATAGTTGTGGAGGTGGATGACACTTGAAGCAGGAAAAAAGTGGCTCATGTAGGCTAATGACGTCAGAATAAAAATAGAAACATACACGAAGTCCCTGAGCTGGGACCAGAAATTCCCTGGCACAGAACAACATTTCTGACGAGATTTGTAAATTCATGCAGAAGAATAGAATGTCGTTATTTCAGTCAGCGAGTTCAAAATTAGACAATAAGCAAGACAATTTTGGTGAAATTTCTGTTATTCCTTATACATTTCATACTGATTTTGTAGTAATTTATTCGGTTGATTTTAGAGACCAAACTTAAAGTTCACCGACGACGACCTTGCCAATCCCAGGGATGCAGCAGTGGCCTGTGCCACTTTCTGGAGTAAAAAGATCTGAGATGATGACAGCCGCGAGACTCGACGACGACGAAGAAGATACCAAACAGCATTTCCTAGATTTTTAATCAAAATAAAAGCTAATATATATCATTTGAATGTATTTATTGTTGAATTTGCTGTACTGTTACTACTCTCTCGAAAAATAGAATTGTTACCATCAATACATACTCACAGTTTCAAGTGGCTCATTATCCCAAGATCACGAAAAACCAAAATTAATTGACGAAAGGGTCAGTATGAATTCTCTTATACTTGTTGCAGAAACAAAATATCCTGCAAAAGTAATTGTTAGGTCTTTGCAACATCTCGTTCGTTGTACAATCGTTTAAGAGAAGATTACCACCTGGCCAGTTTGCTAACTCTCACACGACTTACGTCAGCGCTAGACTTACCTTACCTTAGACCTTAGTTCCTCCTGTCCTGGGTTCGGTCTCTGGCCAAGGCTTGAGTGTCATGCGTTTGCACACCCTGTTTCTCTCTGTCTTCCTTAAAAGTTGCTTGCCTGCCCTGTCTTCTTTTTCCTGATATTGGTCTCCAAGATGTTGCATGGTGTGCGAGACGCTGTGTGGGGAACCTGAGAGTACGCCCTGCCAGCTTCCATCGCCTTTCCTCAACTATCAAATGCAACGGCCTTTGCCTGGCTCTTCTTAGTACTTCCTAATTTGTAATTCTATCTCGCCATGTAATTCCAAGAATCCTTCTCAAATTTCTTTGATGAAAGCTATCCAATTTGTTCCTGATTCTTTGCGTGCTCTTCCACGTTCCGCTGCCATATAATGCTGTGGAGACGACTATCGCTGTGTACAAAGTAATCTTCATTCTATGGCTTGATCTCCATATGTTTGTCATTGACCTGAAAGGTTTCACTGGCTCGACCTAGGCTATTTTTCATGTCTGTGTCCACTTCTCCAGTGTTTGATATCGTACTGCCGTGGTATGGGAATTTCTCCACCATCTCTAGTTGGTTCCCCNTTTGGTACTGATTTTGTAGTAATTTATTCGGTTGAGTTTAGAGACCAAACTTAAAGTGCACCGCCGACGACCTTGCCAATCCCAGGGATGCAGCAGTGGCCTGTGCCACTTTCTGGAGTAAAAAGATCTGAGATGATGACAGCCGCGAGACTCGACAACGAAGAAGAAGAGACCAAACAGCAGTTCCTAGATTTTTAATCAAAATAAAAGCTAATTTATCATTTGAATGTATTCATTGTTGAATTTGCTGTACTGTTACTACTCTCTCGAAAAATAGAATTGTTACCATCAATACATACTCACAGTTTCAAGTGGCTCATTATCCCAAGATCACGAAAAACCAAAATTAATTGACGAAAGGGTCAGTATGAATTATCTTATACTTGTTGCAGAAACAAAATATCCTGCAAAAGTAATTGTTAGGTCTTTGCAACATCTCGTTCGTTGTACAATCGTTTAAGAGAAGATTACCACCTGGCCAGTGTGCTAACTCTCACACGACTTACGTCAGCGCTAGACTTACCTTACCTTAGACCTTAGTTCCTCCTGTCCTGGGTTCGGTCTCTGACCAAGGCTTGAGTGTCATGCGTTTGCATACCCTGTTTCTCTCTGTCTTCCTTAAAAGTTGCTTGCCTGCCCTGTCTTCTTTTTCCTGATATTGCTCTCCAAGATGTTGCATGGTGTGCGAGACGCTGTGTGGGGAACCTGAGAGTACCCCCTGCCAGCTTACATCGCCTTTCCTCAACTATCAAATGCAACGGCCTTTGCCTGGCTCTTCTTAGTACTTCCTCATTTGTAATTCTATCTCGCCATGTAATTCCAAGAATCCTTCTCAAATTTCTTTGGTGAAAGCTATCCAATTTGTTCCTGATTCTTTGCGTGCTCTTCCACGTTCCGCTGTCATATAATGCTGTGGAGACGACTATCGCTGTGTACAAAGTAATCTTCATTTTATGGCTTGATCTCCATATGTTTGTCATTGACCTGAAAGGCTTCACTGGCTCGACCTAGGCTATTTTTCATGTCTGTGTCCACTTCTCCAGTGTTTGATATCGTACTGCCGAGGTATGGGAATTTCTCCACCATCTCTAGTTGGTTCCCGTCGACTACTATCGGTTGGCTTCTGCCCTCCTATATGACCATTACTTTGCTCTTTTGCCCATTAATGGTCAGCCCAATCTTTGCACTCTCACGTTATAGCCTGTTTGTCATTTCTTGACAGATTTCACTGTCTTTGGACACTAGCGCAATATAATCAGCAAAATCGAGATCAGTTAACTTACTGTTATTTCCCCAGGTTTTTCCATGTGCTAGACTAGACGACGCAAAATTTATGAGCGATGGTTTAGTTGATAAAATGCAAAAATCATTCATTCTCTTTATTGATGAGTTACATGTGAAACTGTCTTTGCTCTGTCATGGGAGATCATCGTTTGGAAAAGCTGTTAACAAACCTGAAGGCCTTGCAATCACAATTTTAAGCTTCAGGATTGTGTCACTGTTTTGTTGTTCCAGTATATGAGTTTAATACCAAACTTTTTTAGAAATACTGGTAATTTTAGATCTTGTTAAAAGTCCTGGTGCTAATCCTACTTTCCCTGTCATTTGTGATGGTAACCGTGTGAATAGGGCTGTTTCTAAAAGATTTAATTGTGTCAAGCCTTGGCTTAT
>RDPX01000080.1:2126764-2155734 GCA_003991215.1 Morbakka virulenta | reverse complement strand
CTAAAAATACATCCTGAAATAGTAATTATCAAAGGTATAATTAATTTTATATTTAAAAACTATTGGCTTTTAAAAACTAGTTAATATAAAAAGCTTTTGTGCAGATATCCGTTTCCGTGGCCCAAGTAGAGGAATGATTTCTTCAATCGATTATTCGCGATAGAATTTTCTTCTGGAAATTGCATCCAAAGCTACAAAGAAGATCTCAATTCAACCAAACAAAAGAAACCAACAGCTTATCATAGAAATTGTCACTGCTTTGTTTGTCACCTACAACACACCAGTTTGTCATTTAAGAACAATTTACTTCAGACCTGTTGGAGCAAATATTGGGAAATTAAGACAGGGATCAGGTGGAAATAATTTTATTACTATGCCACAATTACTAGAGATAGTAAATGCCGTAAAACTCCGAATATAAGCCCCCCGAATATAGGCCAACCAAAACCTTAATGCAAAAGTAGGACCATATATAAGCCCCCCGAATATAAGCCCATGGTTTATACATGGATTAAATACAGAGAGAACGTTGTAGAAAAACATCTTTTATTCTAACAACTTGTGTTCTTTTAATGAATTTCTGACGGTACAATTATGAACCTTGGGTCCATAAAGATAATAAGTACAGGGGAGTTCAATGCCTCCCCCGAGGACCCATGTTCCATCTGGTGCTTGTCGTTTTTCTTCTGTAATCGTGGTTTTAATTTGAAAATAACTTCCATTGTTTTATCAAAGGAAGCAACTTTTCTGCCAGTGCTTTTGGAACATGTCCTGCTACAATATCTTTGGACTTTACAATGATTGCGTTTTTGCTGTACTTATTGTCCGGTTCAAGAAAACATTCTCTTCATTCACTTTGTAATTGTGGTCGTGAACATGATGACAGGTGTGAAACCAGGAAGTAAAATCGAAAAAGTGCCTATTGTAGGAGCAGAGCCTTTCTGCCTCTTAAACAAAGGGAATGAACTAGTTATTGTCACCATCCAGTTCATCGTGGGCAATGAAAAGCAACTGCTATAGGGTTTTTTGGGATATCTTTTACTCCCGAAGTTTTCAATAGTTATTTTTATATAACAATATTCTTACCAGTCTAAAAATTATGGAAACATGGAAGTTACTGCAAACTTGTGTTTTTTATTTCGAGTTGAATACTTTTAATGGGTTAGGCTTTTAAAGAGTTCGTCGTTGGATCAAAGATTATCCCTAATACCAACAGTATTAGAATGTAAATGGTTGTGAGCATATCACTGCATCCACGAAGATCTGAATCTAAGAGTTTAATTCATCAAGATACCATGACACCATTTGAGCTCGTGTCCAGAAAAATGGCACATTGATAATTACAAATAAACTGACAGAGGTATTGATTTCATCTTGCCTATCATCCATTCCTAGTGAATTTGACCCATCCTTCAGATGTTTGACAATTATGCAACATATATATATATATATATATATTTTAACTTTTCAGCTCAACAGGACAAAGTGGTAGAACAGAATTTGTATATAGCTTGTCTATATCTTATTTTGAACTTTTAATCCTGTGTAAATATTCGTAGTAATAATAGTAATAATAATGGCTTATTACAGCTTTTATTGACAGGCTCTTTAATTTCCAGTACCAATGACCTCGATGAGTGTTGTTGCTGGTTGCAATAGATGCATTGGTTTTTTGGAACCATTTTACTGGGTAAATAGGTGTTTGTTCCTGCACATAAGCAACACTAATGATAAAAAAAGAAGAGGGAGGCTAGACTCACAGAGAACATGAGCTCAGCAGCTCCGCGATGCAACATTTATAACATAAAGGGAAGGATTGTGCAAAAGAAGGAAAGCTGTCGTCCTTTAAGAGCGACTATCAAACAGAGATTTGATAATGGTGCAGGTCATGAAAAGGTTCTGAGAAATATGGCAAAAGCATAAATTGCATGTTCATTAATTTGCTTGAGGTCTTAAACTCTGTATAGAAGCCGGGCGTGAAATAGGTGTTAGAAGTGGATGTACTTTAAGAGTTTGTTATGAGAGGGGTGGTGCATTTTCATAGTCACGAAGAAAATAGTGAAAGAAAGATATTTGGTAACTGAGACTTTAAGCACTAAAAGAAGTGTTACTCAAGAATGCCCACTGATATCTTAAGTCTTTAACACCGCTTTTAAGAAAGTCGTGGATGACCTGCTGTAAGATTTCGTTGGAGGTTTTGAAAGCAAGACCAGAACCAACCAGTGCCGCAAAAGCTTCTGATGGTATTGTACTAATGGGAAGACTATGGATGATATAGACATCATGGTGAACAGTGGTGACTGCATGTTGAGAGTGCTAAAAAAGATCAGTGCTGATGATAAGACGAATATTATGACAGCATTGTAGACATAAAAGAAAAACCTAGACTAATCTTTGAAGAAGTTTCGTGAAGCAGGTGGGGTCATCTGATCAATCGGGAATCGGATTTTTCTGTCAAGGAGGGACAGCGAAGGAAAAACAACAAAGGATAAAGTAATTCACACATCACTAAACATAATTAATAAGATCTGGACAAAACAACAGTTTAAATAATTTGTTTGTTAAAAACATTGGGCAATTTGTACAATCGATATATAATCAAGCCAACAATGTAATTTTATTTATTTTGCAATATATTTCGAAGTTAATACTTCACCTTCAGGTTACAAAGTAAAAATACAAAAACAGTAAAACTGCTGAATACAATATTTCCCATCACATATCAACATCTCTCTACAGTATACACAGCTAAAGCGAAATGTAACGCAGTGTATTCAAATCTCTTGAGGGACCTTATTGACTAGTTAAATTTTCATTAAAATTAAAAAATTTAAATATCAAAACAACAGTCATTCAGAAAGTAAAACTGTTCGATGCAATAAATTTCTCAAGGCTGTCATAAAGTCATGATCAATAAGTATTGAAGGTCAAGTAGAGTAAGAAGGAGTTGCATTAATAATGAAATGCCGAGAAAAATTTTTGGAAACAGAGAAAAATTGACCGGAAAGCAAAAAAGATTACTTGAGTGGAAGGCGTAATGCTTGACAAGGCTTATAATAAAGTAATCAGTAGATGGCTGGAGAAAATGGAATGGATAAGGTCAGATGGGATTCCAAGAAATGTATTATAGAAAGAGCCTTTCGATCCCTTAAAGTAACGAAATGAACTCATTTTTAAGTGCCGCTAAAGGAACAAAGAAATGGTATACCGTTTCTTCTGGACGCATTGTTCGTTTTTGTTAACAGTAGATGATTTCTTATTTCATCCATTTTTATGATTGGTATTATTTCTTGAAGTTTTACAGAGCCAGTTTCCGGAAAGAGCTCTTTGTGTATTTCGAACCTTTTCTCTTTAAACGCCTCCTTGACGCAGTGCCTTTACCGTCGCATCACTCCTCCTTTTTCTTGGGTGACCTAGACATTTTTATTTTCTTTTTCTGTGTATACTCCAGGTTCCTACTTTTGCAATGAACAAACAAGGCATGCAGTATACAGCAGAAGACTTGAGAACAAGCTAAGAGAGGCAAGTCTAAGATGTTGTGGGCATTTAATCAGGAATTGAACAGGCAACTTCAAAAGAAAGGTGTTACCGATAAAAATGCCAGGGGAAAAAGGGATTCTCTGTGGTGATCCCTGGAGGGAGCAGGCGATCGACTAAGGAGAGATGATTATTGTGTTTTTCAATTTTCCTATTGGTCTGTTGTATCCTATTTCACAGAACTCATCCTATAACTCAAGTGGTAACTTTACGTCGTATCATGTAGTATACGTGGCTGAATATCGTTAGTACCACAGTTTGTAAGTAGACTATACCACATCTCCCCTTTATATTAAATTCAACAATCCAGGTCGGAAATATCAAGAGAAGTTCAAGCTTGTGAGTTGGTTTGCCATTTTGTAAATAAAGCCTGTCCTTTCGAAAGAGATCGAGTATTTATGTTTCAAAAGACAATTTTCCACTTGTAGAAACAGAAGACCTTTATAACGAAGACACGTGGATTTGTTTATTTAATTAATCTTCATACAGGATAACAACTTCAGTATTTACACTATATAAGAATGCAAATAGGTAAAAACTTCTACACTACTTTATCCTGTTATCGAGTAAGTCGAAAAAAGTTAGTATATTAAGTAAAGTAATAGTTGAAAATAAAAATTAATATTATCATTAATTCCAATCTTAAAATATTAAAATTTAAAAATTAAAAACATACTTTGAGAGAAGAGATCGGAACTCGGCTAAGCCTTGTATCAATTTGATCTCCTTTGGTAGAAGATTGAATCACTTGGCCCAGTTAAAATAAAAACTTTGTATGGCTATTGCAAGCTTTACTCCTTTTAGCTTTATCATTCTTTTGTTGTTCCTTGTTGCCTTTCCGTGGTTTGCAATCTCGAAGTATTTGTTGAAAGTACTGCTGCTGATTTGTTTATTTTCTTCTTTGGATGCTCCCGTAAATACTCAAATGGGATAAACGTCCTAGAAGATGATTTCGGCCCCCTATTTTATGACGATTTTTGGAGACTGACATCGTTTTGTTTGCAGTCAATTAATTACCCTATCACCTTTAAAGATAGAGCTTTATCATGTGACGAGTCGTAAGCTTTTTCCGAGCATACATCTGTGGCTTCCTCTGAGTCCATAAAGTTCAGAATTTTCAAAACCTTTCAACATGTCAGTTATTATTAATCAACATCCCTGTGTTTTGTTATACTTTACCTGTTGTACAGTTATACTTAGTATTAGATCTCTTGTACTTAACAAGTTGTATTGGGGAGCTTAGAATGTGAAAGAATGAGAATGTGAAAATCAATAAGATGGAAGAATTTCTTGAATATACTTTTTTAAATATCTTTTTAATACACCTTTGCATTTCTAGAGCGGGAAAATGACGACTTTGCCTCTGGCGGTGAGTGTCTTGGTTATATTGTTACATAGGTGTCGTCATTTTAAATATCAACCAGTCCCCCATTTTAGTCGTTTCCTCTTTCATATGGTGTGTTCTCCAAACATTTCCTTTTTGTGCATTCCAGCACAGTTTTGAGTCACAGAAACTCTCTGACCCAGTTCCTAATTCTGTGACGAAGCCTGTTTGACGCGCCCTTGCCTCTGTTGACAAGTGTGCGCGCGCACGATTGTCGTTCTTTTGCCTTTGACGTGGAATTCCCCAACGGAAGGAGCATTTGAAGCGAAACTTGATTTCACCTTGATCACTTTTTCATGCAAGGATAAGAAGGAGCGCCTGCACGAACAAGTAAATCTTCACTTGAAAACCCATTTAAGATACTATTTTCGTGTATTAGACAATTTTGTCATCTTTTGTTAAATAAAAATGGGGAATTTCTTAGCCTTGTTTAAAGGTTTTCTTGGTAAGAAGGAGATGAGAATCCTTATGGTAGGGTTGGATGCTGCTGGTAAAACGACTATTCTTTACAAGCTTAAGCTGGGAGAAATTGTAACAACTATTCCTACTATAGGTAAGATATGAAACTTAACTTTTTGCTTTTAAGGTTTTTACAAAATAAACAGTTTCTAGTGTTCGCATGTATGTTCTAAGTACAGTGGCTTGGCCAACTTGGGAAAACGGAGTCGATTTTGTTCGCAACATGCTCAGATCAGATCAAGAGGTTGTTAGAGCTATTTTGTGCTCAATCCTTTTAGTAAACTGTAAATATTAATACCAAAAAGAAGATAAATAGATATATTTTTCGCTCGCTTTTATTGTTTTTATTTAGCTGGATTACGCTGTCATTTAAATGGCATTCAGTTGGGTTCACCCAGTTTGCATGGTGAACTTGTTACCGTGAGGAAAAAATAATTGTACTCCTTGCTCATTGGCAGTTGATCTCTGTTATCTCTCTTCTTTCTTTGAGACTGGGACGTCCTAAAGGGGCGTATCTTTTACCTGGAGTTTTAGATTTTGCCATAACCTACCCAAAACAGCTTTGAAATGTATTCTACAAACCAGCGATTGCTCACCAGCTCCAAAAGGAAATGTGCGCTTTGTTTTATTAACATTTGGGAGTGTATATATCTGAAAGGGTTATTTTTATGAACAGCCAAAAGCTGAAGTTCATAAATGATTGAAATGAGTACCATTGGAGTTTCCTGACCCCATCCCCGGTTGCCCTTTTGAAAATTTGCCCACATGGAAGAGCTAATGGCCCTTGAGGTCAGTTGAATTTCTGTCGAATTGTGGTTCCCAGAACAAACTGTCGCATGCTTTCGCCTACGGTGATGGTTAAAAGTCAGGTCTTAACCTTCATCGTCGAAAGGGTTTCGCACCGCTTCATGCCTGAACTTGTGAAGTGTTGATTAAGTTATCCAGGTCTTTATTTTCACCGGCATCAACTGAGTTGTGTTTATCTCTATCTCTCTCAATATATATACATATATGTAGAGAGAGATCCTAGTGAAGAACAGCTAACTACTTTTTATTCTCAAGTTTCAATTCTAGCAAGCATTGGGAAGAAATAGAAGAATTGGGGATTTTTCATTCGCTGCTTGGTGAATTATATGTTTATTACTAATGTTTGTACAGGGTAACTGTAAAAGTATGAGTAGAGTGTTTTCTTCTTAATGCTCTGTGCAGTGTACTTGTTAAAAAAGACATGAAATAAACTGTTGTGAGCAAACTAATCCATTTCAAGTTCACACCTAATGATTATCCATCCATTGGTATCATTTGGACTTGGCTTGCTTGTTTGAACAGATCTCTCCTTGGGACAGTTTGGACCATGTTGAATGCAGTTTTAAAATTTTGTTGTTTTCTGCCCAATTACAATGTTCATGTGAGATGATTAAGAAATATACAATATATATAAAACTACTAATTATTAGGAATTGTCAAGAAAAGACCAATAAGTTGTTGTATTTGAGCCAATATATAAGGTTGCCAGACTTCAAAAACCCATTCTTAGACAGATTTATTACGGTTAGGAACAACAACTGTAAAAGAATGAATAGCATAAAATGGAACAAACAATTGTTATCAGGAAGGAGAGCTCATCATTACAGCTTGTATGATGATACTGTGAAATGAGGTTACTTTGGCAGATTTACTCTCCAGATATTACTGTGTTTAAAATAGGTCAATGTTAACTCCCCTTGGGATCACATTGGATGACTCTAAAGTCAATTTTTGATATCACAATGAAGAGTTTAACAGTATTTTCTAGCTGATTGATGTGTGAGACATTGAAAATATCCCCTTAACATCCAGTATTAATTACTATTAATTTAAAAAATTGCAAGTAGTTTCTAGCAATCTTAAAATCAATTTAAAGTACCCAGAAGTCAATACCTGTACCATAGTGTCAATGACTACTCTTGAACATTTATCATCTGACTTTTCTTTTTCTCAATTTCTTAAGGGTGGAGGAAAAACATTCTTAACTGTATTTATGTTTGAGGACTGCCAAATGACTGCTAAAAAGTGATCAACCTACTCTGTTAAGATAACAGAAAGTAACTTCAACTTGTATTCTTACTCTTTGTCTTGTAGTGACAGGATCTACTGATTTACAAAGAGCACTCTTAAGTAGCTGAACAGTATATTCTGAATGGTTTCCCTTTAAATAAATCTTTTTTCTTCATTATCAAGACCCCTGCTTTCTTTGATTTTTAGGGTCTACTCAAATGCATTGTGGGTAGATCCCAGGACCCTCGATTCATAATGGTTTTCAGGAACAACAAAGTGAAAGATGGTGATGGTAATGCCATGAAGCAAAAATCTCTTGGGTTACTTTGGTCACCCGTCTTTTTTAGCCTGAAAAACTAGTTCAACACTCTACCCTTGCATTAAAAAAATATCAACTTAACTTTTAGTGATAAAAAAGTCTGGACTTGAGAATAGGGTAGAAAACTGGGGCAAGTATTGTGATTTGGCTTTTTTTTAAACTGTTAATGGAATCCAGCAATGTGTGAGTGGTGTTTTGATAAACTTTGAACATGAAAGTAAATACCACACAGCATAATTTGTTTTAATACCTTTGATCTGGGCTGAAAGTTGAGGGTTTTTTTAATTTCTGGTGGTCATGACAGCCAAAGTTCTGTGCATAACTAGAGTAATCCTGTTTTACAGTTTTAATAGAAAAGACCAGAGTAACCATATTTTGTTGGCAAGACAGAAATAAAAGCATAACAGCACAATTTTTACCAAGTTACAAACAAGCCACTGAACATGACCAACATGTGAAAACATTACTCTGCAAGGATAGATATGAGATTTAATGATACAATATATCATTGGAATTATTTTACTTTTTAGCACAGCAGATACCAAACCCTTAGAAGCAGACTTATTAAACAGAATAGAAGAACCTAAGGAAAACTTTAAAAATAATATATCTGGCATTCTCATTACTAAGGGGCCAATGGCCTCTCCAGGATTGACAATTGTCTACAAGGGTTGTAAGGAAATAAGGGTCCAGTATTTTGTTAAAAACCTCAATTGCATGTGTTAACAGCATTAAGAGAAGCAGAGATTTTCTTTCTTTGACATCTGTTTCTTGGTTTCTTACTTCTGCTGAAAGCCCATGTAAACTAAGCTGAAAAACCACTATACTTTGCCAGTTGCTATTCCTGTTATTGTTGTAATGAAAGCTTGAACAGCATCTTTTGGGTACCAATAATCTGTTTTTTAACAGAAGAGCACATTGGACTTAAATGTGTTCCTGACAGCTGAAATTAATCAAGTATCTTGGAGGAGGTTAATATTTGTTGCAGTTCTGCAGATTTTTCCATATATCCTGTAAGTGATAGTAGTGATTTGCAAAAAATCATAGTATATATCAAGGGAAAGGCAGGTGTTAGAAAACTGTTAGCTGTTCATTGTAAGTATTATTTGGGCACTGTCAAACCTGTATGAAAAGGAAGTAACATTGAAATATTCTGCTGTTTTAAAGAATATCAGAATGACTTGTTATTAGTGATTGTTATTAAATGACTGAGTAGTAATTTACTGAAAATATTATTTGTTTTTAGATGAGAGGCTAGCATCATTTGTATGTTTCACTGAAATCACACAACAGAACATTTCATTTTTATTTAGTATAAGAGAAACTTAGTTAAATTGTTTGTAATTAAGGAGCTTTGAAATTTTCAGTATTTGACTATATATTTGTTTCACAAAATAGGTTTTTTGGTCTGATGATAACAGAGCTATTTTTGTTTTTGAACAACTGAACAGCAAGGTAAAGTTGGTGCTCAAAATATCAGTACTGATACTAATTTCTTTGCTGTTACAACTCCTGTTTCTGTTATCTTTCATCAAATGATATGTTTGATCATTCTCAAAACTCAAACTATATAAGTATCTCTACCATCTGTTGAAATGTTGAATTAACACCCAACAAAATTGTTAATCTAAATTTTCACCACACATTTGCCTTGATTATTATGTGGAATAATGTGAAAAATTTTTTTTCTCTGAACTGGAAAACAGGAAGCCTAATTCTCTTCAAAACCACTTCTCAATCAGCATAATTTGAGTCATATTACTTCTTACTTTCCCTTCTACATGCTTTGGGTTTTCTTCAACTTTATTTATCCCCAAGCATAGAACCTTTCTATTTTCCACCACCAACTCTTCATACCAATAACCACAATTAAACTTTCTATTTTCTTGCTTCCTGTAAAGCACTTTATTCTGTATCTCCAAACAACCTACCTACTTAAGACCTATCCATTCCTTGGCCTTATTTGTTTTGGAAACCCTAAGCGTCAGTTTTACATGACTGTTCTGTCTCAAGACAATACCAGAATTGCTGTGACAGTAGTTGGCTTGTGCTATACAATCAATGATCACCTGTAGCTGTTCATTTTTGATAAATTTATAATTTTCATATTGTTATTCTTCTCAAATGTTCATTTATAGTGAGTGGTAGTTAATATACCAGAGCATCATTCATTTGGAATTTAGCATCTTGAAGTTGTGAATTAGGAGATTTAAGTTACTTATATTCATAAACATGGGTAGTATTTGAAATGATGTCTTTACTTTGTATCTTTTACTGTCTTGTTTCTTTGCAAGATATTGCTTTTGCTCCACGATTCTTGTTTAAAACAGTTGATTTTTTTTGAGTGGACATAAACACTTCATCCAGTGATACTGAAATTACTTTCTTTTTTGTCCAGCTCTGTTTGTACTACCATATTTTTGGTTGCCTTAACTCGTATTTGAAATTTTGTGAATCAGACATAACTATAGGTGTGTAAATTTGAGGTGTATACAGTATTGCTCTTGTTTTTCACTGGTAAATGTTTGACAAAAATGACTTTGTTATTCTTCAACCACCTGATCACTGTTTTTATTTGGTTGGGACACTGAACCCACCTGTCTTTAATATAAACAAGACATGCAAATCAGTTAAATTTACTAGAAAGATGGTTTTTCTATTGTACTTAACATATTCAGTCAGATCCTGGTATTTCATGAATACAGGTACCAATGTACTTGCTGTGAGCCAGTGATAAGTATCATGAGTCATGCTGGTATTGCAGCTTTGCTGTAGGTATTATCTTTTTCAGCAGATAATTAGTGATTTGTTTGTCAGTTTGTACTGCTGTGCAGTGTACTATAGGTTTTCAGGTGACCATTAATTTTTGGGCTTACAATAATCCATTTCTTCTGCTTGATACCTGTGATATTTCTTACTTTACAAAACTTCAAAAAAAGAAGGCAATTAAGAAAGTTCTCTTTTTACTCATGATTCACACAATGTTAATTGATTCATACCTTGCCAAAAAACATTTCATTTTTAAGTAAATGTAAATGCAATACCATGGTGAGATTAATTAGTGTAGGATTGGACAGTTACTTGATATTTACTTACTTATTTAAACTGTGATGATTACTAAAAATTAGAGGTGAAAATTATAGACAGTACCACATCTGTATGCCGCAAAGTAATGTGCCTTGCGAGAATTTACATAACTGCCTTTAAAAATTCAATATTCTTAGAAAATATCAGGACAGTTCAAGATATCACTGTAGCAAGATCCAACTGATCTTGACCATTGACATTTTTTAACATTATGATAATAACAATGACATGAGAACACTAGATTTTTCTAAAGCATTTGATAAAGTTGCACAGTTTGCTTGTAAGTAAAATTCATGGACTGGGTATCACTGGTAAAATTTGTAAATGGATATCAGCATTTTTTAACAAAAGCACAAGAGGTAGTGGTAAATGGTTAATTTTGCAAAGAAGCACCAGTCTGTTCTGGTATATTGCAAGGTGTATTAATAATCTACTAGACTGTGGACTTTGCAAGAATGTATATTTGTTGATGACAGGTCCCTATTTTGGCCACAGGCGCTCAGGAGGCAAAATAAGGTACTGATACCAGGGAAAACATTCATAAGGACCATTTTCTTGCTGAATTTTGAAGAGAAAACATTTACCTTTTGTTTCTATGTATGCTCTGCTATTATCAATAGTTTTTATCACTTTTTGTAAAATAGGTATAATCTTAAAACAGTGAACTTGATGAAGATAGTAGATATCACTGGTATTTTTTCAGGTTTTGCAGGTAATTTTTTTCTGCAATGACAAATCACAATGTGAAAACATATATTGCTGGGGGTCATGATAAGAGTGGAGGTGGTGGAAATATTTTTGGAAATTAATTGGATCCAACACATGCTAGTGTGTAAAATGGACAATAAAGCAAATGTGATGATGATGAAGATGATGAATTAGTGGGGAAAGGGTAATTAGTCAATTTTTCTCAGCATCTCCACATGTAAAAGAATAAGTACAATATATGTTTTTAGATGTGCTTTGCCTGATGACAGCTGGAAGACATGGATTGTTTGTCATCTTTTAGATAAAAGCACCATTGATGAGTTAATTTATCTTTATCAAATAAAAAGCTAGAAGATTGTGAAAACATCCCAACTAACTCCAGTAGATGCTATTTGTTCATATTTGTGATATGGATTGCATCCTTCCATTGTAAGTGAAAAGGAAAGACATAACACCATATTACTAACTTAAAAAAATTAATGGCACATCATCATTAGCATGTTTTGCAATGACCATTGCATCACAAAGACATATGTGATACAATTTTTTCAATTGCATTTCCACTTTCACTTATGAACCATATTAACTGTGTGTGGCTGGCCATGCTTATACTTTACTCAAGAATGGCTGAAATTTAAATGAAAAAGGAATGAGGAGCTCCTTTCACAGGATTAACCAAAAGAAATAGTATTCAGGTGCATACAGTTGGATGGTTGTGATTTCATAAAAAAATGTTATACCACAGACAAAGATTTAAAAGGTCTCCTATTATGGAAGATAAACAGTTATTGAGGACTTGACTTGTGTTGATACAATTACTTTAGGTGGGGATTTGCAAACAAAAAATTAGCATAATGAACAGTACACACCACTTCTGATCACTTAATGAGATACATAAAAGATGCACTCAGACTTCAGAAAGATCTGTGTGATCTCTAACTATGGGCTAATAAATGGAAAATCCATTTTAACCAAATGCTAGGTAATGAGGTTTTGTCAGTCTAAATTACTAAGAACTCCCTCATACTCACTCAGCAATCATATATGAAAATCCATTATAGTAACCTGTATCTAGGTATTGTCCTTACAAATGACACAAAATGGGGACCACATATTTCAACCCCGTGTTAAAAATTAAATTTTACACTTGGGTTTTTTTGAAATGGATTTTGTTCAGTTCCCCACAAGAGCTCAAAAAAGTAGCCAGCATGGCACAGACCAGATCCTTAGTGGGTTAGCCCCCCTGTATCTTGAACCCATACCTTGATAAGGTATTAAGCAACTGATAAAAAAAACCCCAGAAAGTTACATGAGATAGCCATAGAAGATGGATACAGTTGATTCACAGAACAATGTTACATGCTGCCTGCAGACTATCAAAAATTACAAGATCTATGCCATAAACAAGCCACTACATTTCAAACAGATAAAGAAGAAGAAAATACAATGTAAGAGTGCCAGATTTAAACAAATAAAGTATGACTGGAATTCCAGTGTAACAAAAACAGCACCTTAAATGAGAGGTGTACTATTAACAGTTTATGGATGTTTTAAAAAGAGTAACACTGTAGTAATACTCCTAGAGGGTCACCTGAAGTGGTCCTTGATGTGCACCAGAAGTAATCATCAGGTTCAGTTTGTACAATTAAGAACTTAAACTGACAACTACTACTAACCTTCAAGGAACTATTCCATTATGGAATGAACTAGGTCATGGGATTATAAATAGTAAAAATAGTAATTTTTGTAATTTTAATGAACTCAATTAATAGTCTACTGCATTATCATCTGTGATACTCCAACAGGAAATTTTTCAAGTGTATGAAAACAACACTTGTAAAAGGGCACATGGTAATAGGTGTATTACATGCTAAAAATACTCAGTTTAGACAATAAATACAAATTGGAAAACACTTGAATAAATGTAAGAGTGTTTTCCAATATTTTTTATATTCACCATCCTTACACTTGCATTAGAACCAGACCTTAATCTCTCACTTTATGCCATTATTAAAAGAGTGAAAAAAGATTTCCATTCAGTGATGTGTTGCATGTTGTACCATTTTTATGAACCCAAAAAGAACAAAAGTGTTGTGCATGCTGAAAACATTGGACACTAACTAATAATAATCAACCAATATTAATGCATATCTGACATCACTTAACAGAAAGTTAGTTAAGGATATCCCAAAGGGGACTGGATCATGAACAATAGGCCAAGCATAAAATTTTTACCACAAATGCAGATATTTTGACAAAACAGATATACATACTTAGATGTAGGGTTGACTGTAATGACAGCTTTTGAAAAGAAACTAGACAAACTAAAAGTCAAATCAGTGCCACATATCAGTTTTACAATTCATCAGATACACATATTTTCATTCCTGGTGTATTTTCTTGACAGGACCTTCAGAAGGGTTATAAGGCCTTCACTCAATCTCCAACCTTGGGGCTTATGCCCTTTGTGTTACTTTTTACCTAAGCTTGTTTTGTACGATGAGCCCTTTTCAAAACAAACCCAATTGGTATAGGCCACCAGGATCATTGAAAAGTTTAGAACATGCAATCATAATAGTGCATCAGTAGATGTTCTGTGAGCCCAATGTATCAATTACATTTCAAAATGGTATTTTAAAAATATTTTTAATTGTCCATAGTTGTTTTGGTAATATTAAAGTACATACAACTTTGTCAGGAGGAGAGATGATCCTTGAAACATTTTTTAACCTTAAGATGATTCATCTTCCACTGTCAGAGTGCAATTAAAATAATTTTAAAAATTGCGACAATACCTTCTCTGCTTTTGCTAATTGTATGAGAAAGTAATTGAGTTAATATTATTAAGTTGTCATCTATGATTGGTTGGTCTTGTGCGAGGTCTTTTGTAGGTTTTTGAAGCACAGAGAATATTATGAAAATTAATGAATTACAAATGAGTAACTTGGTGCATCAAGGTGCATATTAACTCTGGGAACACTTGTTTTAATGTAGTTGTGGAAACTGTTGAATCTGTGGTAAGGGTTTTCCATTGTTCCTTTACAGGCAATATGGGCTTATATTACCTTAGAGTTGTTTGTAATTTCTTATTTCTGTTTGCATCATCCCATTAGCTACAGTTAAGCATGATATGCATTTTCTATACTAATATCATTTTTTGTTGTTTTTAAGGATTCAATGTCGAAACAGTGGAGTATAAAAATATAAGCTTCACTGTATGGGATGTTGGTGGCCAAGATAAGATCAGACCATTATGGAGACATTATTACCAAAATACACAAGGTATTTTCAAAAGCAAAGTTATTGTATACCTAGTTAGATGATGTTCATGCTTTATGTTCATGCTTTTGCTGTATCTTCTTGACATTTATATAGTTACAAGGTGTTTTTTTTATTTGCATAGTTGGTGGGTATGCCTTTTAACTGTTTGGTGTTGTGGCTGCGCTTGATGCAGAGGGTTAAGTGTTGTTCACTCTGCAAGTCTTGTAGAAATGTGTTGAACTCAATAGCTTGTCATTTGTGAGAACACACAAGAGAACATTGACTTTGATGGGAGAAGTATCTTTACATATGTTTTATGGTAGTAGATTGAAGTTCTGCCATTAAGATGTTTGGAGTTGTGGTTGCTTTAAGAGTACTTTCTCATTATCCCACTTACTTTTATGCAGACAAAATTAACCCAATGCCTAGCAGTGGCATTGTCATGCCTGACATTGTACTGTAGAGGAAAAACAACAGGAAAAGACATAAACAGAATTGCTTATCCTGCCCTTGTGGACAGTTTCTGGTGTCATTTTGGATATGCAACACCTTGCAGACTGTATCTCCTTTCTTTCATCTGGTCTTTCTGGTATTTTTTCCTTGATCTGATTACTGTTTATCTTGTTAAATCACTGCCTACTTGTGGGCATGATTCAGTCAACTTCCTTACCCATATCTTTTGTAAATGCATCCAACTTTGTGCACATTGTAGAATAGTATTGATAGTGTTATTGATAGATTTGTCAACTTTAACTCTTTGTTAATTTAGCATTTTAAGATTCTCTCTCCACTTTCACCACTCTGATATATATTTTGTTGTACTGCATTAGTAACCACCTTACTCCCTTCATGCACAATCCAAATAATTGAATTTGGTACTTGATTAATGCTTTGAGTGTCTTGGCCCGTTGTTGTCTGTGTAGTTCTCACAACCTTCCTTGTTTAATTTTGCAACTATGAATGAAAAATATATGTGAAATAGTAATTTAAAAGTGGAGTGGCCAATCCACGGCTGATGTCTTAAGCTATATTGATATGTATCGTCGTTTTGTTTTACTCGCGTGCTATGAGATGATGACATCTTGCATTTGTACTGTTGAATTTTTACATCTCCCGGAAAAAGGTTGAAACCAGCAAATATAAGACGGAATTAACATCCATTCACACTGCACTGAAGGTGGCTTTCTGGCCTTGCTGCAGGTTAGCCTATTAACCGTATATTGCAGTTGCTGAATTTGAAATATTGCTTTTTAGGGCTTATCTTTGTGGTGGATTCTAATGATAGAGAGCGTGTTTCTGAAGCCAAGGAAGAATTAAACAAAATGGTCAACGAGGACGAGCTTCGTGAAGCAGTCATTCTCGTGTTTGCCAACAAGCAGGTACGGTTTTTTTTGTTCTTTGATTATATATTTATCAGGTAAATATATTTTCTTGTTTTTAATTTTTTTAAATTGGAATTAATTGTCAACAAAGACATACAGTATTCAGCCTGGTATCCATATATTCAGTGCCACGATTCAGTTGTTTTTTTATTAGAATGTTGGCTCTGTGGAAGCATTTTTTTTGTTACTTGCAGGACTACACAAATTCCAAAACCCGTAATACCCGGTGGTTGTTCCATTTACGGGTTGAGTGATGAAATTCCTGTCTTTAATGGACAACAACGGACTGTAATTTTAGTGGTTTGTGCAAGAAAAAGTCCATTGCCCGGTAAAAATGTTTTGCAATCCGTATATGTAGTGGGCAGTCTACTTGAAACTGTTGTCCATTAAAATTATCACCTTCAGATTAATATAAGACAATTAAATTCATTGCACCTGCCAATGTACTCGTAAAATTTGATTTTGTGGAATTGTCTAGGTCACTTAGCATAAATATGAACTGGTTCAAGGGTTACATTCTCCAATGCAAAGACATTTTAGGATATTACATTAACGTATGAATTGCTTAAAGATATTATTTGTACTTTAGAGTTTTAACAAAATTCATAACAAAAAACATTTAGTCTTAAATTAACATTTGTATGGATTTTACAACCCTGAGTTTTTGGTCTTACCAATTTTGGGGGCTTCTTTTTACATGTCAAAGAGCTTTATTTTAGGTTGCACTTGTACTTATGTTACTGTAAAAGTGTAGTGAAGTGTGGTGATAGTCAACGTTGCTCACGAATTTCGGGGATAAAACATCGAACTATCAGAAATACATCTGAAATATGACATACTTGACTACAGAAAAAATAGCCGTCATTTGGCATGGTGGGCCCAAGCGATGGTGGTTTATCTGTATATTTTTGACTTTTAAAGTTGAAGTTTCGTGCTAATTTTGTGACACATAGTCTATGCATTCATCCTTCCATGGCAGTGATAAAGCTAGCAGATGATGAAGCCATGGACAATGTGACCAGCCTCTGGTGCTGCGAGCTTGGTAGAAATGCAGATCACAGTGCAACACACAAGTTAGAACAGTTTTACATTATCAGTAAAACGCTATCCATAACACAAACTACACACTTCAATTAATTACCTGTGGCTATACCGCTACTGCACAACATTGTGTATGAATAAAATAATGAAATGGCCTATGCATTATTAATTATTTCATGCTCATCACATGACGATATGGACCACACTTGCATTGTAATCGGGAGGAGCAACATTTGGAGTGTAGAATTTTCCCATGTTCAAAAAAACAAAACTTGATTAAGCAAATGTACAGCAAGCTGGGAATAACCGTTTGATTTTTTTTATGTTTGTACATTGAAATATACTTTTCTTTTTCATTTTGCATTCCAGGATTTACCTAATGTGATGACGTCCGCTGATTTGACAGACAAACTGAATCTGCACTGCTTAAAAAATCGAAATTGGTATATCCAGTCTACATGTGCTACCACGGGTGATGGTCTTTACGAAGGTTTGGACTGGCTGTCGGAACAGCTTAAGAAAATGAAGAAGTAATAGGCTAAACGTGGATCTCCTAGCACTTGATTCTTTTAATAACTATCCTAGCGTAACATCCGTTGGTCGTACCATATTTGCCATGAAGACGTATAAACTGACTAATTGCAGGCTGCCCTTGTTTTTGAGCATCACATCGTGGAATTAAACTGAACTGTAAATAGTTGATATAGTTCTGTAGTTCTGCAAGGTTTATGCACTGTGAAATAGCCAAACTGGGTTTTGCCTTACTCATAAAGCCAAGGATCTCATTATCTTAGGTTAATTTCGGTTTTCATTTCTTTTCCACCCAAACCTCCCAACCCTACTCCACCCTGTTATGTGATGGCTTCCATTTCGTTTTTGAGTTTCAGCAAAAGACTTAAGTGGAAGGTCATCATGCCTAGGTATGCTCCAAGCGTACTATTCCTGCGGCCAGGTTTCTTTTTACAAAATGCCCATTAGTGGATTAGCAACTGTATATATTTGTTTCGTAATTTGCGATAGATGTTACCCTAACCAACGAAAAATAAGTAGAATTAACGCCTCGAAACAGATTTATATTTCGACCTGAAGTTGGTTGCTAAACAAATGATTGTGCGTTAACCTATTAAAACCACCTGAAAAAGTTAGAATCGGCAAGGAGAATCCCAATCTCGTTTAGTGTTTTGTAGTTTGGTAAATTATATTATTCTTTGCATTACGTAACCTAGTACAAATTTACGGCACCATTAACATGTTTACGTAAACGGTAAGTGAATTGCCTACTAGCTGTATTGCATATTCATATGCGATGTGTTCTTTTAAGGTAAATTTAGTGCAGAAGAGAAATTCTAGGAAAATTGTCGATAGTGAAGTCAGCGTCTTGCAAAAATCTAAACTAGATATTTAGCTTCCCTTTCATTTACTTATTGTTGAATAAAATAAAGTAAGGGGTGTTTTGCCTTAACCAGGGATGATTGCGATGAAAAAATTACTTCATATCCTTCGATTTGATTGAATAGGAAACCTAGAAATATATGCCATGGTATTCGCTAAGATAGTTTGGCTCGGTGGATTTTGTACTTTGAAAACTGAGGAAAACGAGAAATTGTAAACGTGCATCTTGGACGTGAGTCAAAAGCAGTTCATGCAAAAAATATAGTTGACACTTTTTTCTTCTTTTTTTTTTACCCCGTCGTTTACTTATTGTTGCAGGCTGCGTTCCACATAGTGCTGTTTTATCTCTTGTCCCCCGGATGCAAGAGATGTGCTTTGATTTTGCAGCCGATGTGATTTTGTTGCGCTTCCCATGATTTGATTGCACTTTGGTTATACCCATTTCAACTAATATGTATTATATCACTACTTGGATAGAAAAGGCTTTTGTAAGCCTCACTCAGGTTAGTTCTTCTTTGCCGTTCCATACCCTCCTTTTGAACACCATATTTTAACAAATTTAGCTTGGTATATCCTTCTAATTGAAATTACGTGCCTGGCTTTGTAAGGGAGGTTTTGAGTAAGGCACAAGACTGTATGCACAGATTTAGATGAGTTCTCCGGGGATAGGAACGTTGGGGCGAGTGGCCACAAAGAACTCGGGACGGTTGTGTTCGGCAGATCGCTACAGAAAACCATTGGCAATGGTTCGAGGGCCGTTGCCCCAAGCGCCTATTTTATTCATTTTTTTATTTTTTTTATTCCGCGTGTCGGATGTTAATATATTCATGTACCAGTATCTGAATGTTATTTGCACTTGACAAAGGCGTCAAATTCAACAAAGCTATATAATGTAAATGAATTTCACCGGTGACCTGCCAGGAAAATAAGAACTCAATATTTAGCAATTCCGGTCAAATCCACCAGACCTTGCCAGCACCCGTCAAATCTAGTTCTTAATATAGAACAGAAGTTGAGTATGCTCTTAGAGAACGTTGACATCACATCTTCGCCTTGGGTTCGTAAGAGTTCGTTTTGGAGGGGTTTTTTTGTAGTTGATGGTTAAAAGTTGTAAGAATAAGTTTGTCGTGTATTGACCAAGCAAATCCAAAATACACCGAGGTTTAGCGAAAGGTCTTACAAAAGGCGGGTTCGTTTTGTTTTGTTTATGTTACGGTGTAAACATGTGTTGTGGGAAGTTTGAATTGATGAAAAATAAAATAGAAGTTGGATAAGGTGTACCGAGGAAGAAGGACGAAGGCAATGGAGAAAACAACCTGGTTTTTTTTACTACAAACACTTCCTTTTCAACAAACAAAAACGGTAAAGTCTTATTAGATCATATTATGTTGGATCCAACAAAGGATTTCTTTGACTTGCACTCAACTGGACCAAGATGCCATAATGAGAAACGTAAAGTCAAACTTTGTTGTTATCGATACTCGGGAAAAAAAGCGAGGATCAAGAAATCCGGCCACTTTATTTTCATTGCTGAAAGAAAACGGTTTTCCTCTGGAAATACTGAGTACATGTTATCTAATTCTGTCAGGCGGTATTCACGATGTATGTCCTACATGCTTGCCTTCATACCCGCACGTCGTCGTAAGCTGCCATGTCGAATTCNGGTAAAGTCTTATTAGATCATATAATCTTAGATACAACAAAGGATTTCTTTGGCTTGCACTGAAGTGGACCAAGATGCCATAATGAGAAACGTGAAGTCAAACTTGGTTGTTATCGCTACTGGGAAAAAAGCGAGGATCAAGAATTCCGGCCACTTTATTTTCATTGCTGAAAGAAAACAGGGTTTTTCTCTGGAAATACTGAGTACATGTTATCTAATTCTGTCAGGCGGTATTCAAGATGTATGTCCTACATGCTTGCCTTCATACCCGCACGTCGTCGTAAGCTGCCATGTCGAATTCTCACATCTCTCGATAGAATGCTTTTTCATAAACATTTGCTTGCCAGACCGAGAAATGTCTGCCTTCCCCCAACTCTTTCCCATTTACTTGATAAGTTACCACCTTGTATTCTATTCCTTTTTTATTTTCTACATGTCTTAAGAAACTACTTGGTCTCTGCACCGTTCATTCAATTAACCTTCTGTCAGTCTGACGCCTTTTAAATATGTTTTAATCCATAACCACCCAGAAGGTTTTCATCATCATCCGTAAAAAAATACATTGCTGTCGCCTCGAGTTGCTTTTTCATTTCTTCGCTTATTGTCCATGTCTCTTATTCCTACATTACTGCACTCTATGTACAGCACTTGACAAGTCTAGATTGTGATGTCTTACACCGTGTACTATGTTCACTTATTTCTGCAGTGTAAAATTACATTTTGATATGATCAAATGAGCTTTAAAGCGAAAATGGACACGAACGATAAAAGTATTTACTATAAATTAAAAACTAAGATAAATTCAATAAATTGCACAAAAAGGCTATTCATAAGCGATTTTGAAATGTTCGCTTGAAGGTTAGTTTATTTAATTTCTCGAATGTGAGAGAGGAGCCGTGGCATAATGGTTTGTGCAGTTGCACTGCAATCAAAGGGTTCCAGATTCGATACCCCGAGCGGGTGAAAAGAAGTTGGAACTTTACAAACGAAAAAGCCGTTTGTTAGATACTGGGGAGAGAAATGACGTTAAAACAGACTTGTGCAAAATTGGAGCATATGTGCTAAAGGTTCGGTCACCTGACCTCGTGTTCTCTAATCGAGTTGGGTTTTTTTGAAAAACGACCATTATTATTTGGACAACTACATACACATTTCTCCACAAGACGAATAAGATCATTAATATATGATGGGGGTGTTACCCTGTAAGACCTTGAGGATAATTATAATTAAAATAATTCTGAACTTGACAGACGTTCAGTGCAGCTGATGGTGAAATATATGAAAAACGTGAAATATTTGAAATAAACCCAGCAGTTGCATTTTGAACACGCTGAAGTTTATTTATTTGTACATTTGGTAGGCCCTAAAATGAACAGTTACAGTAATTTAATCTGCCAATAACCAAGGCCTGAACAAGTGGTTTTGTGGCCTCAACCGATAAGTATTTTCTAATACATGTAACGAATAGAATTCTAAGTTACATGTAATTATATGCGTGATCGCTATCAGCGCGTAGCGGATAAGCCTGACAGTCTATCGGAAATGTGTCATCTGCCCTTTGGAGTCCCTCAGGGGTCCTATCTAGGAACACTTCTTTTCACTATTTATGTCAGTAAGGGATCATTCACAAATGACGTCAACCACTTAGAAGGGGTAGCGGGGTTACCTAAATGTTGACAGAAGTTGACNAAAACAGGGTTTTTCTCTGGAAATACTGAGTACATGTTATCTAATTCTGTCAGGCGGTATTCAAGATGTATGTCCTACATGCTTGCCTTCATACCCGCACGTCGTCGTAAGCTGCCATGTCGAATTCTCACATCTCTCGATAGAATGCTTTTTCATAAACATTTGCTTGCCAGACCGAGAAATGTCTGCCTTCCCCCAACTCTTTCCCATTTACTTGATAAGTTACCACCTTGTATTCTATTCCTTTTTTATTTTCTACATGTCTTAAGAAACTACTTGGTCTCTGCACCGTTCATTCAATTAACCTTCTGTCAGTCTGACGCCTTTTAAATATGTTTTAATCCATAACCACCCAGAAGGTTTTCATCATCATCCGTAAAAAAATACATTGCTGTCGCCTCGAGTTGCTTTTTCATTTCTTCGCTTATTGTCCATGTCTCTTATTCCTACATTACTGCACTCTATGTACAGCACTTGACAAGTCTAGATTGTGATGTCTTACACCGTGTACTATGTTCACTTATTTCTGCAGTGTAAAATTACATTTTGATATGATCAAATGAGCTTTAAAGCGAAAATGGACACGAACGATAAAAGTATTTACTATAAATTAAAAACTAAGATAAATTCAATAAATTGCACAAAAAGGCTATTCATAAGCGATTTTGAAATGTTCGCTTGAAGGTTAGTTTATTTAATTTCTCGAATGTGAGAGAGGAGCCGTGGCATAATGGTTTGTGCAGTTGCACTGCAATCAAAGGGTTCCAGATTCGATACCCCGAGCGGGTGAAAAGAAGTTGGAACTTTACAAACGAAAAAGCCGTTTGTTAGATACTGGGGAGAGAAATGACGTTAAAACAGACTTGTGCAAAATTGGAGCATATGTGCTAAAGGTTCGGTCACCTGACCTCGTGTTCTCTAATCGAGTTGGGTTTTTTTGAAAAACGACCATTATTATTTGGACAACTACATACACATTTCTCCACAAGACGAATAAGATCATTAATATATGATGGGGGTGTTACCCTGTAAGACCTTGAGGATAATTATAATTAAAATAATTCTGAACTTGACAGACGTTCAGTGCAGCTGATGGTGAAATATATGAAAAACGTGAAATATTTGAAATAAACCCAGCAGTTGCATTTTGAACACGCTGAAGTTTATTTATTTGTACATTTGGTAGGCCCTAAAATGAACAGTTACAGTAATTTAATCTGCCAATAACCAAGGCCTGAACAAGTGGTTTTGTGGCCTCAACCGATAAGTATTTTCTAATACATGTAACGAATAGAATTCTAAGTTACATGTAATTATATGCGTGATCGCTATCAGCGCGTAGCGGATAAGCCTGACAGTCTATCGGAAATGTGTCATCTGCCCTTTGGAGTCCCTCAGGGGTCCTATCTAGGAACACTTCTTTTCACTATTTATGTCAGTAAGGGATCATTCACAAATGACGTCAACCACTTAGAAGGGGTAGCGGGGTTACCTAAATGTTGACAGAAGTTGACCTTATATTGGGTAGGGGGTGAAAGGAGGGTGAAGTTGATGTCATTCTTTGAAAAAGTTTAATAATTCTAAAAGCTTAAACCTTTTAACTTACTCGGGAGTTTATAAACAACCTTTTCCTTATGTCAGTACCCTCCCTTCAGTTGTTGGCTGCTGTGTCCATGCGACAACAGACCTGTCTGAGGTAGTGATGGACATCTGTTCAGGAATTTAAATGGGAGTGAAAATGATGCGAGTGAAGCAGAGGATGAATAGAGCGGAGATGATGACAATTTTACCTCGCAAGTAGAATTTGATGCGAATATATTTTATCCCATTGCAAGTTTTTTCAAAGTGAGGAAAACAGAGGGGTTCAATTGAAAGGTTATTTCACGCAATTGTTTTTTCTCTTGAGTTTTACATTTCACTCGGGGGTACTTTTTTAACCTTCTTCTTCCAACTTCGAGCACCCTGATAGTCGGAAACCCATAAATTAAGAACATAGTGTCAATATTTTTTCTTCGTTTGCAGAAAAAGGTCAGGAAAAAAGTACCAAAAATTGACGTCAACTTTAGAGGGAGGCGGTCAGAAATCCACAAGTTGACAAGAGGGGGAGAGAGGTTAAAAATGGTGAAACGTGGTTGATGTCATTTGTGAACGATCCCAAAGTTAAATAAAAAAAATCCGAAATCATTTACTCAACATCCATGCCTTAGTTGACGACACAGTTATAACTGTCATTTGAAACAGATAAAAGGAATGGTGAAATAGAAGCACGGAATGCTACGGAACGCTGTGTTAGAACTGTCCGATCTTGGGTGATCACAGACAAATTAAAACTTGATCAATAAAACACTGAATTTTTTTAATAATAGGGACAAGGGAGAGATGGACAAAGCTGATGATAGTAAATTCTTAACAGGGAATAATTTTGTAAAAGAAACTAGAAATTC
Organism: Morbakka virulenta; assembly: GCA_003991215.1. Taxonomy (NCBI): domain Eukaryota; kingdom Metazoa; phylum Cnidaria; class Cubozoa; order Carybdeida; family Carukiidae; genus Morbakka; species Morbakka virulenta. The sequence continues at coordinate 2,131,331 of RDPX01000080.1, read as the reverse complement.
ACGCTTTTGGATCAACTCTTATCTTAGAACAGGTAGGATAAAATCCTTTCCAGTACAGATACTGTAACTCCATGTGTAGTTTCCAGGCGATATAATAAAACAAAGTGGTCTAAGGCATCAAATCCCGCATTGAAGTCCAGCATTGCTAGTTATAACACATACCGATTATTCATGCCAATGAGAGGACCGTTGGCAACTCTCAACAGTGCAGTTTCCACTCTACGAAACTTTCTGTAGGCAGATTGAAGTGCAGAAAACAGGTCGTTGTTATTATTGTGACGTGATACGAGTTCAAATGCTGCTCTTTTGTGATTTCTGATAAAAATTGTAGAAGATTACTAATAGGAGGTAGACTTTTATGGGACAACTTCGAGCCTTTCTTGAACAATGGCTTAACCAACTCACTTTCCATTCATGTGGAAAGTGTGATAGTGTCAAAGAAGCATTTACTATTTTTGTAATTAACGGAAGAAGAATATGGATAGTATCATGGAGCATAGATGTTGGAAAAGGGTCCAGTTCGCACTCTTCAGGATGTTATGGACTTAATCCTCCCTTACGGTTTTGAAGGAATATAGCTTTTCAACAAAACTTGGTATTAATTTATCGGCAGGAACAAGATTATGATCAGATAGACTGATAGAAGTAGAATCGACCAAAGAGTTGTACCCTTTTACATTTCTAGATCTTGTGTAGATATAAGATGCTTTTCCGCATTGCATAACGAGCTCATGCGTAGCTCTCGTTTGAAAGTCTAAAAAATGTTTTTAGACTTCAACATTCTGTATTTCGTTGTTGGAACAGAAAGATCAGGCCTTAGTGATGTCAGACAGCACAGTAGCATGATCTGATTTATAACTACTAATCGGTGGTGTTCCATTCATAAAGGAATCACACGTGCATGTTATAGTCAATTCTAGGGTATGGGCTTCACGATACGTACGGTGATGAACATGTTAAGTCCAAAAAACCCCAAGAGAATCAAGAAGTGTTGAGCATCTGAGTTTTGTGTATCGTTAACATGGAAGTCACCTGTGATGTCCAGTTGCTCCCTGCATCGTAGTCGAGTTTCTAGATAAATTAAGAAACTCATTTAGGAATACACTTGTTGAGACGGATGTTTTTCTGAGTACGGTGGTCTATAAATGATGACAGTTTGAAAATGATATGATGACGATGATCCAACTATCCATTCAGAAAATTCGTAAGATCCACCTTCACTAACACCTGTCCTCAGCCTTCTTATCATCAAGTGACTCGCGTTAAATTAGTCTTGTTCGCCACCCACCCCCCACCCCACGAACTTCAGATCTCACGTGCTCAATGTATTTATATTTACTTGAGCATTACTCAACCCTATATGCAGAATCTTTACCCATATGTAAATGGTCAGTAACAGCAACCAGATCCACCGTTGTTTCACAAATAAATTAAAAACTATCAGAAGTCTTATTTCTCACAGAACCGGTATTCATATTGCAGAGTACCATTTGGGTTTTTGGGGTTTTTTTTTACGCCAGCTCGAAGCTCGAGGGTCAGAATTACTCACGATTGTTAGGTTGTTACACATTGGCACTTTTCGTTGTTGAAGAGGGTTCTCAGGTTACGCTAAAAAATTGGAGTTATAATATAATTGTTTGAATTTAATTTGAAAACCAAATCGCCCACGTTTAGAATAACATGAAATGATTTGACAGAGCTAAAATAACAAGAGCATGGTCTCTTGTGGCGCTTTAATTTACTTGTTCAGAAATGCAATTGGTAAAGAGACTCTAATAGCAAAAGAAAAAATTCTGTTTGCATTCCATAGTAATAAAAACAATTGTTCAGCAACAGTACTATTGTAATGATGAAGAGCCAAGGTTCTAAATTTTGTAGCCCTAAAATCTTTCAAAATATTTCAGTACCAAGAACCCAACGGGTTTCCAGGCAGTACTTCAGCTGTTAGACAACCGTCAGAATATTATTAGGCGGAACTGAAGCGTCCAATGCAAGAAAAGACTAAAATCACGGAGCCCCAAACACCGTGGCCACCCATGACAATGACTGTTATTGCCAGTACAGGCTCTTGATTAGTTCTACATCTTTTCTGTTAAAGTCTAACATTTCAAATAATGATTTGCTTTGTGGTGTTGTTGCTAAAATGACGATTCATAATTGAGTATCGTACTTCTTTTTAGCAGAAATACGAGTCACACACGACCAACAAAATTGGTGGTCTTTATCTACTGAAAGGAATGAAAATTCCTTGCCAGATTTTTTTGAAGTGCAGATGTCAGCCATTATCACAGCCACAGTTCCACATACACTATAAGTAACAACAGTGTAAGTTCAACCACCAAGTCTTAATCAAAACAGTTCATTATGTAAAACCGTGTTATGCAAAAGCATAAATTATGCTCCCTAATTATTATTATTATTATTATTATTATTACTATTATATTACACTAGGAGCAAAAAGCACTGACATGTTATACCGCATCTGATAGGGAAGCCGGTTATTACTAATAACCAAAGTTTCCTCAAAATTTGTCACGCATTTTAGCATTCTATTAGTTTTTCTTATTATTCTAGCTGTCCCTAACATAGCAGTTTTTTAACAGGATATGCCTCTAGCTTGATTCCAGTATATTTTACTAAGTTTGGAAACATTTTTGAAACACAACCCAGTGCTCCAACAATAATTGGTACCACCATAACTTTGCTCAGATTTTAGAGTCGCTTAATTACTAGTTTGAGGTCATGATATTTTTCTGTTTCAGATATCCTTTTATCAGCTGGTACCGGTATGTCTATAATTATTGCAGACTTTTCCCTATCATCAATGATGAGAATGTCCGGTTTCCTTTCCTTAATCTCATTATCGTAGTTAAAAAGACTTTGGAAGCTCGGTCTACCTCTGAAAAGTGCTGAACTTAGTTTTCCGTTACGCATTGCTCGGCCAACGATCTGCTAGCTTTTCGATAAGAAAAGCTAGCAGATCTAATATTTGATTCCGTTTCATACCTTCCCCGCGTCCCGTTTCACCATACTTAATCCATGTATTCACAACACTAAGGAATGAAAGGTGGAAAATTACTCTTGTTAGCCATTGCTTTGTTTTGAATATCATTGGAGAGTATGAAATCAGAGGAGCCATCATGTCAACCCTTGTCACGTGACAATAGTTACGTCACCAACTTTTGATGCAAGGTTATCCATTTTTATTCTACCCTCAATTTCATTTCTTTCCTCGACTGCAAAACTACTCCTGACATTCGGTTAGTTTTTAAAACTCTAAGAGAATAAAATCTTTTCTTTTTGAGCTCAACCAACAATTGTGCTCTAACGACACCAAGTGCTTGTAAGATTAGTGATTGGAATGAAGAGAACTCAGTATGATAAATTAATATTTGTTATATGCTCTGAAATGATATTGGTGACTCTTAGTTAGCTCCATTAGTTGGGAACTTGTTCATAATCTTGGCTCCTTGGAAGTAAAAAGGTTTTCAAGCCGTCAGAGATTTACCGGGTTTATGACGTCTTGCATCTAGTAGTCTATGGAAAGAAACGTTTCGAAAGGTATTTCTCTCATCATCAAAACTGGATGGTCTAGTTGCCTGAACACTTATTCTGGCTCACTGAAGAGAATATGGACGCGAGTGGGATGTATGGGGTCTGCAGTGTATTGCTTGTTTTCTGCCCATCCTTCTTCTCCGACCTTTCATAGATGGAATTTGGTGCAAGCCAATATGATACAATTATTTACCAGGGATGCCACTAATGAAGGGGCCGGTATGCTTCAAGAGTTTGTTTCAGTAATTTCCATAGGTTATATCTCTTGTTTTACAATGGTTTCTCCTAATCATGCCATAAAACTATCCATCCAAAGCTTCTCTCTTCTCCACTTGCTTTTTTCTGGTCTATTTTTCTCACTATTTTCGATTTTTTCTTTTCCTCATTTGATTACCTTGTTTTGCTCTCTTTTTGTAGCATGGGCGTGTAAACATACTTACTAAATATCAGTATTTTTAGTTGAAAAAATTTCTCTAGCGAAGTTCTTGTCCACAGATATAAATGACCTCAGATGTAAGAGCTTTATCATGTCATGAGTCGTAAGCTTTTTCTGAGCTACGTTTCGAGAGATACTTCTCCCATCGTCAGGCTCTGAGCCTGACGATGGGAGAAGTATCTCGAGAGAAGTATCTCTCGAAACGTAGCTCAGAAAAAGCTTACGACTCATGACATGATAAAGCTTTTACATCTATGGCTTCCTCTGAATCCATAAAGTTCAGAATTTTTAAGAAAAATGACCTTGTTTTATTATTCTTTCGTGGTCACTCCTATCACTTAAAAAGGATGACATCATCGGTGCAAACCAACCAATCAGAACCAACGGATTGAACTAATCTGCTGACAACAAGCATGTACAGGTTTTTCTAAACATCGTCAAGTATGCAGTAAAGATGGCTGTTTTGGTACACCGTTTATCTGTGCATACAAATGATGTGAATTGCTGCAGTTTTTCATCCAACAGTAAACTATTGGCTTCTGTTTCGGGCTACAAAACTGTGCGGCTCTGGGATGT
>RDPX01000080.1:2111602-2124596 GCA_003991215.1 Morbakka virulenta | reverse complement strand
AATATATATATATATATATATATATATATATATATATATATATATATATATATATATGCATATATATATATTCTATTTTTAGAAATTGAAGGCAAAAAATGATTTCGACATTTTTTTTCTCCCCCCTTTTTTCCACCTGATCATCATCATCATCATCATCATCATCATCATCATCATCATCATATTCAGTTTTATGTCCATTTTAGATGCTGGCTATATATGATATATATAGCTCATAGTCCTGTTCAGGTGGTATCCAGCAGGCTTCCTAACTCTTCCAGGGTTTGAAATTGGACAATGTAGCACCTAAAATTATTCTTTTATTTACAGGCCCATAAGCCATAAAATGTTTCTGATACAAAGCATAACCCTTTAACTGGCTCCTGTAACCAAGCCTGTTGGCACACATACAAACAGGGAATTTGGGTCAATATTTTCTTTCAAGCCCTGTGTATTCAGGCTTCATGCAACCAAAAGTCTTGTTTTAAGAGAAGAATATCTGGTTGACAAGTTTTTACTTTGAGTCTAAAATTTGTTTTGCATTAATCATCTGGGGAGCCCATGGGGGTTATTTTGTTAGAAATTTGAGGGGTTTTTTCTCTACTTAAGCTTACTCTCTTCTGTGTATCTCTAAAAAAAGTATCTTTTTTTAACCATTTTGCATTAAAAAAATTCATCTTTTTCAAAGACACATATCAGTCTATGTTAAGCATACATTTTGTAAGCATTTGGTTGGCTTAGGGAAGGGGCTGAATACATTTACTCCTTATTACACTTGTCACAACTAAATCAACCTATATTCCCTAATGCATTGTTAGTAATGTAACATAAAGTATATTATAAGTCATTAAATTTGAAGTACATTCAATAGTCTGAAGAAATATCACCAAGTAAATTGGGGACTAGTTTCATAGAGTTCATAGCAAAGAAGTAAAAAAATAGGGTGAACACTTGTTTGAAACAGTTACATTCTTTCTTTAATTTAGCAAGACTAGATTTGTCAGTCTTAGACACAGCAGTTCATAAGTAGATGAAGTAGCCAAAACTTTTCAGCAGTTCTTAAACTACCTATCTATTAGGACAATCAAAGTAAAATTGAGCCTAGTACACAGCAAACAAAAAAATATTGCTTCACTGAACTGTCACTTGATCATATAAAGCAATTCATAAAAATATCCTAATCTTTATCAGCACAACCAATAACTGAAACCATAATCATGTATCAAGGTAATGAAATAAATTCAGAGATTTTCAAATTAGTAACACAACCAAAATTGCACTGCAGTGGACTACATATTTGGGGGAGGTGGGAGTTAAACTGTGAATTCAACTTCACTAATGCACTAATTTTTTTGTAGTTCAATGCCACTCACCACAAACTTCTAAAATATTAAATTACTGCCTAATCATAATTAAAAGGAGGTTTGACAAATTCCACATGGTTTAGAAAAATAATACTGAATTTTGCACTGTACAGCCATATTCCATTGGTGATTGTTCTTGAGCTTTGAGCTGAGTAAACAGTTGTGCTGCTTTGTTTATATAAATTTTTTATCTTACCAGCAGACAATTTCTGATCACAAATTATAAGTTCATCAATGCTTTTAGTTTCTCCTGAAAAGCAAAACATATTATTTTTAGAGCTTTAGAGAACTTACGAAAGGTGACAGGCTTATTTGGTTATGCTAGGTGGATTAAACTTCACTGTTCTGGCCCTAGACTATATGTTTACTTGGGCTGGTTGAAAGAAGAGAATTACAAGATTTGATCAAATGGGAATACTTAAGAGAGAGAGAGAGCTCACAACTTCTGAAGTAATTTAATCCATTTCACCATCACTTTCTCCAAGTAAGAAGTTGGCCCAGTATCAGATTTGCCTTTTTCTCTCTAGTGGTCAGCAGATTTTGAATAGATGTGCTCTGCAAAGCTTACAAATCCATTGTCTGCGAAATGCACAATTTACCATAGCTAATTAAGGAACAAAAACAAAATAATGTATGATAACAAACCTGCATATTGGCAACTGACTATATTTGCCCTGACAGTGAAAGGGATAGATAACATAATCCATAATATTTTCATTTTGGTCCAAAACTTTTTGGTATATGTTTGACTGGACAGTGTTGTAAGCAAGGAAAATATATGTTAACCAGGATTTTATTCATGTAGAAAACAAAGAGAGGATGAAAGACAGGTTGGTATTCTTTATAATGGACTGAGGAAAACAAAGAGAATTTTGTTTCATTATGCCACTTTAACTCTGCTGTCTCATTCTGTTGTCTTGATTTATTCAACTGACAGCAAAAAAGAACTCAGCCAAAATTATCATGGTTTTGTTTGCAATATGCATACCATAAATTGGGCTGCACAAGCCCATTTTTATTGTGATCACTTGTATAAAGCCTTTCCAAAGGCCAACATTTATAATTCAGTAGTAGATAAGCCACTTAATATAAAAGTCAAACATAGATAAGACCATTCATGTGTAAGTTCTTTTATTGATAAGACCAGGCAAGGAAATATTTTTGTTTCAGACACTTCCAGTTTTATTTTTAAGGATGTTTAGTTGACCTGCCCTCCCTACCATTTGTCTTGCATAAAAAAGTTAGGAGATTGTTTCACTAAAACAGAATTATGGTTTCTGGCAACTTTTTCTTTGTTTATATCATTTTTGTTGTTACTACTACTTCTACTACTACTACTACTACTACTACTACTACTACTACTACTACTACTATTACTACTACTACTACTACTACTACTACTACTACTACTATTACTACTACTACTACTACTACTACTACTACTATTACTACTACTACTACTACTACTACTACTATTACTACTACTACTGCTTTTACTACTACTACTACTACTACTACTACTACTACTACTACTACTACTACTACTACTACTACTATTTTGTCTTCTCTTCATTGACATAGTGAACTTGTAATCTGCAATGTTAATCTATTTGTACTTTATAAGTAATTATCTTCATTGTAGTTTTAAACTTGAAAATTTTTTCTTTTCCCTATTTTCCATAAATGCAAATGTTGTGATTATATTATATTATTGCTATATATACATTCATCTTCAATTACTGGTATGGCAAGGCATGATGTTAATGTAATACTATCAAAGAGCTGTATTCACCAAAAATACATGGTTTTTAAAATGGCAGCACTGTAGGTAGTTTATATATGATTAAAGATTACAACAAAAACACAACTTTTATTTTAATTACATTGATCTATTTTTCCCCATGTTGGAAATTTATCCACCTAGTTTGTTTTCAGGTATTTATATCCACATTATATTTGAATTATTTATGCATCGATGATAACATTTTTTCTAGAAAGGGAGTATAATTTGTTTATTGGACAGAATGAAATTTTCTACCATTAAATTTGCAATGCACTTTAAACTCATTGTTTTAAATTGATTATCATAATATCAATATTCAATATCATGAAAATCCACATCACAGAAATTTGGAATACTCTGCTAGGCATTTTTTGCCTTTAAATTAAGAGTTTCTTGGGTGGAATGGGTTATTTAAGGTTTATTAAATCACATTTTTGCCAGAATTTTATTATTATTGAAATGAAATATCACTACCTGTAGTTATTTAGGAACCGAAATATGCTAGAACAGGTAATAATGTGACCCCTTGAATAAAAAAAAAGACCAACTGATAACTAGTAAATATTTTATTCCTTTATAAAGCAATGAAAATACTTTAAAGGCCAACAAATTGTGATTTTATTGATGTCAGATATTTTGTTGGAAAATGTTAGTTCCATCATTAAAAGTGCATTGTATTTTACTTACTACCGGCACCCCTAATTTGCATAAGGTTAATATGTTACTTCAGTACAGTTTTTGCTGTTTTGCTTGTAAGACAAGTACATCTTTTCTCATTATTATTTTTAAGGTCTTTGTACTTTGTAGCTGTTATGGTATTGTCAGGTTTTTTAATTCCATAGCACACCTCCAACTTTAGAAGAAGATGTAAAAGGTTGACAATGTTGTTTGTTAAGTAATAAAAAATGTCTTTATTCCTCTTTTTGTAATCAAGCTACATCATTAAAAGGCTTTGGAAATGGAGAAGCACCACATTTTCTTGTAGCATCTTGTGGAGGAGATAACATGGTGAAACTTTGGGATTTGTATACAGCATCAGGTGAGAAAAGAGAAAAATAGATGGTTTTTTGTTGCTTTTTTGGGGGTGGTAGTGGTGGTTAGCATCATTTTCTCCTAGTAACTAGGGACCAGATAGTGCCCTTCACACTTGCATTTTAGCAGTGAAGAATTTCTTGCCCAGATGCCCTGCCTGATGCCCTTCCTGATGCCAACCAATGGCTTTTTCTTTTTGTGAATTTCCAAGTTGCCTGCTCATGAAATCAAACCCAGAATTCTTGGTTACAATGCAGTTGCACTAACCATTAAGTCACAGCTCCTCTTGTTTTGAAAGCCAAATATGGCAGAGCCTGGGAACAATTTTCACCAAATATGAACAAATTACATTTGAATGGATTACTATTGAATATCATCATTGATATCCATAAAAATGACTGGCCTTTCCATTACAATCCAATATTTTTTGTAACTTTTAGTTATGTATTACCATATATTATTTTTACTTCTTTATAATAGTAATAAAAGACCAATTCTTGGACTGTTCAACCAAACCTTTGGTACTTTATGTGTGAAGTAACATGTTAGATGTGTGACTACACTACTTAAAGGCTTTAAGAAATACTTTAGTTAAAAGATCTGGAAAACTCATGTATGTCTCTTTTGTGATGTGAGCTTCATTTTAAATTTTCTTTTGGTATTAGTATTTTCATCTATGTGTAGATTTGGACGTTTTTTTTCTGCAGCCATCCACAACCTTGGTCTTGAAGTAGAACTGACAGCAATATGTAAATAGCTTATTTCTTCATTTAGTGCCTTTTTTAAAACCACCCACTCTTCTTTAGACAATGTAAATTTTAATTTAAAAAAATTCATCTAAAGCTCTCATTAGTTTGATGTAATCTCTTCCTCTTTTGTTGACTTGTTTGTGTAACCAGTTCTTGAGATTTCTGCTGTTTCTCTTGATGTTTTGTTAATTTAAGTTACATAAGATCTTTTAGCTTCAGCCTCTCTGTTATGCTAAAATACAGCAGTGTTTTAACTTTGATGGTTTCTATTACTGGTTCTGTACCATTGTACTATTTTTCAGTACATTCCAAATGCTACTTCCTAGATAAAACCCAGTATACCTTTTCCCCAACATCCACATCTTTTCTTATGTTGATTTTTTATTATGATGAACATTAGGAGAAGTTACACTATCTTTTCATCTTACATAACCTGTAAAGCAATCTGTATAGTAAGACCTGGTTACCAGTGCTATATCTAGTTTGGCTCATTCACATAGTTTCTTCTTGTGGTATTTAAATTAGTTAATTAATTGATTTCTCATTTTAACTATCCTTCTCTATGTCAAACTAATTGAAGCATTACTGTCAATGCTATAAACATGTCTTTCTTAAGAGGTGCCAATGTAAATTCTTTTATTGTTCTTTTATATTCTGTTCCTTGCTCTGAAGCATTTTAGCATCAGTCTCATTTACTGTAGATCTTTTACAGCTATTCAGTTGCTCATATCTTCCTGTCTTTCTTTAGACCCAACCTGGCTAGTATGTATGAAGTTGTTTGTTGCATACAGAAATGGTTAACTTACCAGTGAACTGGAGGCACTGTAATCACTTTTCTGGAACGATTACTAGCCTAAAGTATCATTTGAAGTGTCATAAATTGAAGTTGATTGTTTTATCATGATTGATTAATCAATAAAAAAGTAATTTTTTGTCATTAGTGCACAGGAAAAACTTTCAATTGGGAAGCAAGACAAGTGCAGAACTTGATACCATAAAACACTACATCTTGTATAGGTTAATATACCTCAGTAGTCTACCAGGTTGAAATTAGGGTATAAATGCAAAGCTGTGTAGAAGCTAATGGTACAGATTACATAGTTATGGTATGTGCATGTGACTTACTTGACTTATTTGTGTAATCCCAATGAGATCTTTGCACACTTCTTCGTCACAAACTTCCTATAACCATCCCTGTCTCTTGCGTTACGTTCAAGTGTCAAAGGAGGTAGCCCTGTATTGTCACATAACTGGTCGATCCATTTCTTTTTCAATGAGGTAAAANCCATTTCTTTGGTGGTCTTCCTTGTGGTCGTCTTCCAGGAAATTCATCTTTGTATGCACAGTACACATGAACACTGCCAGATGCATTTGAAGAATTGGGGTTTGTCATTCTATGTGCATCTATGTGTTTGTATATCTTTATGTCTATGTCTATATATATATATATATATATATATATATATATATATATATATATACATGTATGTATTACCTCCAGCACAAAACCTGCAAAGGCTACTTTGAAAGCCAAGTTAAGCCATTTTATTATATTGTGTAGATCTAGCCCCAAGCATGCTGTGATAACTTTTTTTAATCACTTTGGTTCATCACCTGATTTCTCACAAAGTACTATGTAAATAAGTACATCAATTTAGTGTCATATCAACTGACAATTAAATGATAAAAATACACCAAATTTCCTGATTTCTTACAAGATGTTTGAATTAAAGCTTTAGTTGCATCCATGGTTTCCTGAAGCAGTAAATATTTCCTATTCAGTCTTACTTGTAATATCATTGTTATGGTTGCCCTTTGTTTCATATATCCAAGCCACTGCAAGGCAGTATCTCAATTGAACACCAGTGTTCTATTTTCTTATGGTTGGTTTATCCAGATAATATCCTGTTTTCATTTATTTCCTCATGCCACAGTCTTACCACATCTTCTTTACCACCATGTTATTATTATTATTATTATTATTATTATTATTATTATTATTATCATCATCATCATCATCACATCACCTGTGGCACAAGGAGTAAATGGCTTCTAATGTATTGGAATTTCTTATGAGGAAAGAAAAAAAAGATTGTGCCAAGAGTTCCTTTCATGTAAGTGATTTAATGGACATCAAGGAAGAAAGGAAGGATGATAATCAAATAAATATAAAAATAAAGAAGGATGGATGCAATTGTTGTGAACCATTACAAGGATATGTCATGCTAAGATGTTAAGCTTAATTATTTTAACAGAAATTTTATTAATGGTATATCTTTTCTCTTAAAATAACACTGAAAGTGTCATGTTCTTTAAAATAAATATACCTACTTTACTATAATTGAGTACCAAACTAAGCTTGGAATGTTTTATTGTTAATCCACTATTTCAATGTTTAGCTTACTCAGAAAAATGCCATATCCAGCGGCGATTTGTTCTTGAGGGACATCAAAGCCAAGTTTGGGATTGCAAGTTTTCAACCAGTGGAAAATTACTAGCATCCTGGTAAGTTCTTTAGCACTTGAAAGGATATCAGACTGTAATCAAGGGTTTTAAAGAGTTGGAAATTGTAAAGGAATCCCAGGCATCTGATTACCTTTAGTCTGTACAAAAGAAGTTTTTTCATGTAGTTTCAATAAAAATGTATGATCAGATACTTGAACTCCAATGACAGTTCTTTTCTGGTAAAATGATTAGGCATCTTTAGGAAATATCATTTTTAGGAATGAAAGACATGAAAATGCTATTACTTGGGAATATATGCTTTTTTAGATTCAAGGCAAAAGTAGATTTATAGAAGAGCTCTGATACTTAAACTGTCTTGCAAGATGTTGTAGTTTTGTTTATGTTTTTTATTGGTCATATTTTCCCAGACCCGTGGATCAGAAGGTGTATTTCATAGGGATTTCATTGTGACATTGAGAAATTTCTTGGCCAGATGCTCTTTCTGACACCAATCAATATTGTAGTAGATAAAAATAATTAGACCTATTCCCCATTTAAGTACCAAGTATGAATATCTGAGGGATGTAAACTTGTTTGTATTTTATGTATTGTAACATTATCAGGTGACCACGGTCACATAGTACCTTTTTGAAAACATTGTTGGTCTGCTTTGAATGAAACTGTAAAAAGAAGGAAGAAAGGAAGGTGGCATCCAGGTATTGGGATAGCTCACCACTGTTTCCTTCATGCTGATATGGCTAATAATACTGTGATTTTGACCAGAAAGTGAGACAGAAAAGCACAGTATTGCTACAGTCAACCCCTTTTATTTGTTAAGACTTTAACACTGATAATTAGTGATCAAATTAGATTATACGTTGTGTAATAAAGTGAACGGTCCTAGGGGCTATTCAGTAGGTAAGTTCGTTTAATATTTGAACATTTTGATCCTCTACCACCCTTTGCAATGAACAATAATTGGCGTAACATCATGCACTCCTTATTTTGCGAAAGTAATTTGTGAATGACACCCAAGCATCTGAAGATAATTATTGCTATTTTAACTGCTTTTTATTTGTAGCTCATCTGACAAAAATGTTTTAATCTGGGACCCGGTAGGTATTATATATATGATACAACAGGAAGAGTTTTCTTTGTTGACAAAATGAATGTTCGAAGTCCTGTGATATTAAGCCAATGTTTGATTGGCCTTGACTACTAAAAGCTTGCTCTTTTTCCTTCTTAGAAAGTCAGCTTTCAATCTGCAGTTTGACCCAATGTTTTTTTACATTTAGATCTGCATTGTTAAGTGCTGTACCTATGACACCACTCCTTTTCAGTTTCTTTCAAATAATCTATCAAATTAACTTCAATCGAAATTTTTGCCTGCCCAGTCTATCTGGTGTTACTATTTCAAGAATGGGATTTTCGACAAACCAATGTATAATAGAAACTGGTTGCGTGATATCTTATTTCTTGTTATATACAACTAAATTTTCTGTTCCTTGGATTATAACTCAAGAAGAACCTTTAAAAATGAAAGTACACACTCTGCGGCAAGCTCCTAAAGCAGAGGAAAGAACAAATACCAAGGCATTGACACATACTAAATCTGCGTCACAAATGGTACTTTTTGAGATGGTGAATAGCTTATATGGAAGGAGCCTTGCATTGTTTTGGAATGGGAATAATGAAGGTATCATTGCTACGTTGGTACAGCAGTTTGCATTTCAGTAGCGAATATCAAACTGTAATTTAGATTTTCTTGTGTTAGCTAGCTTGATTTGGTGACCATTGCTGCTAATTCAAAGGCGTTGGTTTCCTTGACATAGATATTTGCAGCTTGCAGGTTGCTTATTAAGTTTAAGTTTTCAAATGTTAACTTGGAACTTATTTTTACTGATTTTATCTTTTGATACAATAATGTTTTTTACACGCAAGACTATATTTATTACTGATGTACAATCCTTTTTGAATTTCATAAATAATAACACAAGCCAACAAAAACAATTTGGTTATGCTGAATTCAAAAATCACATCAGATTTCCACTATCACATCTAGCTACTAAAATACATTGCAAGAACATTTCTTTAAGGAATGTCAGTCTTGGTAAATATCAGAATAGAGTAATTAAACTAAGAGACTTTTCCAATAATATTTGGGTTGTTCTATGCCGAGAAACAGTATTGCAATAAGTACTGCAAAATAAACACAACACTGANTGGTGAATAGCTTATATGGAAGGAGCCTTGCATTGTTTTGGAATGGGAATAAGTAAGGTATCATTGCTACGTTGGTACAGCAGTGTGCATTTCAGTAGCGGAGATCGAACTGTAATTTAGATTTTCTTGTGTTAGCTAGCTTGATTTGGTGACCATTGCTGCTAATTCAAAGTCGTTGGTTTCCTTGACATAGATATTGGCAGCTTGCAGGTTGCTTATTAAGTTTAAGTTTTCAAATGTTAACTTGGAACTTATTTTTACTGATTTTATCTTTTGATACAATAATGTTTTTTACACGCAAGACTATATTTATTACTGATGTACAATCCTTTTTGAATTTCATAAATAATAACACAAGCCAACAAAAACAATTTGGTTATGCTGAATTCAAAAATCACATCAGATTTCCACTATCACATCTAGCTACTAAAATACATTGCAAGAACATTTCTTTAAGGAATGTCAGTCTTGGTAAATATCAGAATAGAGTAATTAAACTAAGAGACTTTTCCAATAATATTTGGGTTGTTCTATGCCGAGAAACAGTATTGCAATAAGTACTGCAAAATAAACACAACACTGAATAACTAGAACAACTTTCTTTCTTTGGTATGGATTCAATGAGGTAAAAACTTTCTTTTGCTAGACTTTCTATGATAGCAAACAGCAATACAATCTCTTGCCAAACTCCAACAGTAATCTGCCATCATGTGCTGGTCCCATCTACCTTGATACCGCTTCTCTATTGCTTTGATATCTTGATGAAACCTTTCTCCCAGTTCATCACTAACGTCTCCAAGGTTTACAGGAAATCTGTCGAGATGACTATGCAAGCAATGTAATTTTATACTCATCTTACATCCAAGTGCATGAGAGCTTTTGATTAAATTGTCTACCAGAGTAATGTAATCATCCTGCTTCCCGTTAACTAAGAAATTTATGACAACACTAACAAATGCTTTCCATGCATTTGCTTCCACATCATTCATAGATAAAAGGAAATTAGGGTCCTTGATCAGTTTTCTAATTTGAGGTCCATCAAATATCCCTGCTTTGATCTTTTTTCTTCGCTTACACTTGGAAAGGCAGCTTTGATGTACTGGAAACAGTTTTCTTCTTTGTACAAGGCTTTGACAAATTGTTTGATAATACCTAGTTTTATATGGAGTGGTGAGAATACTATCTTTCTCCTATCAACTAATTGCACATTTGTGATATTTTTATCTCCAACATTTATTTCCTTTCTAAATGGCCACTCTTTCTGCGTCCAATGCTCTTGCCTGGTTCTGCTATCCGAAAGACATAGAAAGCATGGGTACTTTGTGCAGGCACTCTGTTGACCAAGAAGAAAACAAATCACTTTTAGATCAACACATATGATCCATTGATGTTCAGTGTACCTAATCTGCACCAAAACGATGCTCTCGTATGCTCCTTTGCTCTGACCGAATGAGCAACGGGGATTGAACCATACTTATTTCCATTATGTAAAAGCATACACTTCAACCTTTGTTTGGAACTCTCATTGAACCGCCTTCAATTTTCTGGATTATACTGGACTATTCCCGTTTTATTAAGAAGATCTGGGATATTATTGCAGTACACAAAGTTTACTTTATTGTCAAAGTATTTCAAAAGCTTGCTGTCTCTGGTTGGAAAGAAGGAAATTCTTGTCTCTGGAAGTGGGAGGTTT
This sequence comes from Morbakka virulenta, assembly GCA_003991215.1. Taxonomy (NCBI): domain Eukaryota; kingdom Metazoa; phylum Cnidaria; class Cubozoa; order Carybdeida; family Carukiidae; genus Morbakka; species Morbakka virulenta. The sequence continues at coordinate 2,113,307 of RDPX01000080.1, read as the reverse complement.
TTTCATTAAGCCAAGAAGCTAGAAGCTCAGATGATTCTTTTGAAAGGGAAAGATCTCGTACCATGTCATTCAAATTCTGATTGCGAGAAAAGTTGTGGAGGTTCTGCTTCTATTACATAGTCTTTATCTTGGAAATTATAATTTCCAGTTGATTAACCTTTTGGTGCGTCATCGTCGTCGTTGTCTACCATGCAAAGATCCGAGAGATTTGTGAAAACAGGTTCAGGGATATTGGTACAATGCAGAACTGGACTTATAACTGATTTTGAACTTGGGTACACAATGTTAGCTTTGTTTTTGGCATTAAATCCTTTTGTTTCAACAATGCAAAAATAGCAGTCATTTATGTGGTTCTGAGGCTCTCACCGTATCATAGGTATTCGAAAAGCAAACCCCTTTCGTTTACCCAGTGAGCAGCTCCTAAGATTTGCTACACATCTCAAAAGCAATATGGGATGCCCAAGACTTCTGTTGATCTCCTAATTTCATTTTGTAATAGGCAAAGTAGAGTTTCTTTACAAAGTCAGTGATCTTTCGTCTTTGCTTCTGCAGAGTATACGATCCACAAATATAACAAAACTGGTCAACATCACTGATGCATCTTCTTCGTTCTGAAGCCATGAATTTTGAACGATCTGTTATGTACCACAAACCTAAGAAACTTTAAGCATATGTCAAATTCGCCCTGTTCCACAATATAACACGTTCTTGTTTGACTCAGAATTAGAGAGCGTCTTGCTATTTTAAAGTTCAATGTTAACTGATAAACTTCTACAATCATACAGCATTTAAATGTAATTTTAATTATGGGATACAAAAACATATATGACGATAGCAGGACATGATAGAATCATCACCTGTGATTGACGTCATTACAGATTCACAGAGGTTAATTTCACACATACAACACAGGTTATAAACACGCAATCACGCAATACATTACACATTGATGATCTCACCACTCATTAAATAACTATTCAGACTTTCCAGGCAAGCAGCTAAGCATTTTTAACAGACACTAATCATTCTAAAAGCACTTATGACCGGAAAACGTTTCCTCAAATTTGGGCATTGTTTTGAAAAATTGAGCAACAGTCAAAATATGAAATGCACCGTATCAAAATATTTTGATGTGATGGGCTAAAATAGATGCTATATTTGAATTCGACGTATCAAAATTAGCCAGAAACACCTGCTTCCTTCAAAGAGGCAAAAAGTTGTTGGCCTGTGTAATATTAACAAGATGTAAAAAATTATTATTATTATTATTATTATTATTATTATTATTATTATTATTATTATGCTATGAAGAGAAACCTTAGCATGTGCTGGATTGATTACAAGAAGGCATATGATATGGTCCCTCACAGTTGGATTTTGGAGATGCTGGACATGGTTGGAGTTGCAGAGAATGTGCGGAGTTTGCTGAAAGGAAGTATGGCTGAATGGAAGACAGTACTGACGGCTAATAACGAGGTGCTTGCTGAAGTTAGCATCAATCGGGGAATATTCCAAGGTGACTCCCTTTCCCATTATCTCCTTGGTTATTGCAATGATCCCGCTGAGTATTTTACTCAACAGAGAGAAGCTTGGATATTTCTTCGGTCACGGTAGGGTGTTGGTCAATCATTTATTGTTTATGGACGACTTGAAGCTATTTGGACGGAGTAAACGTGAGTTGGAGGCATTGGTCGAGGTGGTGAGG